>CM042167.1:78088502-78143158 GCA_023376005.1 Doryteuthis pealeii
CGCTAAAGGTGACGTTTTATTCCTGACAAGATATCTCAGTATGATTTAGGGATAAAATGTTCTTCGTTTTACTTTGATAGAAAGTGCATGCATTGTGACTTAATAATGTTTCCGGCTTTCCATTTAATTCAGTAATTGAAACGATTAAAATGAAAAAAAAACGTCTTGAATTAAGACCATCTGTGTTTTAATACATGCTGAAAGTATTGGTTAATTGCCGGATACTGAGATCAACGATGAAATGAGTATTAAGAGAATTATATATATATATATAATTATATATATATATATATTATTATAACCAAAGGGATTATTTATATATCACAGAGGGATATAGGATACACACACACACACACACACCACACATAGATAATATATATAAGGATTCTCTCTTCCTCCCTCTCTTAAAATAATATATATTAATATATAATATATTAAAGAATTATATAAACATATATACTAAACATCAAGGATTCTCTTTCTCCCACTCTCCTGTCTCTGTCTGTCTGTCTGTCTTGTCTCTGTCTCTCTCTCATCTCTCTCGCTCTCTCTCTCTCTCTCTCTCTCTCTCTCTTCTTTATATATATATACTTATTATATATTAATATATATTATATATTGTTCCGCGTTCATTATTTTAGAAAGTCTACTTTGAAATTTAGTTTTGGTGCACATAATTTAATAGGTTTATCTACAAGATCGAATGACACTAGCTCAGCGGTAGAGCGTTCGGCCTAGAAACCACAAGGTTCTAGTTCGAATACCCGCCTCGCAACTCAGGTCATGAGGTAGCACAGGATCTGTGCGTAAAGTAAGAGAGCTGATGTGGTGTTGCGCTCACCTCAGACGCCTAAAACAATTTCTCCTTGTGTTAGCGCTAGTGAAAAAGGGATAGACTCCCTCGACTGCAATGGCCGATACCGACATAGGCCGCCCCAACGACTTACTATATAATATATATATATATATTATAATATTATGTAGAATTAAACAAAAGACACTGTTGTATACTTTCTTTCCTTACTTTTTATTGTCTTTGCTCATCTTCTGGTATCTTACTTTCATCTTCTAGTGTCTGCGAACTTCTCTTGGTGGTCGGTCGACTAATTCATTTTTCTTCTAGGTCAGTCTTGTTTGCCAAGACACATCAACCACAAAACCATTTATTTATGTAAGCTTTTATTTATTCACTAAACATATTCATCTAACTAACATAGCGCGCTATCGGTAGCTCCAGCTAGAACCTTATCTGCCTGACTTTCACAGCTGAAATTAAGACCCCAACCAGGTCCCACGTGACTTCACGTATTTCGCGGGCATTCTGTAATATTCCATGGAAAGTCCCGCCCGTGATATGAAAAGGGGGCATCCGTTCTGAAGATACAGGGGGGGCTGACAATAATCTATGCAGTAGATATGTAACAATATATACTTGACACAAAATGATGACCCTTGATCTTTTTTTATTTGAGATTAGTGAAAAGTAGGTTAGGAAAGCGAATAAAATTTTAAAAGAATAAATATGCCGGTCGAAATTTTAAATCATTTTGTTAGCTTTCTAAGAAAGGATTATTGTTTGACTCATTTAAGCTATGTGTGAAATTAACATAGAAATACATTTCAGATTCCCCCCTCTCTCTTCTCTCTCTCTCTCTCTCTCACCTCTCTCTCTCTCTCTCTCTCTCTTCTCTCTCTCTCTACTATCCAGAGACTAATTATTACATAACGAGAGGTAGTCAAGAGATACATAGAGGGAGAAAGAGATCAACATAGATTAAAGTAAGAATTGGTGGTTTTTAACTTAATTACAAATTACGACAAATTAGAACCAATTAAAAACAGAATTTTTTTCAAACAAAATTCAAGCCTAAAAGTAAGGAATAATTTAGTTAATTTTCGTGTCATTAAACTAAACAGTAAAAAAGCCATTTTAGGAAGCAAAAGTCGATTAACTCAGCTTTAGTATAATGATAATATATACATATATATAATAATATATATATATATATATATATATATATATAAGGAGAGAGTGAGGGACAGAGATAGAGACAGACAGAGGCAGACAGAGAAAGGGAGAAAGAGAATATGGGGTCCTATACTTCTGAGTAAACAGTGTTCAATATCATTGATAGAGTATTTATATTATGTTAAGGAGCCTGGACATGAGTCAACGGTCGCTGGAACGACGTAATTCCAAATGGTATATATGTATGGGCTATGGACTCAGGATTAAAGTTGGAAAAAAACTTGACACACTGACATTCGCATTAATCATTAGAGATTTAAGTCTTGTTTTAGCACAGAGGTATAGGACACTCAGTAGAATCAAACTCATTAGCACTGGTCCGCTAGCCTGTTTAGCTATTCATTGCACCTACGAGATGCGATACTACGCAGTTGTTTTCGTTCTCACACAGAATTTTCTTCCAGACGAATAAACTTAATTATGGTTGACTTTTATAGCGAGATGGGGTTATGATTCAAATTTATAATGATAAACTCACACCTTTATCTTCCATGAGACCAATTCGGGATAATTGCCAATTCAACGAGAACTCTCCATTAAATGAATAATATTTGTCACTATTTAAACGAAGAAACTGAATATACAGAAATTCTGCAAACTTTGAACACATTTGTCTATGTCAAGTGATAAACCATTTATATTTGTCCTATCAGAGGTTTGGTTTAGCTTTAGTCGTCTTCAATGTATTACTGAATAAACTAAAGGCCGGAAACATTTATATACAGCCGGTAGAGCACCGTCCAAGGAATCACACAGTTTCTGCTGTTCGCTACATCCCCGATAACCCAGCCCATAGTAGCACAGATTGAGTAATCTGTTCTTTGGGTAAATAGGGAGCTGCCCGGTAGGTATTGCGCTCCACCTCAGCAACATAACTCCCTGGTCTAGCACTCACTTTAATATTCGTCTTACTGTTGTATAATTTATGTGGTAGCATAGATTACTTGAAACACCGTGTAGCAAAGAATAAAAGAGCCAAATGGGAAAGTTACAGACCGTTGGAGAACTATTGCCCCAGAGGCGGCAAAAATTCTTCAAATAACGTGAGAAACTTGTTTGATCCTCGTTAACAGCCGAGACGTGACCAGATAAGACGATACTCCGGTGGCGCCAGCGTGCGATGTTAGTTAGTAAGAAAGGTAAATAAAAGCTTAAAGCTTTAAAAAGTAGCAGGCGTTGTTGTTAAGTATTGGCGCCATCCTTGGCCAGTTGTAAAGAACTTAAAGGAAAATAAGTAAGTAAAGTCCTGAACTATAGATCCTTTGGTAAGTGAATAATCCTGAACTATAGAATCTTTGGTTAAGTGAATATGTCCAAGTTTGGAATCCTACTAATGTCAAAAGGTCCATCCTATGTTCTGAAGATCCAAGTAGTTGTATTAGCTAAGATTAGAATCAGCCAGTATAAATAATAATAACAGCAGCAGAGTACTGCCAGGGTTGGCAATAGTTGGTCACGTGGTTATCGGCGAGTCTATAAGTAGAAGTGGGCTTTTGTCACACGCCTTATATCAAAAAACGCCAACAGTTGACTCGATTGATTGAGCATGCCTTAGTAGAGAATGAACCAACAAGAAATAGAAAGAAAGCAACAGGGTGAAGAACCAAGACGTAAGAACTCCCAACATGACCAGAGAGAAGACCAGACAGAATACGTATCCAGACTGGCCGGAGAGAGACCAGACAAGAAGTAGTATCCAGATGGCCGGAGAGAAGACAGACAAGAAGTAGTTATCCAGCATAGGCCGGAGAGGAAGACCAGACAAGAAGTAGTATCCAGCATGCGGAGAGAAGACCAGACAAGAAGTATATCCAGCATGCGAGAGAAGACCAGACAAGAAGTAGTATCCAGCATGGCCGCGAGAGAAGAACCAGACAAGAAGTAGTATCCAGCATGGCCGGAGAGAAGACCAGACACAAGTAGTACTAACATGGGAGAAAAATAGAAAGAAGACTAGAGAATCACAAAGGGCAAAGAAAGAAAGTAACAAGTAAGTTACTATCTGTGTTAAATCTCTTCTTATTGGGTATTACGAACACATTTTATGATTTTTGTGTTAAAGATGTAGTTTATTGTTTTGAAAACAATTCTAGATTTGTATATTTCGCACGGACACATTCAACAATGGCTACCAGTCTTGTTTCAAAGTGAAGTCAGTTGGGCTAAATTCCTAGCATAAAATATCTGAATGAACTTATTGTTATTAAGAACACATTTTATTATATTTTTTGTGTTAAAGCATTGCGTTGTATTGTTCGAAAATGTTCTAAGATTATTTTTATTTCACATGGAGACTTTCAAAATAGCTACTTTCTCTTCTCTCTCTTCTCTCCTCTCCTCTCTCTTCTCTCTCTCTCTTCTCTCTCTCTCTTACTATCCAGGAAACTAACATTATATAACGCAGGAGAGTAGTCAAGATATACATAGAGGAAGAAAGGATTGACACAGAGTAAAGTAGGAGAATTGTACTGACGCCATAATGATTTCTACACTACCTTAAAATTATTTAGGTCCAATAATTATGTAACAGTATCTTGTCTTGATAAACCGTTCCTTTTTTCTTCCCGCTTCAAGAACATTACTCTCTTCAGCATTTTCTCTCGAGGCCACAGTTTCAAAATTCTCTTTTTTCAAAATATTTTCGCTACCTATCTTCTTGAAAACTTATCCGTCTATCTTCATCTCTGTAACTCGTGATCAGCGAAAAAATCTATTGAATAAGTAATGAAATTTATATGAAACGATAAATAATCTTTTAAAAATAAGATCATTATTCAAAGCGTAAGCCGATCGAATGTCAAATATTATTTAAGCCGTAGAACAATTCACGTACCTGGGTGTAATTCTCATCACAGATACGATATTAAACACGAATAGGAAAGGCATGGATGCCACAAACAAATTGTCTGTCATATGGAAGTCTGATCTCACTGACAGCTAAGCGACAATCTCTTCCAGGCTGTAGTCATATCATTACTGCTGTATTGGCTGTACTACCTGGACCCTAACGCAGGCGCCTCGAGAATAAAGCAGATGGGAGCTGCACAAGATGCTGCGAGCAGTCTGAATAAGTCGTGGAAACAGCATCCAAAGGGAGCAGCTGTATTGGTCACCTGCCCCCTATCTCACAGACTATCGGTGAAGACGGGCATAGGCATGCAGGGCATGCTGGAGAAGCAAGGATGAACTCATAATGTGTTTCCTTGAAAGCCAACACATGGACATGCCAGTGTGGGCCGCCCAGCAAGGACTATATACGCTATGTAAAGATGTGCGAGCGAAGAAGAACTCCCTCGTGGGCGATGAAATGATAGGAGGTTTGGAGAGATTTGTCTTGTATCCGGCTGCCTGCGCGATATGATGAGATTGATACTATACTATAAATTTGATAATAATTTGAGTTTCAGGTATTTTCCGTGAAATGTATTAGGCTAATCTAAAGGTATTATTCTCTTGCTCACTATTCTGATAGATCATGATTTATTTGTATTTCTTATATCAAATGAATAAATTCTTGTATAGTAATAGGATTGGTGACATTAAAAGGTGATTAATTATTTTCCGTTACTTTCTCTGAAAACCTTATCAGTTTCTTCATCTCTGTAACTCTGATCAGCGAAAAAAATCTCTTGTCCGTCTGTTAATCAAAAATTCCCTCCTCTGCCATTCATTGGTTAATTTGACAAATTGAGGGAAGTAACTCCTGTTTTTTTTTAAAATCTATTGAATTTGGAAATAAACAAATACTTAATTACCTACTCTTCCTCCTTTTTTTAAACTAATCATTCTTTTAACTCTTTTTGACACCCTACAAAAGAGGTTGCCTCAGGTAAAATGGTATCCGGTGTGAGACTTTGTCTTGGAGTGGTAGTTACCTTTTCGTCCCAACTTTAGTGTTACATAATCTATGCGGGCATAGATTAATGTCAAACCCCTGTATTTTTGAGGGGACGGCCTTTTTCTTTCTTTTTCTTCATATGACGGGCGGGACTTTCCATGGAATACAGAAAGCCCGCGAATTACGTGAAGCACGTGGGACCTAGTTGGGTCTTCAGTTGCTTGGACTTCAGGCAGATAAGATATGTCTGCTTAGCTGGGACTTCATGCATACGCGCGCTATGTTCAGTTACATGAAATGTTTAGTTAAGTAAATAAAAGGCTTACGAAATAACATGGTTTTGTGGTTGAATGAATGTCTTGGCTGGAAGAAGACGTAGATGCCAAAAATGAACAGAAGAAAAATTAGAAGTAAGAAGGAAAGAAAGGGTTAACAACAATAGGTCAAATAGAACTGTTTGAAAATTATTACGTGGATTGGAATGCTTGAACTAATACTCTGTGCCAACAAATGATTACCAGTAAATAGGAATAAAACAAGACGAACCAGAGTTATCGATAGAATGAATAGTTACTTGAAACCATGTATTATGTATAAATTATAAATGAAACCATAAGCCGATAACCCCCAATGGGCCCACCTGTTGCCGTGGTGGCGACCCGTGATGCTTAAGGATAGAGCCCTGGTTGATAAGCAATTCATGACTTGCCATATGCCCACTTTGTCTATCTGGGCTAGACGGGCGTCGGAGAGGCCCCCGCTGATCAATCGGCTGTCACGTCTAGCCCTAGCACCTATATGATTTTCCCAACCTTATTGCCCTTTTGAAAGTCCCAACCCCTTTTATCATATGGGTGCTAGAAGGCGGTGACTGAGGGTCTACATGTCCTGGGAATGACGTTAAACTCATCTGATAGTGAGGTTCCAGTTTTGGAGGTTTGGGAATGTGGAGCACCCCTCATCACCATTGCTCCCTGGTCCACTCTGACCTGGAGTGTAGTACCGTTAGGGTCCCATCTATGGGTTGAATAGAAAACATGAGTTGATAAACAAAAATTGTACTATGCATTAAGAATGAATTCACTTCCCAACTTTGTCGGCATTAAATGACCCACCGAGGTTGATATGCCATAAAACAAAACCAACCAAACCATAAGCGATAAATACACCAAAGCGAACAATAAGCAAACATCCTTCCGAAAGATTGAATGTTCATTTTGGTCATATCAGAATGCACTGAGATTTCCTCTAAAAAGGTGACACAACGGTTATCAAGTAGAGAATCAAATAAGAACAGTCTATCGACCTATCGATCTTTCATAAGCAAATATCTTCTCAGCCAATCCTCTGAACATCTCTGCTTCATACAATTGAACTCTTTTGACTCTTAGTCAGTTTTATCAACTTTCATTGAATTGAAAACGTGACTTTTTTATTTTGAATGACGCTGATATTTTTCCTCCTTATCTTCTGTATCATTTTAATGTCCTCTGAACACAGACATACATTTATCTTTCACTCTTATGAATATATCGTATATGTATTTTTATCAACCCTCCGAATGAGTAGGATGGGACACAAGGACAATTCTTAAGTGAAGTTAAACAGTCTAAATTTTTGAGATGAGGCTTGATAATTTGTATTATTTGGATTATTCGGACTATTGTCCTCATCTTCATTGTTATCTGAACAACGTTTCGAAACGTTGTACAGATAACAATAACGATGAGGACAATATCGAGATTAAAAAGCGGCGACGTCTTCATCGTCATGAACCACCAAATGTAGATGGGAATTTCCCCTGCAATGTGTGTGACCGCATCTGCAAATCCAGAATTAGACTATCTAGCCACCAGAGTGTCCACAACTGTCGAAGACATTGAGTGACGTCATCATCATCACTCAAGAAAATATAGTCTAGTATTAGGGATTTCTCCAAAGTTTAACAGTTTAAACTTTTGAAATGAGGCTTGATAATTTGTATTATTTGGATTATTCGGACTATTGTCCCCATCTTTTATGTTATCTGTATAACGTTTCGGCCGATGTTCCCTCCGGCCTTCTTGTCGGACTCGGGAGACTTATCGAACTTGGCAACTTTCTTGTCGTAATCGGGAGCCCCGAGTACAAAAATAAATCTCAGAAGAAGGCGGGAGGGCACATTGGCCGAAACAGATAACAATAAAGATGAGGGCAATAGTCTGAATAATCTAAATACTACAAATTATCAAGCCTCATCTCAAAAATTTAGAGAAGAAGTTTAACAGGTTTGAATTCAGAGTTTTCATTATCTTAGACCTATTCCTATACCAAGGTTAAAAATCACAGTCTGCCCTACTATTTATCCATAGATAAAGGGAGAGTAGTTGGGTACATACCTTTCCCAGGGGTATTAGCTCTATGTGAAATGCAAACATCCTTGTTCAGAATTTGAACTCTGTTCGCCCTGTTCATATCCTACGTTGGTAACCATTACACCACGAACACCTCCTGTTATACATATGAGAAAAGTTGTGTTCCATAGTTCTCACCATTATTGCATACTGAGGTTTTCACGGTACCAAATTGATATAATGTTGTATACCCTTCATTACTCTTTACTTCTTACTTGCTTCTATATCTTGGACATCTATTCTTCTGGCGACTTTGGTTATTCTATCATCTTGGTCTGGTCTAGCGTCTGGTGTTGACTTGGGGATTCCGGTCTGGTCTTCTATGGGGATTTCTCGTTATCAGAAGCCCTGTGTCATTGTTAGTTTTTAGATAATAAACTCAAGACTTCGATTTACTTTTGATCTTATTTTATTGTTAAATCCCCAAACCAGACGTCTGCGCAGTGAGACTCACATCTTACGAGCTCGGCTTCTAACTTCTAACTGACTGAGTTACTTCTATCCTTAAACCGGAAGACAGGGTCTTCTATGCCTTCCGGTTCTCACGATTTATCCCTGGAAGGCAAGGTGAGAGTGAGGTCAAGCGCCGTCACTCACTCTCAAGGCCATCAGCTGCACTAATCGCCATTATGTTTCTACACTATTGCCATAATTATTAGGTATCTAATAATTATGTAACACATGAACAAGGCATACTTTACTTCATATACTCTTCTGGTCTCTCTGATAATACGACGTTTACATCTTACTTGGCAACAGCATTGAAGCAATTGGTGCTGTGACGGAGAACGAGAAAGGAAAAAGAGCAAGACATTGTCTTGCCTGCCGGGATCGAACTCGCGTCCTACCGCATGCAAAAACAAATGCGTTTTGGGTACTGGACGGACGCGAGGTTCGACTGATGTGCCTGGATGTTTGGCTAATATGCTCATAAAATAACAAGTGAGTCGAGTGCTGGGCAGTCAACAGCAGCAGCAGCAGCAGAAGCAATCGACGACGAAGCGCTTTTCAGTAAAGAAATGGATTTTAGTCGAACAGAAACAAAACTAAATAGGAAATGTGATTTTGAACTGCTAAAGATTATTTCGACTACGACGACGGATTTTCCAGCTGCTAGACGAAGAATGTGTTGACCAACAGAGGGTCTGACTTGTGAGAAGACGAGAACTCGCTTGTTTTTGGTTCCCCCTCGGCGGTCTATTTCGCCCATATATTCCCCCCCTTCTATAGGTGCAAAGATGTGAACACATTTCTCTGGATTTAAATAACTTCGGTGACACGTTGAATGGATATTTGCTGAATGAGCTGGCTGGTATAGAATACTGCACACACTCGTGGACGTAGATCCCTGTGCTCATGAGATTAACGGATACCACCAATACTCAACAATTAGAAGCTCTAGTCAGTCACTATGCCACTAGTGCGAAGAAAGTAATGAACTCTGTTACTACCAATTTTTTCAACGTCGATCCAAACCGGTCTTTACAAAAACTAGCAAAAATAGGTGCCCATTGGGCGTAAGTATTTAATGTAACGAATAAAACATATTAAATCAGAAAGACTAAAGAAATTAGATAAGTACGCATATGAAATATTACATTATTTGAATTATATGTTAATTGGTTTCTATATGGAATCATTCATCATTAGAGAATAAAATAATAATATTAGAAATCAATAACACCACGTAATAATTTATAAAACCCGGTTTTGTTAAAAGCATTATGAAAATTAACCACATCAATACTATGAAAAAACAGTATATCTTAGTGATATATAAGACACATTGCAGGGTTATAAAAGCGCTAATAACATGAGCTGTGTTGAGATTCAAATTGGATTCTAAACAAAGACTAAAATTGCGTATGTCATGTCGCGCTATTAGCACGGATATCCATGACAATCTCTCTCCAACCGTCCCTATCACTCATTGTTCTCGGGAGGTCATCTGTGTGGCATAGCGTATACGTACAGAGCTGGTAAATGCACCTCCTGGCTGGCTGGCCGGCCCATACTGGCGTGCCTATATGCTGGCTTCCACAGGAGGGCGTCACTTATGAGTTCGTCCTTGCTTCTCCAGCAGTGCCCTGTGTGTCTTGTCCATCTTACTCGAATAGTTTGGGCGATATGGGGTAGGTGACTGTTCAGCTGTTTTCTTGTGGGGTGTTGTTTCCACGTTTTGTTTAGTGAAGTATAATTTCACAGGTTTAGTCGTAGTTGCTTTCTTGTGCGTCTTCCAAGAATTTGCGTCTTCGAGAATGAAAATAAATTTACTACACGAATGCATCCCGTCATTCTTAAACGATGATATGATGGATATTATTAGAAAAGCAAATGACAGTTATATTAAAATGTTGGCCAAGCGAGGGCTTGGGGGCATTAAAAACCTTATCTCCATTCGATATCAGAATGTAGACAGTGGAACAAGATATTGTTTCATAAATATTGATTTTTTTTCCTCTGCGGTTTAATCAGATTCAATAAATATTGCCAAATAGTTGCGACTAGTTATCGCTGGCCGGTCTTAAGGGTTACTTTGTTTAGTAGATAACAAATGACTTGTCAGGGCCGGTATAGCTCAGTCGGTAGAGCGTTGACTAGTAAACCACAAGGTTCCGGGTTCGATACCGGCCCTCGCCCACTCAGCGTATGAGTATCAGTGATGGTAGGTGTGGCTCTCCACCTCTGATGCCAAAACAGTCTCCTTGGTCTAGCGCTAGTGAAAAGAGTATAGACTCCCTCGCTGTCTGGCTAATACCAACTTCAGGCCACCTCGACAACTTGTATAGTTTATTATTGTACGAGAGAAAATATTCATCTATAGAATACAAAAAAGCTATGTTTTAATAATGCAAACTATCTATTATCAAACTATATATATATATATATATATATATATATATATTTCAGTGTGTTTAAAAAAAATTCGATATTGTTTGTAATTTTTGACACAACTTGAATGAAATACAGCTTCAATCTCAATGACTTATATAGAGTTTACATTTACACAATACCCCCCCACACACACATATATATATATATATATATATATATATATATATATATAAGTATCGAGATTTTTGTACTTATGGACACACCTTGTATTCTGAAAAAATTAACGTTCCATTCATATTCATTTCTATCTTGGTAAATACAGCTTCAATCTCGATACTTTTATGACACACCTATATATATATATATATATATTATATATATATTCGATCCTGTCGGAGGGAGTCGTTAGTATACATCGCTGAAGAGACTTATAAAGTCGAACAGTCTGTACGGTGTCTGCATAGCGAGCCATCCTTTGCGGGATTTACTTGTCAAGTTTATTTTCTATAATTATCGAATTTTATGCGATTACATGCATTTATAATTGCCTTCAAGCAAAAATATAAATAATAATATATATATATATATATTATATATATATATAATATATATATATATATATTATATATATATATATTTAGTTTATTAACTTCAGCATTTGATATTTTATTAAACATGTTGAAAGAACCCCCAACCCCGTAATGAACTATTATCTTCTCTGTGTGCGGAATATTTTCACACAGATGAACTTACCGAAACACATGTGTAAGTGATATTGATTAAATTCATCTTTTTATTATCCATTCTGTTCTTTCTTTCTTTATTCATTCTTCCTCAATATACTAATTATACCATTGAATTCCCACAGGTTCACTGGTTATTATTAGTAGACCTAGTTTTCTCGATGAATTGGTTTCTTTCGTAATTCGCGGTCAAAGATCTCTGCAGATCTTGCATAGTGAATGATCATTTAGACACGTTGAATAAATAATGTGTGTCTACCGCAGCCATCGATCAATTTATTTCATCTTGACTGGGACATCCATCATTGGAGAATAAATTGGGAGGGTCAAAACCAAAAATGCTGCTGCCGGCGAAATGGAGCTTGAATCACTGGAACCGGATTCAGTTTCCTTTCTTTCTCTCTTTTTCACTAGGCTAAACCAGGAATATTGGTTTTTTTGCATTTGACCTGGAGCGCCACACCTACCATTAGCTCCCCACTTTACTGCACAGATACAAACTGTACTACTCATACACTGAAGTAACATGCGCTGATATCGAGCCCAGAATCCTGTGGTTCTGTGATGGATGCTCTAACAACTGAGATAAACTGGAAGTACTTAAAAAGTATTTATAATGTTATGCTAAACCAGAAATATTGTTTTTTTGCATTTGACCTGGAGCGCCACACCTACCATTAGCTCCCCACTTTACTGCACAGATCCAAGCTGTACTACTCATGCATTGAAGTAACATGCGCTGGTATCGAGCCCAGAATCCTGTGGTTCTGATTTGATTTGATTTGATTTGTTCTTGTTTTACGGCATATCAACCTCAATGGGTCATTTAATGCCGACTACGTTTTTGAAATGAATTGGTGATAATGTTTAATTTTCTAAAGATTTTTTTGTTTTTGACATATTTTTTGTGAATGAACTTTTAGATGATTCTTTTTAACATATATTTTTGTGTTTTCATTTTTTGGGGAAGATTTTTAGATTTGTTGTAGATGTGTGCTTCTTTTATGTATCCAAGTAGTTTTCTGGGTTTATTTGGTAGAATATCTGTTTAGATTTGTTGTTTGGTAGTATTTTTTTCGTATTTGTTTTAGGTTGCTACATTCTGTTAAAATGTGTTTGATTGTGTAGGGTTTGGCATGGTATGCAATATGTGGTTCTGAGATGGATGCTCTAACAACTGAGATAAACCGGAAATAATTAAAAAGTATTTATAATGTTATGCTAAACCAGAAATATTGTTTTTTCATCTGAGGTGGAGCGCCACATCTACCATTTTTTTCTCTTTCTTTCTTTTCGTCCGTCGCAGACGACGATGATGTCACTTCCTGTCTTCATTTGTGGAACCTATAGTAGCTCATTAGTCCAATTCAGGAGCTGCAGTTGCGGCCACGCACACTGCAGGATAAATTCCCATCTACATCTGGCTGTTCATGACGACGAAGACGTCGCCGCTCAGTAGTCCAAATCTACTATTAACTACTCACTTTACCGCACATATCCAAGGTATACTACTCATACACTGAAGTAGCATGCACTGGTATCGAACCCAGAATGCTGTGGTTCTTAGATGGATGTTGTATTGACCGAGCTAAACTGGAAAATCTTAAAAAGTATTTATAATGTTATAAAATCAGCTTTATTCTTCAATGTTGCAAAATAAAATAAAAATTAGTAAAAAGTTGTTATAAAATTGGTATCGAACCAGGAACCTTATGGTTCAGAGTCGGATGCTCTATCGACTGAGCTAAACCGGAAAATCTTAAATAACAATAAGTATTAAGTGGGCGGAGTCTCCTGTTGTTAGTATCAGCCGAACAGCGATGGAGTCTATCCCCTTTTCGCTAGCAGATGCGTCAATATTACCATAGACCACAGTTATAACTGGGGTACAGGTGTTAATATGTGTTAATTATTATTCTATGTGTTACATAATCTATGCATGGATTATTGTCAACCCTCTGTATTTCTGAAGGGATGGGCCCTTTTCATATGTGGGCGGGACTTTCCATGGAATATTACAGAAAGCCCGCGAAATACGTGAAGTCACGTGGGACCTGGTTGGGTCTCCAGTTTCAGCTTGGACGTCAAGCAGATAAGATATATCTGCTTCAGCTGAGGCTCACTGCACACGCGCGTGTTTAGCTAGAGAAATGTGTTTAGTTAAATAAATAAAGGTTTAAATAAATAATATGGTTTTGTGGTTGATGAATGTCTTGGCAACAAGACTGACTTAGAAGAAGAAAGGAATCAAGGACGACCAACCAGCAAGAACAGAGACGTTAGAAGAGACGCTAGAAGAAGAACGTAAGATACCAAACATGAGCAGAAGAATAATAGAAGTAAAGAAAGGGTATACAACATATGTTACTGCTGCCCCTGGTCAGGATTGAACCTTCAGTCTAGAGATAACTGTCACTTAGAACTGTTGTTACATGATTATTAGATTCTTAATATTTATGTACAGTAGTGTAGAAATCAAAATTGCTGTTATAAGTAGCAGCCCACGGCCTTGAAGGATTTGAATGATAAGGCTTGACCCATCCTGAGCATACCTTCCGGTGGATACCGTGAGAATCGGTGGAGAAGATCCTCTTCCGGTTTAGATTAGAAATAGATTTTAGTCAGTCGGTCAGAAACCACGACGGTGGTGAGCCGTGTGTTGCACGCTCCGACTCAATCTGCGCAGGTAGTCTGGTGGGGATTTCAGAAATAAAAATGATCTAAGTAAATCGAAGTCTTGTGTTATTATCTAAAAACTATCAATGACACAGGGCTTCTGATAAAGAGAAATCCCCAATGAAGACCAGAACACGAAGTCCCCAAGACGAAGTCAGACGCTAGAAGAGACGCTGAAGAAGAATAGAAGTAAGTAAAGAAAGGTATACAACACTGTCTTAACATAACTGCCTTTATCCACAGGCTATGTGTCCAATTCAGAGAAATAGTTCACATTAGATGTAGTTTAACATCATACCCAAGACACCTGAATAAATGGATATTCGAGTTCGTTTGATGATATTTTCATCTGTTTTCAGTCAGTTTTTTTTATCATTACGTCCAGTCGATTGGAACAAATACGAATCAGAAATCTGACTGCGTGCTTTGAATACAGAAGAATAATTAATTTGCAAAGTAATTTAAAACTAAGAACTCACAATTATTTCCGCGTTATAAAATTCAAGCAGAACCTAAAAAGATTAAGATTCATTTAAGTTAACAATAAAAAAAGGGGGAAGAGAGAAAATTTGTTTTTTTTTATTGTAGAGAAATTAACAAAAGCGAAACTGATATGAATTCTAAGATAATTTTTCCCGGCGAGAATACGAACTAATAAAAGGGGCATTTGAATAAAGCGAAAGACATACAAGATTTCGAAAAGAAGAAAAACTAAAAGAAAGAAAAATAATTTTTTCGGGCGGAAGAAGAGGCGAATATTAATGAAACAAACAAATATCTTTTTTATTTTCTGTTTTTACAAAGGTCGCGAAAGTTATTATTCAAATATCTTCTACGCTAATCAGAAAAAAAAAAAGATATTTGTTTGTTTCATTAATATTCGCCTCTTCTTCCCGCCCGAAAAATTATTTTTCTTTCTTTTAGTTTTTCTTCTTTTCGAAATCTTGTATGTCTTTCGCTTTATTCAAATGCCCCTTTTTATTAGTTCCGTAATTCTCGCCGGGGAAAAATTATCTTAGAATTCATATCAGTTTCGCTTTTGTTAATTTCTCTACAATAAAAAAAAACAAATTTTCTCTCTTCCCCCTTTTTTATTGTTAAACTTTAAATGAATCTTAATCTTTTTAGGTTCTGCTTGAATTTTTATAACGCGGAAATAATTGTGAGTTCTTAGTTTTAAAATTACTTTGCAAATTAATTATTCTTCTGTATTCAAAGCACGCAGTCAGATTTCTGATTCGTATTTGTTCCAAGTCGACTGGACCGTAAATGATACAAAACAAACTGACTGAAAACAGATGAAAAATATCATCAAACGAACTCGAATATCCATTTATTCAGGTGTCTTGGGTATGATGTTAAACTACATCTAATGGTGAACTATTTCTCTGAATTGGACACATAGCCTAGTGGATAAAGGCAGTTATGTTAAGACAGTGTTGTATACCTTTCTTTACTTACTTCTATTCTTCTTCCAGCGTCTCTTCTAGCGTCTGGACTTCGTCTTGGGGACTTCGTGTCTGGTCTTCCATTGGGGATTTCTCTTTATCAGAAGCCCTGTGTCATTGATAGTTTTTAGATAATAACACAAGACTTCGATTTACTTAGATCATTTTTATTTCTGAAATCCCCACCAGACTACCTGCGCAGATTGAGTCGGAGCGTGCAACACACGGCTCACCACCGTCGTGGTTTCTGACCGACTGACTAAAATCTATTTCTAATCTAAACCGGAAGAGGTCTTCTCCACCGATTCTCAGTATCCACCGGAAGGTATGTCAGGATGGTCAAGCCTTATCATTCAATCCTTCAAGGCCTGGGCTGCTACTTATAACAGCAATTTTGATTTCTACACTACTGTACATAAATATTAAGAATCTAATAATCATGTAACAACAGTTCTAAGTGACATATCTCTAGACTGAAGTTCAATCCTGACCAGGGCAGCAGTAACATATGTTGTATACCCTTTCTTTACTTTATTATTCTTCTGCTCATGTTTGGTATCTTACGTTCTTCTTCTAGCGTCTCTTCTAACGTCTCTGTTCTTGCTGGTTGGTCGTCCTTGATTCCTTTCTTCTTCTAAGTCAGTCTTGTTGCCAAGACATTCATCAACCACAAAACCATATTATTTATTTAAACCTTTATTTATTTAACTAAACACATTTCTCTAGCTAACACGCGCGTGTGCAGTGCCTCAGCTGAAGCAGATATATCTTATCTGCTTGACGTCCAAGCTTGAAACTGGAGACCCAACCAGGTCCCACGTGACTTCACGTATTTCGCGGGCTTTCTGTAATATTCCATGGAAAGTCCGCCCAACATATGAAAAGGCCCATCCCTTCAGAAATACAGAGGTTGACAATAATCCATGCATAGATTATGTAACACATAGAATAAAATTAACACATATTAACACCTGTACCCCAGTTTATAACTGTGGTCTATGGTAATATTGACGCATCTGCTAGCGAAAAGGGATAGACTCCATCTGTTCGCTGATACTAACAACAGGAGACTCCGCCCACTTAATACTTATTGTTATTTAAGATTTTTCCGGTTTAGCTCAGTCGATAGAGCATCCGACTCTGAACCATAAGTTCCTGGTTCGATACCAATTTTATAACAACTTTTTACTAATTTTTATTTTATTTTGCAACATTGAAGAATAAAGCTGATTTATAACATTATAAATATTTTAAGATTTTCCAGTTTAGCTCGGTCAATACAACATCCATCTAAGAACCACAGCATTCTGGGTTCGATACCAGTGCATGCTACTTCAGTGTATGAGTAGTATACCTTGGATATGTGCGTAAAGGAGTAGTTAATAGTAGATTTGGACTACTGAGCGGCGACGTCTTCGTCGTCATGAACAGCCAGATGTAGATGGAATTTATCCTGCAGGTGCGTGGCCGCAACTGCAGCTCCTGAATTGACTAATGAGCTACTATAGTTCCAAATGAAGACAGGAAGTGACATCATCGTCGTCTGCGACGGACGAAAAGAAAGAAAAGAAAAAAATGTAGATGTGGCGCTCACCTCAGATGAAAAAACAATATTTCTGGTTTAGCATAACATTATAAATACTTTTTAATTATTTCCGGTTTATCTCAGTTGTTAGAGCATCCATCTCAGAACCACATATTGCATACCATGCCAAAACCCTACACAATCAAACACATTTTAACAGAATGTAGCAACCTAAAACAAATACCAAAAAAATACTACCAAACAACAAATCTAAAACAGATATTCTACCAAATAAACCCAGAAAAACTACTTGGATACATAAAAGAAGCACACATCTACAACAAAATCTAAAAATCTTCCCCCAAAAATGAAAACACAAAAATATATGTTAAAAAGAATCATCTAAAAGTTCCATTCACAAAAAATATGTCAAAAACAAAAAAATCTTTAGAAAATTAAACATTATCACCAATTCATTTCAAAAACGTAGTCGGCATTAAATGACCCATTGAGGTTGATATGCCGTAAAACAAGAACAAATCAAATCAAATCAAATCAGAACCACAGGATTCTGGCTCGATACCAGCGCATGTTACTTCAATGCATGAGTAGTACAGCTTGGATCTGTGCAGTAAAGTGGGAGCTAATGGAGGTGTGGCGCTCCAGGTCAAATGCAAAAAAACAATATTTCTGTTTAGCATAACATTATAAATACTTTTAAGTACTTTCCAGTTTATCTCAGTTGTAGAGCATCCATCACAGAACCACAGGATTCTGGGCTCGATATCAGCGCATGTTACTTCAGTGTATGAGTAGTACAGTTTGTATCTGTGCAGTAAAGTGGGGAGCTAATGGTAGGTGTGGCGCTCCAGGTCAAATGCAAAAAAAACCAATATTCCTGGTTTAGCACTAGTGAAAAAGAAAGAGAAAGAAAGGAAACTGAATCCGGTTCCAGTGATTCAAGTCATCCATTTTCGCCGGCAGCAGCATTTTTGGTTTTTGACCTCCCAATTTATTCTCCAATGATGGATGTCCGCAGTCAAGATGAAATAAATTGATCGATGGCTGCGGTAGACACACATTATTTATTCAACGTGTCTAAATGATCATTCACTATGCAAGATCTGCAGAGATCTTTTGACCGCGAATTACGAAAGAAACCAATTCATCGAGAAAACTAGGTCTACTAATAATAACCAGTGGAACCTGTGGGAATTCAATGGTATAATTAGTATATGAGGAAGAATGAATAAAGAAAAGAAAGAACAGAATGGATAAAAAGATGAATTTAATCAATATCACTTACACATGTGTTTCGGTAAGTTCATCTGTGTGAAAATATTCCGCACACAGAGAAGATAATAGTTCATTACGGGGGTTGGGGGTGTCTTTCAACATGTTTAATAAAATCAAATGCTGAAGTTAATAAACTAAATATATATATATATAATATATATATATATATATATTATATATATATTATATATATATATATATATTTATTATTTATATTTTTTGCTTGAAGGCAATTATAAATGCATGTATCGCATAAAATTCGATAATTATAGAAAATAAACTTGACAGTAAATCCCGCAAAGGATGGCTCGCTATGCAGAAACACCGTACAGACTGTTTCGACTTATTAAGTCTCTTCACGATGTATACTAACGACTCCCCTCCGACAGGAATCGAAATATATATATATATATATATATATATATAAGGTGTGTCATAAAAGTATCGAGATTGAAGCTGTATTTACCAAGATAGAAATGAATAATGAATGGAACGTTAATTTTTTCAGAATACAAGGTGTGTCCATAAGTACAAAAATCTCGATACTTATACTATATATATATATATATATATATATATATATATATATAGTGTGTGTTGGGGGGGTATTGTGTAAATGTAAACTCTATATAAGTCATGAGATTGAAGCTGTATTTCATTCAAGTTGTGTCAAAAATTACAAAACAATATCGAATTTTTTTAAAACACACCTGAAATATATTTATATATATATATATATATTATATAGTTTGATAATAGATAGTTTGCATTATTAAAACATAGCTTTTTTGTATTCTATAGATGAATATTTTTTCTCTGTACAATTAATAAACTATACAAGTTGTCGAGGTGGCCTGAAGTTGGTATTAGCCAGACAGCGAGGGAGTCTATACTCTTTTCACTAGCGCTAGACCAAGGAGACTGTTTGCATCAGAGGTGGAGAGCCCACCTACCATCAACTGATACTCATACGCTGAGTGGGCGAGGCCGGTATCGAACCCGGAACCTTGTGGTTTACTAGTCCAACGCTCTACCGACTGAGCTATACCGGCCCTGACAAGTCATTTTATCTACTAAACAAAGTAACCCTTAAGACCGGCCAGCAACTAGTCGCAACTATTTGGCAATTATTTATTGAATCTGATTAAACCGCAGAGGAAAAAAATCAATATTTATGAAACAATATCTTGTTCCACTGTCTACATTCTGATTATCGAATGGAGATAAGGTTTTTAATGCCCCAAGCCCTCGCTTGGCCAACATTTTATATAACTGTCATTTGCTTTCTAATAATTATCCATCATATCATCGTTTAAGAATGACGGGATGCATTCGTGTAGTAAATTTATTTTCATTCTCGAAGACGCAAATTCTTGGAAGACGCACAAGAAAGCAACTACGACTAAACCTTGTGAAATTATACTTCACTAAACAAAACCGTGGAACAACACCCCACAAGAAAACAGCTGAACAGTCACCTACCCCATATCGCCCAAACTATTCGAGTAAATGGACAAGACACACAGGGCACTGCTGAGAAGCAAGGACAACTCATAAGTGACGCCCTCCTGTGGAAGCCAGCATATAGGCACGCCAGTATGGGCCGGCCAGCCAGCCAGGAGGTGCTTTACCAGCTCTGTACGTATTACGCTATGCCACACAGATGACCTCCCGAGAACAATGAGTGATAGGGACGGTTTGGAGAGAGATTTCATGGATATCCGTGCTAATAGCGCGACCATGACATACGCAATTTTAGTCTTTGTTTAGAATCCAATTTGAATCTCAACACGCTCATGTTATTAGCGCTTTTAACCCTGCAATGTGTCTTATATATCACAGATATACTGTTTTTTCATAGTATTGATGTGGTTAATTTTCATAATGCTTTTAACAAAACCGGTTTTATAAATTATTACGTGGTGTTATTGATTCTATATATTATTTTATTCTCTAATGATGAATGATTCCATATAGAAAACCAATTAACATATATTCAAATAATGTAATATTTTATATGCGTACTTATCTAATTTCTTTAGTCTTCTGATTTAATATTTTTATCGTTACATTAAATACTTACGCCCAATGGGCACCTATTTTTGCTAGTTTTTGTAAAGACCGGTTTGGATCGACGTTGAAAAATTGGTAGTAAACAGAGTTCATTACTTCTTCGCACTAGGCAATAGTGACTGACTAGAGCTTCTAATTGTGAGTATTGGTGGTATCCGTTAATCTCATGAGCACAGGATCTACGTCCACGAGTTGTATATATTATACCAGCCAGCTCATTCAGCAAATATCCATTCAACGTGTCACCGAAGTTATTTAAATCCAGAAAATGTGTTCATCTTTGCACCTATAGAAGGGGAAATATATTGGGCGAATAGGACCGCCGAGGGGGAACCAAAAACAAGCGAGTTCTCGTCTTCTCACAAGTCAGACCCTCTGTTGGTCAACACATTCTTCGTCTAGCAGCTGAAAATCCGTCGTCGTAGTCGAATAATCTTTAGCAGTTCAAAATCACATTTCCTATTTAGTTTTGTTTCTGTTCGACTAAAATCCATTTCTTTACTGAAAAGCGCTTTCGTCGTCGATTGCTTCTGCTGCTGCTGCTGCTGTTGACTGCCCAGCACTCGACTCACTTGTTATTTTATGAGCATATTTAGCCAAAAACATCAGGCACATCAGTCGAACCTCGCGTCCGTCCAGTACCCAAAACGCATTTGTTTTTGCATGCGGTAGCGCGAGTTCGATCCGGCAGGCAAGACAATGTCTTGCTCTTTTTCCTTTCTCGTTCTCCGTCACAGCACAATTGCTTCAATGCTGTTGCCAAGTAAGATGTAAACGTCGTATTATCAGAGAGACCAGAAGAGTATATGAAGTAAAGTATGCCTTGTTCATGTTACATAATTATTAATACCTAATAATTATGGCAATAGTGTAGAAACATAATGGCGATTAGTGCAGCTGATGCCTTGAGAGTGAGTGACGGCGCTTGACCTCACTCTCACCTTGCCTTCCAGGGATAAATCGTGAGAACCGGAAGGCATAGAAGACCCTGTCTTCCGGTTAAGGATAGAAGTAACTCAGTCAGTTAGAAGTTAGAAGCCGAGCTCGTAAGATGTGAGTCTCACTGCGCAGACGTCTGGGTTTGGGGATTTAACAATAAAATAAGATCAAAAGTAAATCGAAGTCTTGAGTTTATTATCTAAAAACTAACAATGACACAGGGCTTCTGATAACGAGAAATCCCCATAGAAGACCAGACCGGAATCCCCAAGTCAACACCAGACGCTAGACCAGACCAAGATGATAGAATAACCAAAGCCGACCAGAAGAATAGATGTCCAAGATATAGAAGCAAGTAAGAAGTAAAGAAGTAATGAAGGGTATACAACATTATATCAATTTGGTACCGTGAAAACCTCAGTATGCAATAATGGTGAGAACTATGGAACACAACTTTTCTCATATGTATAACAGGAGGTGTTCGTGGTGTAATGGTTACCAACGTAGGATATGAACAGGGCGAACAGAGTTCAAATTCTGAACAAGGATGTTTGCATTTCACATAGAGCTAATACCCTGGGAAAGGTATGTACCCAACTACTCTCCCCTTTATCTATGGATAAATAGTAGGGCAGACTGTGATTTTAACCTTGGTATAGGAATAGGTCTAAGATAATGAAAACTCTGAATTCAAACCTGTTAAACTTCTTTCTCTAAATTTTTGAGATGAGGCTTGATAATTTGTAGTATTTAGATTATTCAGACTATTGCCCTCATCTTTATTGTTATCTGTTTCGGCCAATGTGCCCTCCCGCCTTCTTCTGAATTTATTTTTGTACTCGGGGCTCCCGATTACGACAAGAAAGTTGCCAAGTTCGATAAGTCTCCCGAGTCCGACAAGAAGGCCGGAGGAACATCGGCCGAAACGTTATACAGATAACAATAAAGATGGGGACAATAGTCGAATAATCCAAATAATACAAATTATCAAGCCTCATTTCAAAAGTTTTAAACTGTTAAACTTTGGAGAAATCCCTAATACTAGACTATATTTCTTGAGTGATGATGATGACGTCACTCAATGTCTTCGACAGTTGTGGACACTCTGGTGGCTAGATAGTCTAATTCTGGATTTGCAGATGCGGTCACACAATTGCAGGGGAATTCCCATCTACATTTGGTGGTTCATGACGATGAAGACGTCGCCGCTTTTTAATCTCGATTTGTCCTCATCGTTATTGTTATCTGTACAACGTTTCGAAACGTGTTTCAGATAACAATGAAGATGAGGACAATAGTCCGAATAATCCAAATAATACAAATTATCAAGCCTCATCTCAAAAATTTAGACTGTTAACTTCACTAAGAATTGTCCTTGTGTCCCATCCTACTCATTCGGGGGTTGATAAAAATACATATACGTATTTCATAAGAGTGAAAGATAAATGTATGTCTGTGTTCAGAGGACATTAAAATGATACAGAAGATAAGGAGGAAAAATATCAGCGTCATTCAAAATAAAAAAGTCACGTTTTCAATTCAATGAAAGTTGATAAAACTGACTAAGAGTCAAAAGAGTTCAATTGTATGAAGCAGAGATGTTCAGAGGATTGGCTGAGAAGATATTTGCTTATGAAAGATCGATAGGTCGATAGACTGTTCTTATTTGATTCTCTACTTGATAACCGTTTGTGTCACCTTTTTAGAGGAAATCTCAGTGCATTCTGATATGACCCAAAATGAACATTCAATCTTTCGGAAGGATGTTTGCTTATTGTTTCGCTTTGGTGTATTTATCGGCTTATGGTTTGGTTGGTTTTGTTTTATGGCATATCAACCTCGGTGGGTCATTTAATGCCGACAAAGTTGGGAAGTGAATTCATTCTTAATGCATAGTACAATTTTGTTTATCAACTCATGTTTTTCTATTCAACCCATAGATGGGACCCTAACAGGTACTACCACTCCAGGTCAGAGTGGACCAGGGAGCAATGGTGATGAAGGGGTGCTCCACATTCCCCAAACCTCCAAAACTGGAACCTCACTATCAGATAGAGTTTAACGTCATTCCCAGGACATGTAGACCCTCAGTCACCGCCTTCTAGCACCCATATGATAAAAAGGGGTTGGGACTTTCCAAAAGGGCAATAAGGTTGGGAAAATCATATAGGTGCTAGGGCTAGACGTGACCAGCCGATTGATCAGCGGGGGCCTCTCCGACCGCCCGTCTAGCCCAGATAGGACCAAAGTGGCATATGGCAAGTCATGAATTGCTTATCAACCAGGGCTCTATCCTTAAGCATCACGGGTCGCCACCCACGGCCAACAGGTGGCCCCATTGGGGGTTATCGGCTTATGGTTTCATTTATAATTTATACATAACTACATGGTTTCAAGTAACTATTCATTCCTATTCGATAACTATTCCTATTTACTGGTAATCATTTGTTGGCACAGAGTTATATAGTTTCAAGCATTCCAATCCAACCGTAATAATTTTCAAACAGTTCTATTTGACCTATTGTTGTGTACCCTTTCTTTCCTTTCTTACTTCTATTTTTCTTCTGTTCATTTTGGCATCTTACGTTCTTCTTCCAGCCAAGACATTCATCAACCACAAAACCATGTTATTTTCGTAAGCCTTTTATTTACTTAACTAAACATTTCATGTAACTGAACATAGCGCGCGTATGCAGGTGAGTCCCAGCTAAGCAGACATATCTTATCTGCCTGAAGTCCAAGCCGAAACTGAAGACCAACTAGGTCCCACGTGACTTCACGTATTTCGCGGGCTTTCTGTATTCCATGGAAAGTCCCGCCCGTCATATGAAAAAGGCCGTCCCCTCAGAAATACAGGGGGTTGACAATAATCTATGCAACCGCATAGATTATGTAACACTATAGTTGGGACCTGAACAGGTACTACCACTCCAAGACAAGAGTCTCACCACCGGATACATTTTACCTGAGGCACCCTTTTGTAGGGGTGTCAAAAGAGTTAAAAGAATGATTAGTTAAAAAAAGGAGGAAGAAAAGTAGGTAATTTAAGATATTTGTTTATTTCCAAATTCAATAAGATTTTAAAAAATAACAGGAGTTACTTCCCCTTCAATTGTCAAATTAACCAATGAATGGCAGAGGAGGGAATTTTTGATTAAAGACGGACAAGAGATTTTTTTCGCTGATCACGAGTTACAGAGATGAAGAATAGACTGATAAGGTTTTCAAGAAGAAAGTAACGGAAAATAATTAATCACCTTTATAATGTCACCAATCCTTATTACTTACAAGAATTTATTCATTTTGATATAAGAAATACAAATAAAATCATGATACTAATGCAGAATAGTGAGCAAGAGATAATACCTTTAGATTACCTAATACATTTCACGGAAATACCTGGAAACTCAAATTATTATCAAATTTATAGTATAGTATCATCATCATCATGTCGCGCAGGCAGCACGGATATCCAAGACAAATCTCTGCCAACCTTCCCTATCATTCATCGCCACAGGGAGTTCTTCTTCGCTGCAGCCAGCATCTTTACATAGCTGGTCGATATAGTCCTTGCTGGGCGGCCCACACTGGCATGTCCATGTGTTGGCTTCCACAGGAGACATCACTTATGAGTTCATCCTTGCTTCTCCAGCAGTGCCCTGCATGCTAGTCCGTCTCACTCGGATAGTCTGTGAGATAGGGGCAGGTGACCATACAGCTGCTCCCTGTGGGATGCTGTTTCCGACTTATTCAGAACTGCTCGCAGCATTCTTGTGCAGCTCCCATCTAGCTTATCTCGAGGCGCCTCGTTAGGGTCCAGGTAGTACAGCCATACAGCAGTACTGATATGACTACAGCCTGGAAGAGATGTCGCTTTAGCTTGTCAGTGAGATCAGACTTCCATATGACAGACAATTTGTTTGTGGCCATCCATGCCTTTCCTATTCGTGTGTTAATATCGTTATCTGTGGATGAGATATTACTACCCAGGTACGTGAATTGTTCTACTGGCTTAAATAATAATTTGACATTCGATCGGCTACGCTTTGAATTAATGATCTTATTTTTTTAAAAGATTATTTATCGTTTCATATAAATTTCATTACTTTATTCAATAGATTTTTTTTCGCTGATCACGAGTTACAGAGATGAAGAATAGACGGATAAGGTTTTCAAGAAGAAGGTAGCGGAAAATATTTTGAAGAAGAAAGAGACAATTTTGAAACTGTTGGATCGAGAGAAAATGCTGAGAGAGTAATGTTTCTTGAAGCGGGAAGAAAAAAAGGAACGGTTTATCAAAGAAAGATACTGTTACATAATTATTGGACCTAATACATTTTAAGGTAGTGTAGAAATCATTATGGCGATCAGTACAATCTCTACTTTACTCTGTGTCAATCTCTTTCTTCCCCTCTATGTATATCTTGACTACCTCCTCGTTATATAATGTTAGTTTCTCTGGATAGTAGAGAGAGAGAGGAGAGAGAGAGAGAGAGAGAGGAGAGAGAGAGAGAGAGAGAGAGAGAGAGAGAGAGAAAGTAGCTATTTTGAAAGTCTCCATGTGAAATAAAAAATCTTAGAAACATTTTCGAAACAATACAACCGCATGCTTTAACACAAAAATATAATAAAATGTGTTCTTAATAACAATTAAGTTCATTTCAGATAATTTTATGCTAGGAATTTAGCCAACTGACTTTCACTTTGAAACAAGACGGTAGCCATTTTGAATGTGTCCGTGCGAAATATACAAATCTTAGAATTGTTTCGAAAACAATACAACTACATGCTTTAACACAAAAATATCATAAAATGTGTTCGTAATAACAATTAAGAGAGAGATTTACACAGATAGATAACTTACTTGTTACTTTCTTTCTTTGGCCCTTTGTGATCTCTAGTCTTCTTTCTATTCTTTCTCGCCATGTTAGATACTACTTCTTGTCTGGTCTTCTCTCTGGCCATACTGGATACTACTTCTTGTCTGGTCTTCTCTCGGTCATGTTGGATTCTACGTCTTGGTTCTTCACCTGTTGCTTCTTTCTATTTCTTGTTGGTTCATTCTCTACTAAGGCATGCTCAATCAATCGACAACTGTTGGCGTTTTTTGAATATAAGGCGTGTGACAAAAGCCCACTTCTACTTATAGACTCGCCGATAACCACGTGACCAACTTATTGGCCAACCACTGGCAGTACTCTGCTGCTGTTATTATTATTTATACTGGCTGATTCTAATCTTAGCTAATCACAACTACTTGGATCTTCAGAACATAGGATGGACCTTTTGACATTACGTAGGATTCCAAAACTTAGGACATATTCACTTACCAAAGGATTCTATAGTTCAGGACTTATTCACTTACCAAAGGATTCTATAGTTCAGGACTTACTTACTTATTTTCTTTAAGTTCTTTACAACTGGCCAAGGATGGCGGCCAGATACTTAACAACAACGCCTGCTACTTTTTAAAGCTTTTAAAGCTTTTATTTACCTTTTCTTACTAACTAACATCGCACGCGGAGCCACCCAGGATACGTCTATTCTGGGTCACGTCTCGGCTGTAACTGAGGATCAAACTAGTTCTCACGTTATTTGCGGATTTTTGCCGCCTCTGGGGTCAAAGTTTCCCAACGGTCTGTAACTTTCCATTTGGGCTCTTTTTATTCTTGCTACACGGTGTTGTCAATAATCTATGCTACCACATAAATTATACAACAGTAAGACGAATAAAATTAAAGTGAGTGCTAGACCAGGGAGGTTATTTTTGCTGAGGTGGAGCGCAATACCTACCGGCAGCTCCCCTAGTTTACCCAAAGAACAGATTACTCAATCTGTGCTACTCATGGGCTGGGTTAGCGGGGACTGGTAGCGAACACAGAAACTTGTGATTCCTTGACGGGTGCTCTACCGGCTGTATAATGTTTCCGGCCTTTTATTTATTCAGTATATTGAAACGACTAAGCTAAACCAACCTCTGATAGGACAAATAAAATGGTTTATCAACTTGACCATAGAAACAAAATGTGTTCAAGAGTTTGCAGAATTTTCTGTATTAGTTTCTTCGTTTCAATAGTGGACAAATATTATCTCATTTAATGGAGAGTTCTCGTTGAATTGGCTAATTATTCCGAATTGGTCTCATGGGAAGATAAAGGTGTGAGTTTATCAATTATAAAATTTGAATCATAACCCCATCTCGCTATAAAAGTCAACCATAAATTAAAGTTTATTCGTCTGGAAGAAAATCTCTGTGTGAGAACGAAAACAACTGCGTAGTATCGCATCTCGTAGGGTGCAATGAATAGCTAAACAGGCTAGCGGACCAGTGCTAATGAGTTTGATTCTCACTGAGTGTCCTATACCTCTGTGCTAAACAAGACTTAATCTCTAATGATTAATGCGAATGTCAGTGTGTCAATTTTTTTCAACTTTAATACTAGAGGCCATAGACCAACATATCATACCATTTTGAATTACGTCGATTCTAGGCACCGTTGACTCCATGTCCAGGCTACCTTAACATAAATATAAATACTCTATCAATGATATTGAACACTGTTTACTCAGAAGTATAACACCCATATTCTCTTTCTCCCTTTCTCTGTCTGCCTCTGTCTGTCTCTATCTCTGTCCCTCACTCTCTCCTTATATATATATATATATATAATATATATATATATATATATATATATATAATATATTATCATTATACTAAAGCTGAGTTAATCGACTTTTGCTTATTAAAGGGTTTTTTTACTGTTTAGTTTAATGACACGAAAATTATACTAAATTATTCCTTACTTTTAGGCTTGAATTTTGTTTGAAAAAAAATTCTGTTTTAATTGTTCTAATTGTCGTAATTTGCAATTAGTTAAAAAAACCAACCAATCTCTTACTTAATCTATGTCTATCTCTTTCTCCCCTCTATGTATCTCTTGACTACCTCCTCGTTATGTAATATTAGTTTCTCTGGATAGTAGAGAGAGAGAGAGAGAGAGAGAGAGAGAGAGAGAGAGAGAGAGAGAGAGGAGAGAGAGGGATAATCTAAATGTATTTCTATGTTAAATTTCACACATAGCTTAAATGAGGTCAAACAATATCCTTTCTTAGAAAGCTAACAAAATGATTTTAAAATTTCGACCAGCATATTTATCTTTTAAAAATTTTATTCGCTTTTCTAACTCTCTTTTCCCTAATCTCAATTAAAAAAGATCAAGGTGTCACATTTTGTCAAGTATATATTGTTACATAATCTATGCATAGATTATTGTCACCCCCCTGTATTTCAGAAGGGTCCCCCTTTTCATATCACGGGTGGGACTTTCCATGGAATATTACAGAAAGCCCGCGAAATACGTGAAGTCACGTGGGACCTGGTTGTCTTCAGTTTCAGCTTGGACGTCTTAGCTGGAGCTCACCGCATACGCGCGCTATGTTAGTTAGATGAATATGTTTAGTGAAGTAAATAAAAGCTTACATAAATAATATGGTTTTGTGGTTGATGAATGTCTTGGCAACAAGACTGACCTAGAAGAAGAAATGAATTAAGTGCGACCGACCACCAAGACGAAGTCCAGACGCTAGAAGAAGAACGTAAGATACCAAAGATGGTAGAAGAACAATAAAAGTAAGAAAAGAAGAGTATACAACAGTGTCTTTTGTTTAATTCTACATATATATATATATAGTAAATCGTTGGGGCGGCCTAATGTCGGTATCGGCCATGCAGCGAGGGAGTCTATCCCCTTTTCACTAGCGCTAGACCAAGGAGATTGTTTTAGCGTCTGAGGTGGAGCGCCACACCTACCATCAGCTCCTTACTTTACCGCACAGATCCCTGTGCTACTCATACGCTGAGTTGGCGAGGGCGGGTATCGAACTAGGAACCTTGTGGTTTCTAGCCGAACGCTCTACCGACTGAGCTAGTGTCATTTCGATCTTGTAATAAACCTATTGAATGTATGTGCACCCAAAAACTAACTTTCAAAGTAGACTTTCCTAATAATGAACGGGATATATATATATATATTATATATATATATATATATATATATATATTAGAGAGAGAGAGAGAGAGAGAGAGGGAGAAAGAGATCCCTTGATTATATATATGTGTATATATATGTCTTTATATATATATATATATATATAATATATATAAGAGAGGAGGGAGAGAGTATCCCTATATATACGTGTATATATATATATATATGTATATATATGTGTGTGTATATATCCCTCTGTGATATATAAATAATCCCTTTGTGTTATATATATAATATATATATTCTCTTAATACTCCATTTCATCGTTGATCTCTGAAGTATCCGGCAATTACCAATACTTTCATGCATTATTAAACACAGATGATGTCTTAATTCAGACGTTTTTTTTCATTTAATCGTTTCAATTTACTGAATAAATGGAAAGCCGGAAACATTATTAAGTCACAATGCAATGCACTTTCTATCAAAGTAAAACGAAGACAGTTTTATCCTCTAAATCATACAATGAAATATCTTGTCAGGAATTAAAACGTCACCTTTAGCGATTCTTCCTATCGTAACACAATCTCTCATTTCCCTCGTTCTTCTACTTCACTAGATCTTTTCTCTTCCTTAATTAAACCCTTAAGACTTTTCACACAAAAAACCGTATGTCGTACAATGACAAGTGAAGTTTCAGCCACCGACACACCGTTGACGTTTAAGATATCAAAATCGTAATTACAAGAAAAATAAAATCCTATAAATTCATTGATTTTGAAAATGGCTCCAATTATTTTCATAAGGGAAGTTATGAAAAAAAAAAGTATTTTTATAATCAAAACATTTTAATTGAATCAAAACATTTTAAGTTTATTTTTGTTTTAACGACTGCTTTTTCAAAATTTTGTTCAGTGTTAAAAACGCTTATTTAATATTTATACAGTAGACTCTCATTATTACGGTACATAAGCTTTAAGAGTGCCGTTATAACGACTTTTTCTCCATAATGAGTTGATTTTAAACGAAAAGAAAATAATTATTGCAAGATTATAACTGTGGAGCCGCGTGGTATCATAGTTAGAGTAAAAGAGTTCATATCCTGGACGAGGCTGTTTGCATTTCATATTATGTTAATATTTTTGGGAAAATACTCTCCCTCCAGCTATGAATAAATAGTAAGGAAGACTGGACTCTTTAATCTTTATTTCTCTGAATGTTTGATATGAGGCTTGATGATTAGTATTATCTTTATTCGGACTACTGTCCTCATCTTCATTGTTATCTGTAGAACGTTTATGCCAGAGGACATATCGACCGAAACGTTGTACAATTAACAATGAAGATGAGGAGAATAGTCCGAATAACGCAGATAATCTTTAACCTTTGCTGGGTAACCTGTCTATGAGAAGGAAAATTCTGAATTAAAACCTGTTAAACTCCGCTTAAGAAATTGACCGGATGTCACATCCTGCCCGTTCGTTGTTATAATTTAAAAAATTAATCGAATCAAAACGTTTTAAGTTTAATTTTGTTTTAACGACTGTTGTTCAAAATTTGTCCAGTGTTAAAAATGTTTCATCATCATCATCATCATCATATCATCATCATGTTGTGAAATTAGCACGCATATCCATGATAATCTCTCGCCAACCTTCTCTATATTCACTGCGCCAAGGAGGTCTTCTGTACAGCATCCAGTATCCGTACAGAGTTGGTCAATGTAAATCTTTGCTGGGCGATCCACGTTAACATGTCCGTATTCTGGCTTCTACAGGAGAACATCGCTTATGAGCTCGTCCTTGCTTCCTCAGAAGTGTCCAGCATGTCTTGCCCGTCTCACTCGGATGGCCTGTGAGATAGGGGCAGGTGTCCGTACAGCTGCTTCCTTGTGGGTACTGCTTCCATGACTTTTTCAAGACCACACACAGCATTCTTGTGCAGCTCCCATCTATCTTATTCTCAAGGCGCCTCGTTAGGGTCCATGTGGTGCAGCCATACAGCAGCACTGATACAACCACCGCTTGGAAGAATTGTCGTTTTAGCTTGTCATTGAGATCGGATTTCCATATGACTGATGATATCGAGCGAACCAACCTAAAAATGTTTATTTCATCTTTATACTATAGACTCTCGTTATTACGGTACAAAAAATTAAGAGTGCCGTTATAACGAATTTTTGTCCATAATGAGTCGATTTTAAACGAAGAGTATTAATTATTCAAAGATTATAACTGTGGAGGCACGTGGTGTAATAGTTAGAGTAATAGGAAATGAACTCGTCCAACCGAGTTCATATCCTGGACTAGGCTGTTTGCATTTCACATTGTGCTAATATTCTTGGGAAAGGTGTGAATCCAAATACTCCCCCTCCAGCTATGAATAAATAGTAGGGAAGTCTGAACTCTTTAATCTTTGCTGGGTAACCTGTATAGGAGAAGGAAAATTCTGAATTGAAACCTGTTAAACCCGCTTAGGAAATTGACCAGATGCTGCTCGTGTGGAGGGGTTGGTAAATATACATATAAAAGTATGAATCTATCTATATTACGGAGGGCCCGTGGTGTAATGGTTAGAGACATAGGAAATGGACTCGTCGACCAGAGTTCAAATCCTGGACGAAGCTATAGTTCAAACAGCGCTAATACCATTGGGAAAGGTATGAATCCAACTACTCTCCCTTTAGCTATGGGTAAATGGTAGGACAGACTGGGCTCTTTAATCTTGACTGAGTAACCAGTCTAGAAGGAAAAATCTTAATTCAAACCTGATAAACTCCGCTTAAGAAATTGACCAGGTGTCACATCCTGTTCGTATGGAGTGAATGGTAACGATTGACGAATATTAGTTAGTTGACTATATGTATAAGAACAATTCATGCGATAACAAGAATATTATCACTTGCGTGATGAATTGTTATTGTCGGAGAAAACTGGTGGAATATTTTGATATATAAGGTGTGCTGGAGGTCACAACTTAAATTTATAGACTCTTCGCGGTCGCGTGGATTCAATCGACCAATCAACACGTTTCAACACGTGGCTGGTTAACAGTTTAATTGCCTTGATGGAAAGGTGTTCGATTGCTCGTGCTTAACACGGACGAATGGATCAACAACCAAGGATTCTGCTTAACACTGAGGAACTCAGGGATCATAGGATTCAATATACACGGACCAACGGAAAATTATTATTGGATACTACACAACACGGATCAAGCCTTATGCCAAAAGGGATCTCCACTGTAAAGTGCTCTCTCTCAGCTGCAGCCTAAATATGGCCACAATAATATTAAAAAAAACTTGATACATTGTACTTATAGACTCGCCGATAAACATGTGACCATATTCTTGTCCAATCACTGGCAGTGCTCTGCTGCTGATATTATTATGGCTTTTCTGGTCATACCTAATCATTATGGTCATACCTAATCATTATGCTTTTCTGGTCATACCTAATCATTACACTTGGATCTTCTTGGACGATGGAACATAGGATTGTATCACGGGCCTTATTCACTTGCCAAAGGATTCCTATAACTCAGGACTTACTTATTTACTTTAAGTTCTTTTCAACTGGCCAAGGATGGCGGCCAGATACTTAACAGAGGAGAATACAGAAATTATAGAAGATACAAATAAGAGATTATACATAATTGTATAAGATAAATGTTCCAATAAGAAAATAGCCTTTTAGTAGAGAAAGTCTTGAGACTGCTGGTAAAGGAGGAAAGTATAAACTCTCGCATATTCTCGTATGCCGAAATGTCCCCTTGTCATCTAGACAGGAAAGGCAACTGGCGTGTGTTCCTTTGTCTAGGTGGGTGGGGGTCTAAGAGGATTTTGCTTATTTAACGTCTGTTGTGCAAAACACCCTTTAGAGTTTAAAATCTTTATTTAATCTTTAGACAGTAGGACTCTCATTCTTACATTTAAGACACGTTGAAAGCACCAGTTTCCATTAGATCACCGAGGCCAAGCAGCGATGAACCTGTTAAATACTTAGATAGGTGAGCATTTAAATAACCGCAGCCACTGTAAGTAACCGGATATCAAAATTACGGTGCTCTTCCAAAATGATATCTACTGAAGGTTTGTGATCTATTATTGATCTACTATTCATGGCATGTGATCTACTAGGAAAAAAGAAGACAGCGTTATGGTTATGGTTAGGGTTTAGGGTTAGTTTAATAAGAAAATAATGGTGTTATATATATATATATATATATAATATTGTGTGTGTGTGGTGTGTGTGCGTATATATAGATATTCGCAAGAATAAAGAAGTAGACAATCAAGGGCTTCAAATCGGTCTACTATGTGACCAGTGTGGAAGGCTATGTATGAGCAAAGCTGGCCTGATCAGTCACCAATCTGTGCATCGGCGGCGATGGACTAATAAAATACCCAGTGTCCCCTGGAAATACTGTAATTGTGGGAAAGTGTGCAAGACTTGGCAGACTAAAGAGCCACCTTCGTGCAGCTCATTGTTGAACTTTTTTGAAGTCACCATTATATTGTTGAACTATTGAGCTTTTTTTGTATTATTGTTACTATATCAAGCAATGCAATACTTGAATACGAGTTTGCTGCCATCATATATATATATAGTATATAATATATTATATATATATATATATATTGTGTGTTGTGTGTGTGTGTATGTGTGTGTGTATCTATCTATGTATATAATATATGTATATAATATGGGTAGATCATATATTGGAATGTAAACAGCTCGGTATATCACATATTGGATTAGAAACCATTATGTAGATCACATATTGGAAGAGCACCAACATTACTTTATTCGGAATTAAATAATCCGAAAGGTCTTGATATACCGTAAAACAAAACGATCAAAAACTAACACCTCGAAACGTATTTTCGTTTTATTTTTTGGGAATTAAAAAAAAATCACCTTGCGTCTGGCAAATCGACAGGGTGATATTATCTTACGAAATCAGACCTTTTGGTTTTTACAGTTAATTATAGAAAAAAAACCCCCAACCCTTTGATCTACATATATTCTAATGTATAACTTATCAACGATTACTGTCTATTCAATTATACTGACTAAATTTGAATTAAGTAGAAATTAATAACACCTTTGACTTACACTATTTTGGAAATTATCCGTTTCTGTCTTTACTTTATTTACATTCTACTGTAGCTCCCCTTTTCTCATATATATATATATATATATATATATATATATATATATATATATATATATATATATATATATATCTGTGTTGTGTGTGTGTGTGTATATATATATATATATATTTATGTGTATATATCTATCTATGTATATATATATGTATATATATGTATATATATATGTATGTATATATATGTATAAAGGTATATATAGGTATGTATATATATATATATATGTATATAGGTATATATAGGTATGTATATATATGTATATAGGTATAAATATGACTTACACTATTTTGCAAATTATCCGTTTCTGTCTTTACTTTATTACATTCTACTTTACATTCCCCTTTCTCATATATATAATATATATATATATATATATATATATATATATATATATATATATATATATATATATGTGTGTTGTGTGTGGTGTGTGTGTGTGTATGCGTATATATACATGTATATATATTTATGTGTATATATCTATCTATGTACATTATATATATGTATATATATATGTATATAATATATGTATAAAGGTATATAGTATGTAATTATATATGTATATAGGTAAAATATATACGTATATATATGTATGTATAGATATAGCTGTGTATGTATATATATGTGTATGTATATATATTATATATATGAATATATATATGTATATATGAATATATATAATGTATATAATATGTATCATATATATATATATATATATATATATATATATATATATATTCTTTTCTTAAACTATTTATTTTCTATTCATTTATTTCCTTTATACTATTTCTTCTGATTTTTCTTTTCCTTCACCTCTTAAATTTTTTCCCCATTTTTCATTCACTTCTCCAACCTTTACCTTTCATTTCTAGATTTCTCTAATCTTCTCTTCACCTCTCTCTACTCCACTTGTCCATTCTCCTCCCCTGTCTTCCATTTCTCTCTATTTGTTGAGGGAAAAATAGAATTTAAGATTAAAAAAAGTATTTGTGGAAGGGTTAAAAACGAATTCAACGCTTACTGGCAAGCCTCTCACTGCTACTGTCTCTCTGATATCGTAACACGCGCTTTTTCTCCCTCCCACCTGGGTTTCTGCTGTTCTGTTTATACACCCGGCTTCCACGTCCTTGTAGCTGTCATACGGCATCTGGTTTGAACGTGCGGGAATTTGGGGCAACCCAATCCTCAGCATTATGCCCAAGTATCGCTGTTTCGTATTCCGAAGGATGTGGGTTCGATTTTAGATCAAAGTCCTACTCGCCAGACAAAGCCTAACTCGCTTCCTTCGAGAAAACGGTAAGTCCTCATTTCCGCCACTCGACTCGTATTGTCTGTCACACTATTCTTATCTTTTCTTTTCCTCTCCTCTCTTCTCTTTTGTTCTCTTCTCGCTTCCCTATTGGAAATTCCACAGTTAATTATCTCCCCCTGCCGCTAAGGGGCGATTCGCCAACATCGTATGTTGGCGCCAAAAACCAAATTTCTCCACTTATCGCAAGCAGTTACTGGAGGAGAGACGTAAAAACTAAAGCTCTCGCCACTTAGCCCAAACAGGGCCCACTTATCACGGAGCACCCACTGATGGTATTCGCGTAAATAGCGGTCCCCACCCTTCATTCATCACTTAGCCCAAAAACAGGGCTTACTTCTAAGGACCGTTGACCTGGACGGAGGCATTTTTCACAGCACACTTTCGAAAGCATTGTGTCCGCAGACCACAGGCTGTCACAATAGCACACTACAGAAGGCACCAAGACCAAATAGTCTACTTGAAAAGGGCCCATTCACCGTCATTTAAAGAACTGTTACCCCGGGCGAGAAGCTTCTAAAATAGCATCCCCCATCACTTATCACAGAACCGGTTTCGAGGAAGAACGAGAAACGTCCGAAGAAGCATCTTATCAACATTTCCTGCCGACGAGCAGAATACCCCTGTTATCACCATTTCTCCAAGAAAATTACTTAACTCAGATAAGTCTCGTAGCAAATACCAATAAAATTTGCAACAAGTTCTTGTATTATTTGTCAATACATGTATTAAATTTACTTTCGTGTTTGTTCCTTCTTTGTCCGACAATTGCCTACAACTACAGAGAAATAAGAGCTCCTTCGAAACCCGTAAAAACTCTTATCCCTTGCCCCCCCCCGATTTTTTACTTCTCTTCAGCTCTCTTATTGGAGCTTGGAACTAGCCAATAGGCAATTATAATACACATGCCAAGAGATTCCTATTTAAAGTTAATATTAATGATACAATGGCAAATTAAATTCATCAACAGTTCAATATCTATAAAGAGCAATATATATATATATATATATATATAATATATATATTATATACACACACACACGCATATATATATATATATATATTATATATATATATATATATATATATTTCCTTTAGTCAAGTGTTATAGTATTAATCGATTATTTTCGGTTGGTGCGACCCTCTTTGTCTTTCTTTTATTCATTTTTTTCCCGAGGTGAAGTTTGGTAGTATACTTTTACTATCAAATTATTTGCCGTTTTTTTACTGTAAGGGTTTAACAATAAGTTTAGTATATTTATATATATATATATAATATATATATATATATATATATATATATGTGTGTGTGTGTGTGTATGTGTGTGTGTGTTGTGCGTGCGTGTGTGAGATATCGACTGAGTTGCAACTTTGACTATCGATAATCGATAAAATAATTAACCAAATAATTCGGGTTAATTAATGAATATAAATGTTCTCAATACGTTTGTAGAGCTGGGTTATATATATATTATATAATATATATATATATATATATATATATATATATATATATATATATATACCCAGCTCTACAAACGTATTGAGAACATTTATATTCATTAATTAATGAATATAAATGTTCTCAATACGTTTGTAGAGCTGGGTTATAATATATATATATATATATATATATATATATATATATATATATATTATAACCCAGCTCTACAAACGTATTGAGAACATTTATATTCATTAATTAACCCGAATTATATGTTTGTGTATATATATATATATATATTTAATCCGACATAAATGGTACCTAGCTACTGTCTGGGTATATATGTTTACGTATATTTGTATGCGTATGTGAATTTTAAAAGATCTGATTTTGGGTTAAGCCTATATATATATATATATATATATATATATATATATATATATATATATATATCCATTATACCGAATCATATTCAGAACACGAATTTCAAATCTATAGCTGTCAACGTTAAAAACCCTATATACAAATAATGTCTGTCTTGTTGTATCTTTTTGTCTGAAGTAAAACGGTTACCAATAATCGATTTTCAAAAAAAAAAAAAAAAAAAAAAATTTCTAAATTTCTAAATAAAATCTGAGCAACGATGTATTTTCCGGTGTAAGAAAGAAAGAAAGAAAAAAAAAGATTAAAAGGAAAAGTCCAATGAAACAAATAATCCGAAATGTGTTCCAAGTGTTTGTTCGTTCACTCCTTAGAAACTGCCAGATCGAATGTGACTCGTTTTCTGTTTCCGCCTTTTAAGCCGATGTGAAGAGGAAACCTGTCAAGGGAGGTAATCTCAGACTAAGGGAATGCCAACAAAATCACCTTCCACAGACGGACTTGTTTTTATGTTCTGTTTTTCAGACGTCAGGGGTTTTAAGTTCTTTTTGGGAGTGTGCTTCTCTTGTTGTGATTCCCTCCTTTACTGCTGTAAACTTTTTATGACACCCCAACACCTACATTCACATATTTTCTGATTTAAATTGTTTTTAACCTCGAACTTGAAAATATATCGTCATTCTGAAAAAAACAAACAAAAAAAAAAAACAAGAAAGAATGAGTAAAAATGTCTACTTTACTTTCTAATAGAGATTTTTAAAACACTGGTTTTATGAGGTATGTCTGAAAAGTTCCAGGATTGTGTTGCCAAAAAAATATTTAAAATCCGCTCTTTTTGATGTTGTGTACATCCTCAAAACGGATTCCCTTGATGGCCCCATTGAGCTTGGGAAAGATGAAAAATCACTTCGAGCGAGTAGGGTGGTTGCTCCTAAACAGTGATCTTCTGGGCCAGAAGCTCTCCGGTACTCCGGGCAGTATGGGCAGGTGCGTTGCCATGGTGAAACACCCACGAGTTGTCCTGTCACATCTCTTACCTTTTCTCACGCACTGAATGAAGCAAACGCCTTGGTATCTCATTGTAGACATGCTGGTTGATCATCTAGCACTGTGGCAAGAAGTCACAGTGGACGATGCTCCTCACATCGAATTTTTCTGACATACTGGAACTTTTCTGAAATACCTTGTGTTGCATACCCTTCCTTTACTTACTTCTATTCTTCTTCTGACGTCTTTTCTATCTTACGACTTCTTCTGACATCTGGACTTCTAGCGTCTTAGTGGTCGGTCGCACTTAACTCATTTCTTCTTCTAGATCAGACTTATTACCAAGACATTCACCAACCACAAAACCGTGTTATTTTCTTAAGCTTTTATTTACTTAACTATACATTTCATGTAACTAAATATCTGATTAACATAGCGCAGGTATGCAGTGAGTTCCAGTTAAGGCAGCACATCTTCTCTGCTTGACGTCTAAACTGAAACTGAGGACCCAACCAGGTCCCACGTGACTTCACGTATTTCGCGGGCTTTCTGTAATATTCCATGGAAAGTCCCGCCCGTGATATGAAAAGGGGCCATCCCTTTAGAAATACAGGGGATTGGCAATAATCTTATGCAACTGCATAGATTATGTAACACTTGTTTATTTATTAATAACTCCGAATTATTCGGTTAATTATTTTACCGTTTGTTGACAGTCCAAGTTGTAACTCATTCGATATTCACTCAGTATATACATGATAGTAGTATGATGGTGCGTGGTGTAATGGTTATCGTCGTAGGAAATGGACACGGCGAGATAAGTTTAAATTTAAGCTTGTTTGCATTTCAAATTATCGCTAATAACATAAAGAAAGGTATGATCTTAACTATTCTCCCTCCAGCTATGGGTAAATAGTAGAACATGCTGGGTTATTTAACCTTGGAAGGGCAACTGGTCTAGGCGACGGAAAACTCTGAATTCAAACCTGTTAAACTCTATTTAAGAAATTAACCTTGTGTCACAAGCTACTCGTTCGGAGAGTTTTGGTAAATATGTATATGCAAGATAATATTATCATATACACTAGGGACTAGCAAAAAAAAATCAGATTCTACGAGTTTTAAAAGCGAATTAAAAATAATTAAATCTATTATTTAAGATCAAACTTTGTCTAAATCGATAAGTAGTAACGTAATAACCATCATTACAAAAAGAAAAATACCATTACATATGCAGTTTATTTTTAATAGATTCAAAACCATTTGTTTTGGTCAATTTCGACGCGATCCGCCATTCTGTCTCTTTTTCAAAGGTTTTAAGCACTTGTTTACAATTTTAATATAACATTCGCGATTGCAAAAAAAAATTACCAAAAATCAGGTAATTATCCGATTTTAATGAAATTTTCAGTATAATCATTAAAATCCGATAATTCCCTGATTTTTGGTAAATTATTTTCAGTAGGGGTGGCTAAAGTCAATTTGTCAAAAACGCTCATTTTGCCAGTAGCTAATATACACACTAGTGGTACTATTTAACCCATAGTTTGGAGAATTAAGGGGTTATAACTTTACTAAGGTTAATCGCCTTAAAGGGAACCTAATAGCATGACTTGAGTGCAAACCCGCTAACTACGATGTAGCAGTCCACAAAGTTATCCACTTCGCCCCACGTGAACATACCCGTTTACCAATGGAATATTTGTGATATTTTAATATGGCAAGTCTTAAGAACTTATTTGGGTAATTTATGAGGAAGTGCATCCCGGTCTCCTGCCTCAAAAATTACTACCCGGTGACTATTAAAATAACGGCCCAGCTCAATCTATTCAAAACTATCCATCTTCATATCTATCTATCTATCTATCTATCTATCTCAATTTGTTCATACTTATCTATATTACTTTAAATACTAAGATTTCTTTTTTATTCATGTTTGTTTAATGTCTTGTTTTTAGTTTAAATAAACAAGAATTGCGACAAAAAAAGATGCGACCCCCCCCCCAAATACATTTACTTGTCGAAAATATCTATCTCCATTTGTTTATATTTATCTACATTATTTTGTTTGTTTATCTATTTATCTCAGTCTATTCTAAACTATATATCCATCTTCATAACTAAACAAGAATTACGACAAATTACAATAAATAAACAAGAATTACGACGAGCTGGGGTTGTTATCTTGATAGTCACCGGGTAGCAATTTTTGAGGCAGGGACCGGGACGCACTTCCTCATAAATTACATTTTATTTGTACTTATTTATGAAGAATAGTAGTGTAGTCTGGACTCTTTAGGTAACCATTCTAGGAGAAGGAAGACTTTGAATTCAAACCTGCTAAATTCAGCCTAAAAATTGATATTCTGTCACATCCTGTATGAGCGGAGGAATTGGTGAATACATAGACAGTGTTGAGAGATGAAGGGACACGCATATTCCTACATCTCAATTTTCAGGATTTTTTTCTTTGTATATTCAATGTCTACTAATGGGGATATTGTCAAATTTCTATAAATAATGATTAGCGTATAATTACGCATGTATATTTTATTCAGCTCTCATTAAAAACCAATTATATAGATTAATGTATGATATATTACACAGTAAGAGTGGTTCAGCATTCTGATTGGACCGTTAGACTTATTCGAATGGAATCAATTATGAATCACGCGCAAGTGTGCACGTAGAATTTATGTGCAATCATCATACCTAGTGTGGGTAATATGACCATAAAACGATCCCGGAATTAGCAATATCAATCAATCAATTAATCTATCTATCTCTTATATATCTTCTTATTATAATGGAGATTGTGTGTTCTTCTGTCTGTAACCGAAACTATATCGCTACTCAAGTCACAATTCCCTTAGTTATTGACATCACATTCCCAATGATTTCATTTTTATTTAAACCTCAATTATTAATAAAAATATTTTACATTATTAATACTGTTAACCATATCTACATGATATTTTCCACGTACCCCACTTTGTACGGGTCAGGCACAAGGCCCTATTTATGTGGGACCACCCACAAGCCGAGACTCAGGGGTGGCGGTGAAAAATTGCGTCGATCCCGTCGGCATTCCCCCTCAAGGGGGCGCCTCAGGCACTGGGCAATAACCCAGCCCTGCCCCTTTAATCAAGGGGGCAGGTGTTGCCTGGGGGATGTCCCCCTGGGATCGACGCCGTTAATTATATCAATGGTCAGAGGCCGAGAAGCCACGTTGACCATATCAACATGATATTTATTATTTACCGCGTACCCCATGTACGGGTCAGGCACGAAGTCCCTATTAACGTGGGACCACCCACAAGCCGAAGCCCATGGAGTGGCAGGTGAAAAATTGCGTCGATCCCGTCGGCATTCCCCCTCAAGGGGGGCGCCTCAGGCACTGGGCAATAAAACCCAGCCCTGCCCCTTTTAAATCGAGGGGGCAGGTGTTGCCTGGGGGATGGCCCCCTGGGATCGACGCCGTTAATTATATATCAATGGTCCAGAGGCCGAAGCCACTGTTGACCATATCAACATACTAACAACATGCAATTATATTTATATATACAACAAAATAGCGGTTTACAGTGTGAACGGGAATGCTAATTTGCATATTGATATTAAAAATTCAAATGTGCTTAGTATTATTGATTTCTAACTGTTTGGTTTATTTTAATGAATATAAGCAAAAATATCTTCAATGAATCTTAAATGAAATCCATTAACAAGAGAAAAAATAACTGTCATTTTATTCTTTACTTCCTCTTTTAACTAATACTTAAATTAAAAAAAAAAAAACAATGAAAGACGAGAGTGATGGAAGAGTAAGTTTCAGTTGTCTATTTTTCGATTATACTTATACAGTTATAATTGCCTTCAAGCAAAAATATAAATAATAATTTATTCAACATTGCTTCTAAAAACAAACATCCAAAAATCTTATTCACTTCGCCGAAAGAGCTTAACGGCCGGGTTTGTTTACTAAATAAACGTCTACTTGCCTGCTATGTAGGGGCGTGTAATAGTTTCCTTGACAAGGTTAATTTCGCAGGGATGTTCGCTATGTACCGCGGCCGAACGGATATAGTCTCTGACTATGCCTGTGAAGTCCCGGTTTCGATTCCTGTCGGAGGGGAGTCGTTAGTATACATCGCTGAAGAGACTTAATAAAGTCGAAACAGTCTGTACGGTGTTCTACATGGCGAGCCATCCTTGCGGGATTTACTTGTCAAGTTTATTTTCTATATAATATCGAATTTTATACGATACATGCATTTATAATTGCCTTCAAGCAAAAATATAAATAATAATTTATTCAACATTGCTTCTAAAACAAACATCCAAAAATCTTATTCACTTCGCCGAAGAGCTTAACGGCCGGGTTTGTTTACTAAATAAACGTCTACTTGCTTGCCTGCTATGGTAGGGGCGTGTAATAGTTTCCTTGACAAGGTTAATTTCGCAGGGATTGTTCGCTATGTACGGCGGCCGAACGGATATAGTCTCTGACTATGCCTGTGAAGTCCCGTTCGATTCCTGTCGGAGGGAGTCGTTAGTATAGATCGCTGAAGAGACTTAATAAAGTCGAAACAGTCTGTACGGTGTTCTGCATGGCGAGCCATCCTTTGCGGGATTTACTTGTCAAGTTTATTTTCTATAATTATCGAATTTTATACGATACATGCATTTATAATTGCCTTCAAGCAAAAATATAAATAATAATTTATTCAACATTGCTTCTAAAAACAAACATCCAAAAATCTTATATATATATATATATATATATGTGTGTGTATGTATGTATGTGTGTGTGTGTGTGTGTGTGTATATGTATATATGTATATATAATGCCAGTGAGGTTTTATTTTCCAGATCTCCAATCAGGTAAGATTAACACAAATCTTTCTTTACGTGAATAGCCGCACACAAACCTAAGCTCATACAATGACCAGTGCCAATAAATAAATGAATGAATAAATAGATAAATAGATAAAACAGAAAAATGAATTAATTATGCGCGAGTGTGTGCGTTGTATTTGCTTGTAATGATCATACTAAGAGTAAAGGAGATGACCAACAAATGGTGGCGAAACTAATATACTATATATATAATATATATATATATATATATTATATATATATATATGTTAAGAAATTTGAAAAGGCAAGTGTTTCTGAAAATAGGATGAATGTATTTATCAATGTTTAAACATTTCGGTTTCATTAAACCTTCATCAGGATGTATTATGGGGTGAAGAAATTGATGGATGTTTTTATAGATGACAGGAGATGAAAATCTTTATAAAGATTTTCATCTCCTGTCATCTATAAAAACATCCATACGCTTAGTTGATAAGGGCCGATATCGAAGCAGGAGGCCTTGGGATTCCTAGGACGATCTATCGACTGGGCTAAACCCATATATATATATATATATATAATATATATATAAAGATAAATATAAGAGTCAGATCTTAGCCCTGAAGAGCATTAAGCGAAACTAATAGTACTGGCTCATTAGATTTATCTTTATTATTTGCTCTACTTAGGTATTAAGCACTTTTTACTTATTAGCTATTCTCCTTGCGGTATATATATATATATATATATATATATTTATATATATATATATATAAAAAATTTTTTTTTCTTTTGGCCAAATACTGTACCAATAGATTATTTTTTTTTTGTACGACTATCTTGGTCTTTTCTTTTTCAAAAAATTTTTTCTCCCCGGTTGATGTTTGGTAGTATATTTTTACAATCAAACTATTTGCTGGGTTTTTCTCACCGCAAGGATTTACCAACACGCTTGGTATATTATATATTACTAGCAAATATATGCACACTCCGGGTGCAAGTATTTAAGTTTTAATATAATAAAATATAATGTTAAATTAGAAAGGCTAATGAAACTAAATAAGAATACAGATAAAAAGATTTGAAACAGAGGGGGGTATAATCGAAAGATAAAATAACTGAAACATACTCTTCCATCATTCCCGTCTTTCATTGCTAAATTTTCCTAATTTAACTATTTAGTTAAAATAGGAGGTAAAGAATAAATTCACAGTTATTTCTTCTTGCTAATGGATTTTTTAAAAGATTTATTCACGAGATTTTTGCTCATATTCATTAAGATAAAGCCAAACAATTAGAAATCATTAATACTAAGCACATATTTATTAAAATCAAATGTTTGAAATTAATATGCAAATTAGCCTTCCTGTTCACACTGTAAACTGCTATTTTATTGTATATATAAATACAGTTGCATGTTATTAGTACGTAGATATGGTCAACAGTATTAATAATGTAAAACAATTCTTATTAATAAGGTTTAAAAGAACGAAATCATGGAGAAATTGACGTAAATAATTAAGGGAATTGTGACTTGAGTAGTAATATAGTTTCGGTTACAGACAGAAAAACACACAATCTCCATTATAATAATATATATATATATATATATATATAATACCTGCATGGGTTTTCCTGACCACCCGCCAGGTCGCATTGATATAAAATCTTTTTTACGTGGGTGGCCACACACATTCCTAAGACCAGTACAAAAAAAGAAAAGAAAAAAACAAAAAAAAAAAACAGATGGTTCTGTCGGTATTCAGCTCCAGGGGCGCATAAGGCAATAAACAATAAACCCGGTCTCTAACCGTTTTAGGCGAGAGGGGCTGGCGCTGCCGGGAGTAAGGCCTACAGGGACCACGCGATTGATTTTTAGCTGATCTACCCGCCTAAATCGAAGTCAAATCCCCAGGGCTGTGCTAGGTAAGAAATGTAATACAGTGGTGTGGCAGGACTCCCTGCTACACAGGTTCCCTTTTTTCATCCTTCTGATCCTCGAACATATATCAGATAGATTTACCTCGTTCCCGAGACACCATTTCCATCATTGCTGGGTACAAGGTAAGGTGATTGGGAAACTATTATTTTTCTTGGCAAAATCTACTGACGTTAAAATTAAGCATTCAAAGTTTGTCCAGCTCCCGCGGGAAGCGAATTAGCTTCCTTTGTACGTTGATGGATGGATGAACAGAGAGAGAGAGAAGGAGAGAGAGAGAGAGAGAGAGAGAGAGAGAGAGAGAGAGAGAGGAATGTATTGAATTGTCTAAAAGAAAGGGAGAGAGTGTGTGCGTGAGAGGAAAGACTATCGAAATACCTAAGAGAGAGAGAGAGAGAGAGAGAGAGAGAGAGAGAGAGACTATTGAATTGTATATAAAAGAAAGAGAGAGAGAGAGTCTGTGTGTGAGAGAAAAGCTATTGAACTACCTAAGAGAGAGAGAGAAAAAGAGAGAGAGAAAAGAGAGAGAGAGAGACTATTGAAATGTCTAAAAGATAGATAGAATAGAATAGAGAGAGAGAGAGAGAGAGAGAGAGAGAGAGAGAGGAGAGAGAGAGAGAGAGAGAGAGTATTGAACTTTCTAAAAGAAAGAGAGAGAATAGTGTGATAGAAAGACTATTGAACTACCTAAGAGAGAAAGAGGCAGAGACTATTGAACTGTCTAAAAGATAGATAGAATAGAATACAAGAGAGAGAGAGAGAGAGAGAGAGAGAGAGAGAGAGAGAGAGAGAGAAAGAGAGAGAGACTATTGAACTGTCTAAAAGAAAGAGAGAGAGTATGTGAGTATATGTGAGAGAGACTATTGAACTATCTAGAGAGAGAGAGAGAGAGAGAGAGAGAGAGAGAGAGAGAGAGAAGAGAGAGAGAGAGAGAGAGAGAGAGAGACTATTGAACTGTCTAAAAGAAAGAAAGAGACTAAGAGATGAAGTATTCTCCATGAGAATACCTCGCTCTACAAACCCTGATTGTTCTTCACGTAAGATGCCAATTGCCGAGTTTCAAAAGAAATCGATACGAAAAAAAAAAAAAAAAAAGAAGAAAAAGGAAAAAGGAAAAAAAGGAAAAAAAAGGGTTACTTCGAAATTCTCTTTAATACAACCCAGATTTGTATTTTTGGCAGAATAACCTCTCTTCACGGTCAGTGAAATCACATCATTTTAAGCAGAGACAAACATTCAAATATGCGTATTAATTTACATTGAGTTGACAGACAGACTCTCAAGAATACGTATACACCAAAGTGTGTAGGATAACACACACACACACAGCCACACACACACACACACACACACACAACATATATATATACATATATAGGAAGCGCGTGGTGTAATGGTTAAAGTCTTGGGAAATGGACTCGTCGCCTCGAGTTCAAATCCTGGACGTGGTAATTGCATTTCACTTAGCGCTACTACCCTTGGGAAAGGTATGAATCCTACTCTCCCTCCAGCTATGGGTAAATAGTAGGTCAGACTGGGCTCTTTAACCATGGTTAGGCAACCGGTCTAGGAGAAGGAAAACTCTGAATTCAAACCTGATAGACTCCGCTTAAGAAATTGACCTTGTGTCGCATCCTGCTCGTGCGGAGGGGTTAGTAAATATATATATATATATATATATATATATATATATATATATATATATATATATGGTTTGGTGGTTGGTTTTCAAGGCTATCACAATGCAAGTGTAAAGAAAAATAAGGTAACTATAATGTTGTCTTTACCTTTGGTTTATTCTTAATATTTCGGGATACATATATCTTCGGGTTTGCTCAGTCGGTAGAGCGTTCGGCTAGAAACCACAACGTTCCTAGTTCGATACCGGTCCTCGCCAACTCAGCGTATGAGTTGCACAGGGATCTGTGCGGTAAAGTAACGAGCTGATGGTAGGTGTGGCGCTCAACCTCAGATGCTAAGACAATCTCCTTGGTCTAGCGCTATTGAAAAGGGGATAGACTCCCTCGCTGACTGGCTGATACCGACTTTAGGCCGCCCCGACGACTTTACTTTTTAGTTATATATCTTCGACAGAAGATTTCTGAAAGTCTGGAGCTGTTGTTAGGAATTGTCCGTTCTGTTTTGTGTCTTATATCTTCCAATATATATATATATATATATATATATATATATATATATATATATATAATATATATATGATTTGTCTCCCTCAGGAGTTTCTCAAAAGCATTCGGAGCTGTCGAATTGTTCATCATGATACGAAAATATTGCAAAACTTTCAAATGAAGCTGGTCCTCTGTGGATCATATCCCTACTTCTTCACATAGGCGAGTCAAAAATTAATGCACTTCTGTTTCGGACAGGTATAATTACCAACACAGTAACATGTGTCATACATAAAAATGAAACTGGGTCCTCTGTGGATCACATCCCTACTTCTCCACATAGGCGAGTCAAAAAGTAATGCAATTCTGTTTCGGACAAGTATAATTACTAACACAGTAACATGTATCATACATAAAAATGAAACTGGGTCCTCTGTGGATCACATCCCTACTTCTTCACATAGGCGAGTCAAAAAGTAATGCAATTCTGTTTCGGACAGGTATAATTACCAACACAGTAACATGTGTCATACATAAAAATGAAACTGGGTCCTCTGGGGATCACATCCCTACTTCTTCACATAGTCACTGTTTCTCTTAATAGTAATGTTCCACCTTTGAATGAGAGCATGTATCCCTGTCCCGTAAATTTCTGTTGACTGTTCTTTGGGCCACCTCTTCATCACAGATTTCATTTCCTCGTCACTGGAATAATGTTTGCCTCTCAAACCCTCTTTCATGGGGCCGAAAAGATGATAGTCTTAAGGCGCTAAATTTGGTGAGTATGGAGGATGCGGTAAAGTTTTCCAGAAGTGGCTAAAAAACGGTCAACAGAATTGTACGTGGTAGGCATACATACTCTCATTCGAAGATGGAACTTTAGTATTGAGAAAAACGATGACTATATAAGATATACGGTTTCATTTTGATGTATGATACATGTTCTGTGTTAGTAATTATACCTGTCCTAAATAAAATAGCATTACTTTTTGACTAACCTATGTGGAGAAGTAGGGATGTGATCCACAGAAATTTTCTAAGCCATTCTTAACTTTCTACATATACTACTACTACTACTACTACTACTTACGACATATGAGTTTTAACACCAGTAGTAAGTAATTTTTGCCTCTCAAACCCCTTTCATGAGGATGAAGAGAGGCAAAAATTATTCCAGTGACGAAGAAGTGAAATCTGTAGTGAAGAAGTGGCTCAAAGAACAGTCAACGGAATATTACGGGGCAGGGATATATGCTCTTATTCGAAGGTGGAACATTGCTATTGAGAGAAACGGTGACTATGTTGAGGAGTAGGGATGCGATCCATAGAGGATCAGCTTCATTTTGATGTATGATACATGTTCCTGTGTTGGTAATTATACCTGTTCTAAATAAAAAAGCGTTACCTTTTGACTAACGTATGTGGAGAAGTAGGGATGTAATCCACAGAGGACCAGCTTCATTTTGATGTATGATACATGTTCCTGTGTTGGTAATTATACGCGTCCTTAACAAAATGGCATTACCTTTTTACTAATCTATATGGAGAAGTAGGGATGGGATCCACAGAGGACCAGCTTTATTTTGATGTATGATAGATGTTCCTGTGTTGGTAATTATACCTGTCCGAAACAAAATGACATTACTTTTTGACTCGCCTATGTGAAGTAGGTATATGATCCACAGAGGACCAGCTTCATTTTGATGTATGATAGATGTTCCTGTGTTGGTAATTATACCTGTCCTAAACAAAATGGCATTACATTTTGACTCACCTATGTGGAGAAGTAGAGATGTGATCCACAGAGGATCAGCTTCATTTTGATGTATGATAGATGTTCCTGTGTTGGTAATTATACCCGTCCTAAACAAAATGGCATTACTTTTTGAACACCCCTGATTTGTAAATCTGCGATTTTGAATTTACGTATCCAATGCCTATAATATTGCTGTTATAGTTTTAATGTTCTCCCGAAATTGACAGAGAAAAACAAAAAACAAAACAAAACAAAAAACAACAAAAAAAAACAAAACAAAAACAAACAAACAAGACAGCAACTGACATTAAATTTTGTAAACGATTCTCCTCTACAAGTCAAACGGTTCGTTTGAATTTCAAAACTCATCACTTGGAGATAATTCTGACAATATTGAATAAATAAACTATCTGAAGTTTGGTAATCTATTTAAAGTCACATTGCTCCATGACTTTTGTGTTTACATATCATGGTAATTCTTTTTTTAAAATTCTTTTTTATTTTTTATCTTGCGTCGCTATCAGGCAAGCCAGTGACATAGAATAAGTCGAAAAGAGAGAGTGAGAGATCGATAAGTCTCGTTCGGTTATTCTAAAATGCTGTTCGTGCTACCCCCTCCCTCCCTCGCCTTATCGATTGACTTATTTCTGGGTCTTAATCACTATGAAGATTTTAGACGAGTTTCTTCGGACGACATTTATCTTTCATCTCTTAGAGAGAGAGAGAGAGAGAGAGAGAGAGAGAGAGAGAGAGAGAGAGAGAGAGAGAGAGAGAGAGAGAGAGAGAGAGAGAGAGAATCAACATTCTGATAAAGATAGAGGATACGTCTGTAAAAGAGAGACACATTTAGAGAGTGAATAAGAAGAGAGAGAAGAGAGAGAGAGAGAGAGAGAGAGAGAGAGAGAGAGAGAGAGAGAGAGAGAGAGAGAATTCTTAAACCTAAGTAAGCCAGACGTCCATTTTGAATAGCACTAAATATCACAACAAAAGACAAAAAATGACATTGGTGAAATGAAATGATTGAATTAACATGGATTGTGACTAACTTGCTGCTTTACATGAACTTCTATAATCAAATTACTCAGACACACAAACACACCCACCCACACCCACCCATACACACATACACACACATATATATATGTTGAAAGAATGAATAAAGGAAAGAAAGTATAGAATGGATAATATAGGATATTTTAATCAATTTTACTTACACGTGTTTCGGTCAGGAGTTTATCCATGTGTACATGATTCAAACTATTATTATTTTTAAATAACTAAATGAAATGAAATAATAATAATAGAAAAAATGTAGAAATGTTCCGCACACAAAGAAAATTCGACTTTCATCAGAGTAAATCCTTATTTGAAATATTTTTCAAATAAGGATTTACTCTGATGAAGGTCGAATTTTCTTTGTGTGCGGAACATTTCTACATTTTTCTATTATTATTATTTCATTTCCCTAACCCTAACCCTAACCCTAACCTAAATCCTAACCCTAACCCTACCCCACCCCAGTTGAGTAACATAATATTACAGGGTGACCCCAAAAAAAAACAGAACCCACAAATTTTGTAATAAAACTGTTAATTTTAATTTTAATTTGAAGTTTAAGTCCAACAAGGATTATGGTTATGGTTTAGGGTTAGAGTTTAGGGTTAGTTTAATGGAAAAAATAATTAAATAATTTGGGTTCTGTTTTTTCTGGGTCACTCATGTTACTCAACTAGGAAATAACTTTTTACCCAGTTTAGTTTCATATATATTTCGCGGGTTGGACCGCATTCATCGTAAATTTTATTTTATTTACTTATTTATACATTTTTATCCATGGCCTTCACATTGAATAATAAGTGTCAACGTTACGTAGACTTGTATAAAACACGCTGTACACTGGTTGGCTACAGCATCAGCCAATTTGGTGCGCCGAGACTAAGGTCTACGTTGACAAATTCGATATAAGCCAGTTTAACTGCAAACATTGGGATACATAGTTGGCGTGCCGAGGCATGATCGTTCCGAGTAGCAACTAACTGACAAGGGGGTATTATTTTGAAAGACCGAAATCCCACAATGAACCAGCCAAAACATAACTAACGCCGCCACAAGCGCCCTTTAATTGAACAGGCTTATTTCAAACATTAAAATATGGTAACTACGTGTAACCTACCGCCTTACCAATACACGTATGCTACACATTTTTACTACACGGGGGAGGAAGGAAAACCATAACATGAAGTTTATTCTTTACACACCAGCTCTCCCATGAATGACTTATCTACATTACCTGTACTGATAAACTGATTTAAAGCAAGTTGACACACTTTTGCTGAAATATTATTTCGGGACACGGTTCCGGGTTTAATGATGACTCTTGATGTTAAATGCTTTGCCAATAAGTATTGTAGAAATCATAATGGCGATTGTGCAGCTGATGACACCTTGCCTTTCGTTAGAAGATGACAAAATCTGCGCAGATTAACATCAACGTAAATCGAGTCTTGTGTTTATTACCTAAAACTAACAATAACACAGGGCTTCTGATAAGGAAAAATCCCCACAGAAGACCAGTACCAAGTCAACACCAGACGCTAGACCAGACCAAGATGATTCAGAAATGACTATACAACATATATGCTGATTGCACTTGTAACACTCAGTGTATGAATAACACAGCTTGGACCGTTGGCAAAGTGAGCAGCTGATGATAGGTGTGACGTTCCACATCAAACGCAAAAAAAAATCTCCCAGGTCTAGCACTAGTGAAAAGGTATTAGACTCCCACGTTGTACGACCAATACCGATAATAGGCTACTCTGATGACTTATTTATATAACAGTAGAATTTTAAGTAACGATTGATTTATTTTTATAAAATTCAACTAGTGAATCAGTAGTTAAGAACTCTGACTGATGATAAATAGGTCGGGAATCGATCCCGGTAGGTGGTAGACTGCTAAGTCTAGCCACACAGTTAAGACGTGATACGTTGAGACACGTATATATATATATATATATATATATATATATATATATATATAAATAGGATTATCTAAAGCTAAGTAAGTAAAGTAAAGGTTGGGGTGGCCTAATGTCGGTATCAGCCAGACAGCAAGGGGGTCTATCCCCTTTTCACTAGCACTAACCAAGGAGATTATTTTAGCATCTGAGGTGGAGCGCCACATCTACTATCAGCTCCTGACTTTACCGCACAGATCCCTGTGCTACTCATACGCTGACTTGGCGAGGGCCGGCATCGAACCAAGAACCTTGTGATTCCTAGCCGAACACTCTACCGACTGTGCTAAACCGATATATATGTATATGCATTTATATATATACAAATAAATTCATCCTTTTGAATACTTCTTTTTCTTATTTACATATCTACACACGCACATATGTATATATATATATATATATATACACACTTATATATACTTATATATACATATGTATGCACACGCATGCACACGGGTTCACCTAGCATGTTAGATTATTTTAATATATTTTACATATCTACACACACATATGCATATCTATATACATACTTAGATATACATATGTGTGCAACATACACACACACACACACACACACACACGCACGCACACACACACACACATACACATATATATATATATAATATAATAAAATAAATGTTTTACGTATCTATTTATTTGATGACAAAGGAACAGTCACAACCGTTCGGTTTCATGCATGCGTAATTGCAAACAATCTTCAGGTGACGTTGTTTCAAATGCCTATTTTTATATTGAGCACTCTTCCAATAATACTGCATTTTAGCACACCGTTCCAGTAAATGCTGAAACAGTAACAATCCAACACTACAGTATATATATATATATATATATATATATATATATATATATATATATATATAGAGAGTTTTTATAATTTGCTTGAAGCATTGTGTATATAATGGTTTGTAGGTTGATTTTGAAGGCTATCACAATGCAGGTGTAAAGAAAAAAAATAATCATACGGTAACAATGGTGTTGTGTGTTAACCTGTATTTTATTCTTGAAATTTCAAGAATAAAATACAGGTTAACACACAACGCCATTGTTACTGTATGATTATTTTTTTTCTTTACACCTGCATTGTGATAGCCTTCAAAATCAACATCCAACCAATATATATATAATATATATATATATAATATATATATATATACTATATATATATGAGGAAAAATGAGTAAAGAAAAAGAAATGTAGATGGATAAAATTAATTTAATCGATATCACATTAATCGATATCACTTACACAATGTGTTTCGGTCAGTTTATGTGTGTGAAAATATTTCGCACACATAAGAAAAATTCGTTGGAAAAAAAAAACAACGAATTTTTCATTCAAATAAATGAGTTCACTCTGATGAAGTCGATTCTTCTATGTGTGCGAAATATTTTCACACACATAAACTGACCGAAACACATGTGTAAGCGATATCGATTAATGTGATATCGATTAAATTCATTTTATCCATCTACATTTCTTTTCTTTACTCATTTTTCCTCATATGTCGGATTTCAATTCCTTTTCCATTTTCACACACACACAAACATATATATATATATATATATATATATTATATGTGTGTGTGTGTGTGTGTGTGCGCCGCAGAATTTACACTGGTTCACCTAGCATGCCTAGGTTATTTCAATTCAACCTCCAAACCAATATATATATATATATAATATACTATATAATTATATATATATATACTTATATATACTACTATATAATGTGTGTGTGTGATGTGTGTGTGTTGGATGCAGAATTTACACTGCCGTTCACTTAGCATGCCTACATGGTTATCTTCAAGACAAATCGAGGACAGTCAACCATACCAACATCTGCATATTCTTCGCGCGT
>CM042167.1:78143258-78183902 GCA_023376005.1 Doryteuthis pealeii
AAAGGATTCTATAGCTCAGGATTTACTTACTTTAAAGTTCTTTTTCAACAAGGCCAAGCATTGGCGGGTCAGAACTTAAACAGTTTTTCGGGGATTTTTAATGTACTTTTGAGAGGTTATTTTTTGAGTAACTATGATAATTTTTATAACTTTGAACTAAATTTTGGGAATAACGGAAATTTGATTGCGAAAAATACGCCCTCCCCGGTCGATTTAAGAAAGTATAAAATAGATTTAAAAATGTATTAAAGCGTTTCGTGAATATTTTTTCACTTTACCTGTTAGAGTCCATCTATGGTAAATAGTTTTAAAATGTTTAAAAGAATTAGTACCCCCATGAATCAATAAAGCAAAACGTTTTTTCGTATGATAACCTAGCCAAGGTTGACATGGCCGTAATCCAACCAACCAAACACACAAACCAACGCGCACTATTCTGGTATCTTATTTATATATATATATATATTAAGTTAAAGAAAGGAAATGAATCCGACACATATGAGTAGAAAGGTTGGGAATGAAAACATCATCACAATGCCTTGTTAAAGAAGAAAATAAATTTATAATGATAATCATACTGATACTGATCAATATTTTCGTTTTACAAAAATCATCAATCAGAGCTCATTCACTCCGTAGTTGTTTGGGTCGGAGAGGAAATCAAATCAATTTAACAAAACAAAACTTAACACTGGCAAAAAGACGAAAGACGTTACAATATTCACCAACGTGCATTCACGTCGTGTGAATAGTGTGACTTTGGCCATATATATGTCGGTCAATGTCTCAATGTATACTTTTGTCATCCAAATGTAGCGGATTTTTTGAGAATGTTGGCAACAAGACAAAACAATTTAACGGAAGGGGGGTGGGTATTAAAGAATGTGACGGTTTGGAATCAAATAGATTTTTAGTAAAAGGATTTTTTACGAAATTAATTTGTTTTAATTTTTTAAATTTTTATTTTTAAGTTCTGTATTTCATAAATGATTAGATATTTAACTGTTATTTTGTTTTTATATTATAAAGTAAAAAGTTATGGGCGGAATATTTTATTATTTTAGAAAAGGAATTTTTATATATTTAATTTTTTAATTACGAAAAATCCTTGTCATCAGCGCACCCTCACGCACGAAGGAGAAGTCTACTGATAAATACGAACATAAGTAATATATGTCAAGGTCACCAAAGATTTTTAAATCCGTTCTATAGGAGAGCCCTTGCCTTTAGGCGGGAAACGGCGGCCGTCACCATAATTTCTCGACATAGAGCTCTACCATCGTTGGGAATAATATTAAGAGAGAGAGAGAGGAGAGAGCGAGAGAGAGAGAGAGAGAGAGAGAGAGAGAGAGAGAGAGGAAGAGAGAGAGTGTGTGTGTGTGTATGTGTGTGTGGTGTGTGTGAGAGAGAGAGAGAGAGAGAGAGAGAGAGAGAGAGAGAGAGAGAGAGAGAGAGAGAGATTAATTGATTGTCAGGATATAAATTGGAAATTCTTCTTGTCGTTTTTTTTATTCATGCCGGATAGAAGATAAAACCAAGTTTAAGTTAGTAAAACCTTAAAATCCGAAGTTAGAATCGATAACGAGATGAATGAAAAGAGGTATTTGCATTAGATGAACACCTTCTTGGGCATTACTGTCAGTTTTCACGTGATATTATCAGAACCGAAAGGATGATTGATAATATCAATCTATGATTGCAATGTCTTGTGATACTGACAGTAAGGCGAGGAAGGTGTCAAAGAAATCTTTATTATCTTGGGCTTAATTCGGGATTTTAATGCTTCATCACATAGCACACACAGCACACACACACACACACACATCACACACAGGCGTGTAAGTATCATTGACAAGATGGTCTTTGACTATACCTGCTGAGGTCCCAGTTTCGATTTCTTGTCGGAGGGAAGTCGTTAGTATACATCGCTGATGATACAGTGAAGTCGAAACAGTCTGTACGATGTTTAACACACCGAGCGATCCTTTGCCGGGATTACACTTGGTCAAGTTCATTTTCTATAAAAAAAAGTACGAATTTTTATGCTATACATGCATTGTAATTGCCTTTCAAGAAAAATATAATATATATATTTATATATATCTTTTTTATTTTAAATTCAAACGCTGTGAAAAAAAAAAACCGATAACACAGTTTTCCCCGCAAAAAAATTGGGACAAATTGTTTGGTTTTATGTTAATAATTATGAGCAAAATTCTCGCAGATAAATCTTCAAGAAATTTTAACAAGAAGAAATAACTGTAAATTTTATTCTGTACTTCCTATTTTAACTAAATAGTTAAATTAGGAAAATTTAGCTATGAAAGAACGGGAGTGATGGAAGAGTAAGTTTAATTTGTTCTATTTTTTCGAATATACAACCCCTCTGGTTGAATCTTTAATCTGGCATTCTTATTTAAGTTTCATTAGCTTTGAATTTAATTAAATTTTTATTTGTATTAAAACATAAATACTGCACGCCGGAGGGGCATATATTTGCTAACGCAAATTAATTTTTTCACAAAATTTGAAATAACTGAAATGCAATTAATCCGTTCACCGAACCAAAGCATCCGAACTTTTTGTTAATTTTTTTTAATACGAAAAAATGGCGCTTCATTGTATGAAAAACATGATAAAATAGAATGATCTTTTTCCTTTGTGCAATAAATTTGGAAACGTTAATGTCTTTAGCAAGCTTATTGACATAGGCGTATTTGAAGCTCGCTGGTACCTAAAATTTCAGCTCAACAACAACAAAGCAGAAAATTGGCCCGAGTTACAGCTCGTAACTCGAAAAACTGGTGACTGGAGCATCTCGTAAGTCAATGTACCTATAATTTTTTTTTCTTAATTCTAATTCTTTTTTTTTCAGTCGATGGAAAATTTTGGATTAATGAAATGAAATTTGACTATTTTGTGCGTTGTCAAAGATCTTCCCATTTTTTTTTTGTTAAAAAGGCACAAACATTTACCCATATTTATTCCAAGCCTTTTTTTTTTTGAAATATGGATAAAATATAAACAAAATATGGTCTAATATTATCAAATTATAAAAGAGACTTATCTATCCAAGTTTCTTTTAAATTTGAAGTATTCTTTTTGAAATGTAACATAATCTTAAAAGGAATCATCAGAATTTGGCCTACAAATTTTCAACATTGTTTCATTTAGATTAGTGTTACTCAAAAGTGATAGTATGCAGAATTGTGCTGGTACCAACTTCCATCAGCTGGCCGGTAATGGAAGTTTCTAGTTTCACATTATCATAATATATATTTAACATATAATGTAAAAATGAAAATGCATCACATCTTTCTGTATTTTCTCTCAGCCCGGAGCTTTTTTTTCTTTCTTTCTTATTTTCTAGGGAATCATTTTAATCTACAAGTTGAACAGCCTACAATTTTTGATAAATGGTAGCTGACGTGTATTTCGACTGAACGTGTAAATTATGCGACAAAACACGTTTTAAAAATTGTTTCAAATGATCCACCTGATCGCGGCCTTGGAGAGCTGAATTTCGACATTTTCTTTTTGTAAGTTTGAAGATATTTTTACAGGAATTATTTTTTCGTGTTCCAAATTATCTATATATTGATGCGTTTGCACCTATCTTCCTACCTGGTTTTATCTTTGGGATTTTACGCGCGTCGGCGCTAACGATGAAAAGGATAGATAGACTCAGATAAGTAAAAAAACAAAAAACCTCCATATCAACATAATTTTGCTATAAAGAGTTAGCATCTATAACATCATTATGTTTATTACTTATTTTGTGTGATAGGAATATTATGTTTTCAGATAACATATTATTCTAATTCTTTCTTTCTTTCTTTCTTTCTTTCTTTCACAGAGACAAACGACACACATTACCAAAGGTATATTATGGAGTTTGGTGCAGAAAACCGGGCGGCCTGGCACCTCCTTGTCAAAAGGTACGAAAAGGAGTGAATAGAGAGGAAAGAAGCCAACCACAGAAAGAAGAGCCAAAGGAAGGAGAGACAACAGTAACTCCTCAGCAAGATCAACTGTTTCTTTGCAGTCACTGCACAAAGATTGCCATTCAAAAAAATTGCCTGTTCAGTCACTCGCGCAGATGCAGTTAAAAATGGCATTATACCACCGGTCTTTAGCAGAATGGAAGGATACAATATTTATCTTAACCAGAAGCTTATGTGTCTAAGGTATGGCGTTAAACAAAAGTGTTGAGTTCCAATTCTGGAGCTTTCGGGAGTATGGAGTACCCCTTCGTCACCAATGGTCCACTCTGACCTGGAGTGGTAAGTACTTGATAGGGATCCACAATATATGGGTTAAATAGGTCAAAGAATTTTAAAAATGTATCCAAAAATTTTGAATATCCAACAAGATGAATAAAATACCATAGCTTCGGTATAAAATAAGTCCGGGATTTGACCATACCATACCACATCCAACCCACCAACAAACAAACGCACCAACCAACAAAGTTTCATCATTTTAGTGTTTGTATTTACGAACGCCCTCCGCAACGAGCAGGAATATGATCACTCTTTTGTAACAGTTCTAGGGGAAGAAGAATATTCTTGAATTCAAACAAATTGTTAGACATGGAAAGGATGGGATACTCGTCTGATTTCCATTTTATAACATAGCTCTTATCATGTATGTGTAGATATTATTCGCCACTGTGGGTAAATAAGTAGGACAGTTGGACTCTTTAATAACGTTAGTGTGGTGGGGGGGCACAAAAAATGGCGACTTATGTAATCTGTTCTTGTCTGTAACATGAAGTTCTACACTAAAAATTGGTTTATAAAAGCATTTTCCCAAGGAATGAAATTATTCACCAACAAGTCTTGAATTTAAACCAATTCTAAGTTTATTGATGTTTTTCTTTTCATAGCAAGATCAAATATCCGATGTGAGCAACTAGCATACTCAGATTTTCTATTATTAATTCACATATATTGAAACATTATTTGTACCAAAGTGATTAGTTTGGTTTTTGCTCAGACTTAAACTCCAATCTATTATCTATGTTATCTCGGGCTAATAGTATTCTTACTACGAGACATATTACGATTACCCATTAGACAATGAGGCGCGTAGTCTAATGTTAGAGTCGTAGGAAATGGCCTCTTTGAACCCGAGTTCAATTCCTGGACAAACTGTTAGCATTTCAATATGGCGACTATGCGCTTAGGGAAAGGTATATACCATTCTCATCCAGCTATGAGAAAATAGGCAGGAAAGACTGGCTGCTTTAACAATGGATTGGTAAACCAGTCTAGGAGAAGAAAATCTCTGAATTCAAACCTATTAAATTCCAGCTTAAAAAATTAGTCTTGTGTCAACATCTCTCGTTCGAGGGTCGAGTAATATTTAGATTGACGGTACTGTGTCGAAAAGCATTCTATTTCAGTCGCGTACGGCACGGGTGTATTAGATCGACTTCAGTCCAGCATACGGCAACGGTGTTGGGAATTCGACTTAAAGTCAACAGGCACGTGATTGGATTTTGATTTCAGCAGAGATACGGAACGGTGTTTAAGGACTTCCGGACTTCAGTCGCATCGGTAATGGTAACACGGATATATTTTGGGTTTGCACGCTAAGAACAGTGTTAGTAACAATTTCGTGATACCGATCAAGGTCTAGGGATTTACCTATAGTCACCCACGGTAGTGAAAGGGATTATCTTTTTATTAATTAAATAGAGTTTTAATACTTTTAGATTTCGATGCTTGGGAAAGATACATATTTGCATATAGAATTGGGAGAAACAACAAACAAAAAATAAATAAATAATGATTAAAACTGAAGAAATTGTAAATATCTGAAAACCTTTAACAACCTATTACCCCTTCTCCTGACACCGAAAACTAAATAATACCCCCCCCCCAAAAAAAATAAATATATCAATCAACGCTGATGAGTTTTTTATTTTTATTTTTAATTTATTTCCTTATATTTTAGAATTAAATTAAATTAATTAAACTTTAACAACCTATTACCCAGCTCTTCTCCTTGACACTGAAACAAAACAATAACCCCCCCCAAAAACAAAAAAAACCAAAAAAACCCAAAAATCAAAAAAAAAAAAAAAAATAAGAAACGACCCAGAAAAAACAAAATAATAACAACAACTAAAACAAATAGACGAGAAAGTTTTTTATTTTTATTTCAATTTTATTTCTTATATTTAGAATTAAATTAATGAGCGACGCCATTTTCTTAAGTAACCTGTTTTTTAGAAGAACGAAGTCATAAAAAATTAAAATCTCTTCACGTTTCTATTTTAAAGTTAAAATATCAGATGCCCAAAATCGCACATCATTCCAACGTGGGAACTTTAATGATCTTGTAATTTAATAAATTTTAAAAGCTAATATTGAAGGTTAATCGCTGGGGATCTATAAATCTGTTTCTCGTAAAGTTTTCATACAGTCGTGTATATTTTGACTTCCTTCTGAGAATGTAATGCTTGCTAATTTGCAAATTTTGGCATATATTTACATAGCATAAGTTTTCCTTGGTTCTTGGTTTGGCTTTAAGTTTCACGTTGTGTATTTTTAATAATTTTTCTACACTTTCGTTCAGATTTGATTTGATGGTGGATGGATTGGATGGTGTGAGGGTGACGGTGGTGTATGAATTTAGTAATTGTCAATCCAAGCCATTATTATCGTTATGATATTCGACAAATTTTCTCTTTATTTGTTTTTGTTTTAATCACAACAGACTTTTCAATGAGAAAACAAGTGCGATAACAAAAAAAGGCCAGACAAATTCAGTGCTACTTTGACTTACGAGTTAATTCGTTTCTCACTTGTGTCAATTTTCCCGTATATTAAATAATTTATCTATAAAATAAACTGAAATGCTATTAATCGTTCCATGCCACTTCCCCGAAGTCGGTTGTTGGTTTTTAGATAAAGATAATGCACCTGTAATTGTATAAACACGCATCGAGCCCGAGTGTCAAGTAGCGACCATGGTGTAACGGATATAGCGTTTGCGTAACGTTAATACAGTTCTAGGAGGCAATACCGTGGAGGTTGCGGGTCAATCCTAACTACTAGAAAATCAACATAGAATACTTAACATAACTTAACACTTGTGTCTGACATGGTTTAACTGAATTGAGAACACTACTTAATATTAATTCAAGAGCATGGTTCGAAAATTCCATGAAGGTCCCGATTCCAACACGAAGGCTTCAGATTTGGACAAGAAGCAGCGGAACAGGCCATAGAGAACATCGACAAAAGTGTTGTGTATATCTTAATTATAATGGAAGATTGTATGTTTTCCTGTCGTAACCGAAACTAATACTACTATACTGGTACTACAAGTCAAATTCCCTTGTTACTTGACATCACATTCTCGCCATGATTTTATTTTTATTTAAACTCAATTATATAAACATTGTTTCCATTATTAATACCTGTTAACCATATCTACATATAATAAAATGCAATTGTATTTATATATACAAAAAATAGTGGTTTTAAGTGGTGAACGGGAATGCTAATTTGCATATTGATATTAAAAATGTGATTTTATTAAATATGTGCTTTAGTAATTATTGATTTCTAACTATTTGGGTTTTATTTTAATCGAATATAAGGCAAAATCTCTTCATAAATCTTAATGAAATCGCATTAAGAAAAAAAAACTGTCAATTTTATTCTTACTGCTCTTTTAAAACTAAATACTTAAATTAGAAAAAATAACAAATGAAAAGACGAGAGTGGTGGAAGAGTAAGTTTCATGTTGTTTCTATTTTTCGATTATATCCCTTCTGTTTCAAAATCTTTTTAATCTGGGGCATTCTTATTTGTTTCATTAGCCTTTCTTAATTTAATGTAATATTTTAATAACATTAAACTTAAATACTTGGCACCCGGAGGGTGCATATATTTGCTAGTAATAATAAAGATGAGACAAGCAGTCGAAAGTATAATTAACATAAAATAATGGTAATAATGATTTGGTTATTATCCTCTATCTCTTGCTAACAATACACTGTATCCCATTGTAGAGGGGTAAAATCTCCCAAAAGGATTTTCTGGGTATGGCGTTCTAAACTGCAATGTGATGGTGAGACTCTTGTTCTGGTGCTCTCTGGAAAGCGGAGTACCAACTTAATTGCTATTACTTCTGTTACCCTCTGTCCGGACGTGGTGTACATTTTAATGTCTCAATCTTTGACTCAAATAAGTCTGTTGAAGATTATTCATCTTCGTTAGGAACCATGTACACTAGAGTAGGTCGATTTTTCACTTAAAAAAAAATCTCTCAAACGGTTGTAGTGCTGGTATGACAAGTTCTAATACCAATAAATAGTCGTCGTACTAACACTATTATGGCAAGCCCAACCCCTTTTTACTATGGGTGGCTAGAAGGCGGTGACCTACGTAGAATGAGTTACAACTCTATCTGATGGTGAGGTTCCAGTTTTGGAGTTTTGGGGAATGTTGGAGCACCCCTTCATCACCATTACTCCCTAGTCCATCTGACCCGGAGTGGTAAGTGACCTGTTAGGGTCCCCATCTAATGCGGTTTAAATAGAAAAAACATGAGTTTATAAACAAAATTGTATTATGGCATTAAGAATGATTTATTTCACACTTATCGGCATTAAATGACCCACGCGAGTTTTGATATGCCGTAAAAACAAAACAAACAACCAAATCGTACTAACATCATTTTTTGAAGAAATAACACTAAATATTGTCCTGTTGAGCACAAATCTTCGTTTTGGCAACATTTAGCAATTTGGTTAGAAAAATTTTAGAAATTTCAATATTTCAATAACAGAAAGGCTTTGCTCTTTTAAACACAACGGAATAAAATATTATTAGCAAAGTGACCGTTGGGTCGCCCTTTATCTCGGTAGAATCAATTAGGGAATACGGGTAGGTATTGCAAAGATGAAGTCAAATCCGTATTTTACAAAATACACACAATTTACTGGCAAGAAGTGCTAGGTCATCAATTCAATAATTCAATTTTATAATTCAAATTGGAAATACCCCATCACCACCGACATATCCAATATGCTTGTTTTTTTTTACCAACTAGGTAAGCTGTAACAGTGATATATGCTTTAAAAGAATGGGAATTATTTCCTCAATTGATTAGGCAAAGTACCTTGAAGAAATATATTTTGTGTGATAATTTTTTAATGTTAATTTGCACTTTCGCCACATAGAAGAGTAACGTTTTCAAAAATCGATCTACCTCTAACGTCACCCGATCCAAAATAAAAAATAAAAAAAACCTTCTAAGTAACAATCCAACAAAATGTATATGAATGTACAATGACGTTCTCTAACCTATAGTCATAAAATGGAAATGGAAATGGACTCTCTTGTCGAATTCTACGTATGAGGGTTCATCAATGACAACCTACACAGTGGTTTTGTTTATAGTGGTGGACTTTGATAGTTGGCCCATCCGTACTTTATATCAGCAAATAATCATCATCAATTCATCATCATCATCAATGTCGCGCAATTAGCAGGGATTCCATGACAATCTCTCGCCAACCTTTTTATATCATTCAGCGCAGCATCCAGCACCTTGCAGAGTGGTCAATGTAGGTCCTTGGTGGCAGCCACAAATTTAACATGTCCCATTACCGTGATGGCTTCCGCAGGAGAAAGTTCGTTATGCAGATTCGTTACATCAGCTATCGCAGAGTCCAGCATGCCTTGTTCGTCTCAATCGGATGGTTCTTTTGTGAGATAGGGGGGCAGGTTGGCCGTGCAGCTGCTTCGCCTGTGGGGTTGTTTCTGTTTCCACAACTTGTTCAAGACTGCAGCGCAGCATTCTTGTGCACTCTTTTTGGCGGTCAGTCGATAGTAAAGAATTGGTGCACAAGGAATGGTCGTAAAACTCATCAACGATGACCTCAGGTAAATTTTCAACAAATTCAGAGTTTTCCTTCTGCCCAGACTGGTTTACCTATCCAAGGTTAAAGAGCCCAGTCTGCCCTACTATTTTACCAATAGCTTGGAGGGAAAATATATGGTTCATACCTTTCCAAGAGTATTAGCTCTATGTGAAATGAGCCACAAACCCAACCAAACAACAGACCTCAGGTTTTTAAATTCAAGAGTTCCTTCTCCTAGACTGGTTACCTATCCAAGGTTAAAGAGCCCAGTCTGCCCTACTATTTTCCAATAGCTGAGGGAAAATATATGGATTCATACCTTTCCCAAGGTATTAGCTCTATGTGAAAATGAGCCACAAACCCAACCAACAACAGACCTCAGGTTTTCAAAATTCCTTCTCCTAGACTGTTTACTATCCAAGGTTAAAGAGCCAGCCTGCCCTATCATTTTACTGGAGGAAGATATAATGGATTCATGCCTTCCAGTGGGTATTCAGCTCTATGTGAAATGAGCCACAAACCCAACAACACAGACCTCAGGTTTTTCAAATTCCTTCTCCTAGACGGTTACTATCCAAGGTTAAGAGCCCATCTGCCCTACTATTTACTGGAGGAAGAATATATGGATTCATGCCTTTCCCAGTGGTATTAGCGCTATGTGAAATAAGCCTTGTCTAGAACTTGAACTCGGGTCGACAGGTCATTTCCCACGACTCTAATCACTGTAATCACGCATCCCCATAAAAATGCATAAAATAACTAGATGGGTTGACATACCATTAAAATCAATCAACCAGTCAATCATCGATTATTCTCGTAATTTTGAAGCCAAATATCATTTTTCTCTTTCCTCTCAAATCGATCTTGCAAATATTGAACTAATTCCGCAATATACGTTTTTTTTTTTGTTTTTTTTACAAATTTGAAATGTCAGATTTCACGCACATGTAAAATGTTCCATTCAACTCTGAAAAGCATCAATATTTGGAATCAATATTTGATTACCAAAAACAAGAATGTCACAATAATATTGGTAATAGTTCAATGTTTATCAGCACAAGAGGCAGCCACCTGACATTCATCTGTACATTGGAAGCGCGTGGTGTAATGGGTAGAACGCGTAGAAAGTAGACCCGTCGACCCGAGTTCCCAAATCCTGGACGAAGCTGTTTGCATTTCATTAGCGCTAATACCCCTGGGAAAAGGTATGCATCCATATATTTCTCCATCATCTATGGGTAAATAGTATGTCAGACTGTGCTCTTTAAACAGTCTAAGAGAAGGAAATCTGAATTCAAACTGTTAAACTCCCTTAAGAAACTGATTATTGTGTCGCATCTTGCTCGTACAGAGGGTTTGGTAACACACACACACACACACATACACACATATATATATATATATATATATATATATATGTAATGTGAATTAAACAAAAGACACATCTCCTGTTTAAAATTTTATTTTTGATCTTTTCGAGTTTTCTGGAAACTTTCTAATGTTTGGGTGGAATTCGTGGATAGGTCCACTAAAGTTCAGATCCCGAGTACTTTCAGCCACTTCGACGTGCCATCATCAGGTGTGATGTGTTTCCAGTTTTTTAAAAAATTAAATTAATGTGGAGGCTGGAAGGAGAAGAATTGATGAAATGGGTGTTATAAGGCATTTTAAAATGTGTGTACTGCATTGGAAATTAATTTTGTTTAAGGATGGTTTGTATTGTTTTATGTATAAAGCTTCTAGTATTTGGAGTTTTTTGTTTATTTTTTTCTTTGTGCAGAATGAGTGTATTTTTCCGTTAGAATATTTCGGTAAATTAGAGTGGGGGCATGAATATATTGTTAGGTGTGTGAAATAGGTGTTGTTAAATAGATGTTGGGAAATTTGAAGTGCCGAAAGTACTCGGGACCTGAACTTTGGTGGACTTATCCACGAATTCTACCCAAACATTAAAAAGTTGGCCAGAAAACTCGAAAAGATCAAAATAAAATGTTAAACAGGAGATGTGTCTTTTGTTTAATTCTACTGTGCTCCACCTCAGATGCTAAAATAATCTCCTTGGTCTAGCGCTAGTGAAAAGGGATAGACTCCCTCGATGACTGGCTGATACCGACTTTAGGCCGCCCCGACGACTTTTATCATATAATATATATATATATATATATATATATTTATATATATATACGATGTGTCTTTTGTTTAATTCTACATGTATGAATGAAAGAATGCTGCCCAAAATACACACACACACACACACGCACACACACACACACACACATACACACATATATATATATATATATATATATATATATTATATATATATGTCATTCTCCACAGACACGTGTTTCGAAATTTACTTCTCATCAGTGCAGTTCCACTTTTTACAGCTATCTCTAGCCGAGTGCGAAACCCAACATAATTTTCGTCCGTCAAGCTCCTCAACCTCTCGGTACCGGGAACTGTCAGCCAGTGGGTGGAACAATTGATTAATACAAACAAACTTTTCCAGATGTATGTTTTTTTTCAATCACCAGAGAACTCCAGTCTGTAAACAGGCGAGTATTTGCTTATACACTAAACGGCAAAAGGTCAATTAATGTCTCCCCTACAGTGCTCACCCAATGAAATTTGGGAGCATTAGACCAGTCATCCACAGACACGTGTTTCGAAGTTTACTTCTCATCAGTGGCGGCTATATATATTTATATATATATATATATATATTATATATATATATAAGTAAAGAAATAACAAATGACTTAAGAGATTTAGCGTTATAGTCTATTTCAGGAGCTTTAGCATTATGATGCTAAATCTCTAAGTCTTTTGTTTTTCTTTACTCATATATTTGCTCTGTGATCAACGATGCACAGAAACTCTCGGATCAGTACCGGAATTTTCAAATAATTTTTTAAAATGCGTATTTTATGTTAAAAATAAAATAAATTTTATTTTTAAAATTATAAGCATTTTTATGAGCTTTTTTAATGATAAAATGCTTATAATTTTTAAAAATAAAATTTATAATACGCATTTTAAAAATTTTTTGAAAATTCCGGTATTGATCGAGAGCGTTCTGTGCCTCGTGATTAAATGATATATTATTTCATCTTTCCGTTTACAATTTTGCTTTTGATAAAGACCTCTTCATATGGTCGAACAGATTTCTGTCAGCAAACTTTAAACATCTTATTGTTTTTTCTACAAAACTTTCTACATATATTATAATATATATATATCTTATTATAATGGAGATTGTGTGTTTTTTCTGTCTGTACGAAACTATATTCCTACTCAAGATCAATTCTCCTTAAGTTATTGACATCACATTCTCATATTTTATTATTTTATATAACTACATTATTAATAAAAATTGTCTTACATTATTAATACTGTTAACTATGTTCTACATACTGACAAGCAATGCATTTATATTTATATATACAACAAAATAGCGGTTTTACAGTGTTGAACGGAAGGCTAAATTTGCATATTTATATTAGAAAGAACGAATTTATAATATGTGCTTAGTATTATTGATTTCTAACTGTTTGGTTTTTTTTAATAGAATATAAGCAAAAATCTCTCAATGAACTCTTAAATTAAATCCATTAACAAGATAAAATAACCTGTCATTTTATTCTTTTACTTTCCTCTTATAAGCTAAATACTTAAATTAGAAAAAAATAACAATGAAAGACGAGAAGTGATGGAAGAAGTAGTTTCAGTTGTTCCATTTTTTATTATACTCCTCTGTTTCAAATCTTTAGTTATAAGCGCCTCTGTTTCAAATCTTTTATCTGTATTCTTATTTTAGTTCCGTTAGAACCTTTCTAATTTAATATAATATTTATATTACATTAAAACTTTAAATACTTGCACCCGGAGGGGTGCATATATTTGCTAGTATATATATATAATATATAATATATACTATTACACACAATTAAGGAACTGATTGCGTTTCGATCCAATAATGATCCGAAAAAAACTGACCTCAATTATTTAAGACTAATTCCTGAGGGCGAACATTTATCCATAATTATGTTGGTTCTTGGAGTCCTTTTGTGCTTTTGCATTTTAAGATTTCTGATGGACAAAGTTAAACGCTTTCCTCTTACAATTGGCTTTGTGCAGCAATTTTTTTCAATTAACTTAATCAAATCTTGTGAGAATCCTTCAAGCCATTTAACACCGACCAAACCCCACACCCCCCAACCCAACAAACTCCAACCCCTACTCTCAATCACCGTTCCGACATGCCCGTTTTGAAAATTTACACATTTTTAAATGCATGAGAATCATCTCTCTGTTGTATAAATTTTTAATAATTGCCATACAATATTTTAATTTTCGACGCTTGTTTGTTAACGTAAGCCCAACAGCCAAATCTTGTTTTGACAATTGAGTATTCTTTGCAGGGCCAATAACCAAACTCGTGTTGTCCCTGAAAACTACTAATTCTATCGGATTTTATTTGCATAAATTTTTTTCTTCTTCCTGCAATCGATAAATAGATTGTTTAAATCGAGAACTGCCAAAATGTTCTGACTTTCCGATATTTACAATGCAAGAAAAAATGTTAATATGAAAAATAATTCAATAATGTTTATGGGCAAATTTTAAAATGGAAAAGAATAGTACTGTTTAATTTGGATAAATTTGCTAACTACTACTAATACTACTACTAACTATTTATTACTACTACTTACTACTAATCAATTAATGGTTATTATAAATATTATATAATATGTATATATATATTATATAGTATATATATATTATTACAGCAACCCCTCCGCACGAGCAGGATGCGACACAAGTCATTACTTAAACGGAGTTTAACAGGTTTGGATTCAGAGTTTTTTCCTCTCCTATACTGGTTACCTATTCCATGGTTAAAGATTCAGTTTTCCCGCTATTTACCCATATGCTGGAGGGAGAATTGGATTCATACCCTTATCCCAAGGGACTGCCGCTATGTGAAAAATGGCAAACAGCTTCGTCCAGGAAATTGAACTCGCGTTGACGAGTTTCCATTTCCTACTGACTTCTAACTCTAACCATTAGACCTAGCGCTTATATATTATATATATATTATATATATAATTATATATATATTAATATATATATGTGATGTGTGTGTGTGGTGTGTGGTTGTGTGGTAATTTGGCGCAATTTTTCATTTAATACTGTAGAATTAAACAAAGACAGCTCTCCTGTTTAACAATTTTATTTTGATCTTTTCCGAGTTTTCGTTGGCCAACTTTTTATATTTGGGTGAAATTCGTGATAAGTACACCAAAGTTCAGGGTCACGAGTACTTTCGGCATTCGAAGTATGCATATCAGGGCTGATGTGTTCGCATTAAAAAAAAATTATAATTAATGTGGAGGCTGGAAGGAAGAGAAATATAGAAAGCGTGTCACGTCGACTAACGCCCCATTTAACAGATAAATATCCCGCTCCATTTCAGGGTTGGAGTAAAATCCGACAGTATGAGATGAGGTAAAGGAAGTGAACAAAAATAATGAACTCAAACAAGTCCAGAGTAGGAGAGAAATATTTCGTCCTTCGAACGCGAAGAATCCTCAGTTTGACTTTATTCAAAGCAAAAATAGTAGATTGTGTTTATAGAAGAGAAGTGAGTTAGTGGTGGATTGAGGGGTAGACAGTTAGTACGGGGATTGATTGAATGAGATAACATCATATTAAAGTGGAGGGGAGTTTCAGAGGATGCCTGTAGATTAAAAGAGGGGTTGCTAGTGTTGTTTGGGAAAGGAGACCCAATCCTTCTCTGATTTCTAGACTTTCCAAACGCCTTTTCCCACATCCTTTTTGAAAACGTTCCAGTGCACAACTACAATTGGTATCACTTTCCACTTTCATATTCCATAACTTTTCAGCTTCTCTGGCAAGGTTCAGATTTTTGTCCATTTTTTCATTTTCTTTTAGCTTCACTCTATGATCTCTGGAACTACAAATCTACCAGTTTGACAGTTTTTTTCTTTTTTGTTAATCAACCTAGGTTCTGGTCTTCTTGCTGGGATACAGGTGATCCGTTTTTATATTGTTATTATTATTATTCAACTCCATTTGAGTTAAACCAGTGGGTGCTATTGGTATTTTCACTGGAGCTGAGTGATAGCAAGTCTCCTAAGTCGTCCTTACTCTCAAGTAGATGGTAGAAAGACGGTGTGGAAGAGTATAACAACAACGGAGGAGGAGGAAGAGAGAGATCTTGGAGACTTGCTATAATCACTCAACTCCAGTGGAAATACCATCAGCCTAATACCCTGGTGGAAAAAACTCAAATGGAGTGAAATAATATATAATAACAATATAAAACGGATCACCTTATCCCAGAAGAAAGACCGACTAGTGTTGATTAACAAAAGAATAAAAAATGTCAACTGGTAGATTTTGTAGTTCCAGTAGATCATAGAGTGAAGGCTAAAAGAAAATGAAAAATGGACAATATCTGAACCTTGCCAGAAGAACTGAAAAAAGTTATGGAATATCGAAAGTGAAAGTGATTACCAATTTGTGTTGGTGCACTTGGAACGGTTCAAAGGATTGAAAAGGGTTTGGAAAGTCTAGAAAATCAGAGGCAGGGATTGGGGTGTGCTTCCTTTCCCAACAAGCACCTAGCAACCTCCTCTTTCAATTCTTACCACATCCTCTGAACTCCCCCTCCACTTTATATGATGTTATTCTTCATTTCAATCTAATCCCTCTAACCTGTCTACCCCTCAATTCACACTAACTCACTTTCTCTCTTATATACAACAAATGTCTATTTTGCTTTGAATAAGTCAAACGAGGATGTTCTTCGCGTCGGAAGGACGAAATATTTCTCTCCTACTTGGACTTGTTTTGAGTCATTATTTTTGTTCATTTTTCCTTTTAAACCTCAATCTCATAACCTGTCGGATTTTACTCCAACCCTGAAATGGAGCTATTATCTGTTAATGGGGCGTTAGACGACGTGTGACATTTCTATCATTTCCTCTCCTCCAGCTCTCCACATTAATATAATTTTTTTTTTTAATGGAAACATCATAAGCCCTGATATGCTACTTCGAAGTGCCGAAAGTATCGTGACCTGAACTTTGGTGGACTTATCCACGAATTTCACCCAATATAAAAAAGTTGGCCCAGAAAACTCGAGAGATCAAAATAAAATGTTAAAACAGAGAATGTGTCTTTTGTTTAATTCTACATGTATAAAATGAAGAATGCCTTGCCCAATACACCACAACAAGTTGCACACACACACACACACATATATTATATATAATATATATTATATATTTATATATATATATATATATATAAGCCGCGTGGTCTAATGGTTTAGATTAGAGTCGTAGGAATGGACTCGTCAACCCTCAGTAGGATGGCGAGTTCAATTCCCTGGACGAAGCTGTTAGCATTTTTCACATAGCGCTAGTACCCTTGGAAAGGTAGAAATCCAATTCTCCTCCAGCTATGGGTAAATAGCGGGGAAAACTGAGATCTTTAACATGGATAGGTTAACCAGTATATGGAGAAGGAAACTCTGAATCATAACCTGTTAAAGCTCGCGTTAAGTAATTGACCTTAGGTGTCGCATCCTGCTAGTGGCGGAGGGGGTTGGTAAATATATATATATATTATAATATATATCATTTATATATATTTAAATACATAATTGATTTTAGTAGTAGTATAGTAGTAGTAATGTAAGTAGTAGTAGTATTAGTAGTATGCAATTATGCCAAATAAACAGTACTATCTTTTCCATTTTAAAATTTGCCCATAACATTATTTGAATTATTTTCAATTAAATTTTTTCTGCATTGTAAATATTTTCGGAAAGTTCAGACATTTTTGGCAGTTCTCGAATTTAAAATCCTCTTATTTATCGATTGCAGAAGAAGAAAAGTTATGCAATAAATCCGAAAATTAGTAGTTTCAGGGAAACAGAGTTGGTTTATTGGCGCCTGAAGCAAACTCAATTGTCACAAGATTTGGCTGTTGGGGCTACGTAACAAACAAGCCGGAAAATTAAAATATGTTATGGCAATATAAAAATTATACAACAAAAATCTCAAATGCATTTAATGTGTAAATTTTCAAACGGGCATGTCGGCGGTGTGGAGTAGGGGGTTGGAGGTTGTGGGTGGGGGTGTGGGGTTGGTCGGGGTGTTAAATTAGGCTTGACAGGATTCTGCACAAGATTTGATTAAGTTTAATTGAAAAAATTGCTGCAGCAAAAGCAATTGTAAGAGGAAAGCGTTTAACTTTGTCCATCAGAATCTTAATGCAAGACAGAAAGACCTACAAGAACCAACAATAATTATGGATAATATGTTTCGCCTTCAAGGATTTAGTCTTAAATATTGAGGTCAGTTTTTTTTGGATCATATGATCGTAAACGCAATCAGTTTACCTTAATTTGTTGTGTTTATATAATATATATATATATATATTATATACTAGCAAATATATGCATCCTCGCGGGTGCAAGTATTTAAGTTTTAATGTAACAAAAAATAAATATTATATTAAATTGAAAGTCTAACGAACTAAATAAGAATACGATAAAAAGTTTGAAATCAGAGGGGGGTTATAAATAAAGATTTGAAACAGAGGGAGTATAATAAAAAATGGAACAACTGAAACTTACTCTTCCATCACTCTCGTCTTTCATTGTTATTTTTTCTAATTTAAGTATTTAGTTATAAGAGGAAGTAAAGATAAAATGACAGTTATTTTATCTTGTTAATGGATTTAATTTAAGATTCATTGGAGAGGAATTTTTGCTTATTTCATTAAATAAAACCAAACAGTTAGAAAATCAATAATACTAAGCACATATTTATTAAATTCGGTTTTCAATATAAATATGCAAATTGCCTTCCCGTTCACTACTGTAAAACCGCTATTTTGTTGTATATATAAATATAATTGCATGCTGTCAGTAATGTAGACATAGTTAACAGTATTAATAATGTAGACAATTTTATTAATAATTGAGGTTTAGATAAAAAATAAAATCATTGAGAATGTGATGTCAATAACTAAGAGAATTGTGACTTGAGTAGGAATATAGTTTCGGTTACAGACAAGAAAACACACAATCTCCATTATAATAGATATATATATTATATTATATATTAGAAAGTTTTGTAGAAAAAACAATAAGATGTTTAAAGTTTTGCTGAAGAAATCTGTTTTCGACCATATGAAGAGGTCTTTAATCAGCAACATTGTAAACGGAAAGATGAAATAAATATATCATTATCACGAGCACAGAACGCTCTCGATCAATACCCGGAATTTTCAAAATATTTTTAAAAAATGCGTATTATAAATTTTATTTTTAAAATTATAAGCATTTTTTTATCATTAAAAAAGCTCAATAAAAATGCTTATAATTTTTAAAAATAAAATTTATTTTATTTTTAACATAAATACGCATTTTAAAAATTATTTGAAAATTCCGGTACTGATCGAGGAGTGTTTCTGTGCATCGTGATCACAGAGCAAATATATGAGTAAAGAAATAACAAAAGACTTAGAGATTTAGCATCATAATGCTAAAGCTCCCTGAAATAGACTATAACGCTAAATCTCTAAGTCATTTGTTATTTCTTTACTTATATATATATATATATATATATATATATATATATATATATATATATAGCCGCACTGATGAGAAGTAAACTTCGAAACACGTGTCTGTGGATGACTGGTCTATATGCTCCCAAATTTCATTGGGTGAGCACTGTAGGGGAGACATTAATTGACCTTTTGCCGTTTAGTGTATAAGCAAATACTCGCCTGTTTACAGACTGGAGTTCTCTGGTGATGAAAAAAACATACATCCTGGAAAAGTTTGTTTGTATTAATCAATTGTTTCACCCCTGGCTGACAGTTCCGGTAGCCGAGAGGTTGAGGAGCTTGACGGACGAAAATTATGTTGGGTTTCGCACTCGGCTAGAGATAGCTGTTAAAAAGTGGAACTGCACTGATGAGAAGTAAATTTCGAAAGCACGTGTCTTGTGATGATGACATATATAATATATAATATATATATATATATATATATATAATGTGTGTGTGTGTGTGTGTGTGTGTGCGTGTGGTGTGTATTTTGGGCAGCATTCTTTCATTCATACATGTAGAATTAAACAAAAGACACATGTATATATATATATAATTATATATTATATATATATATATAATATATAAAGTCGTCGGGGCGGCCTAAAGTCGGTATCAGCCAGTCATCGAGGGAGTCTATCCCTTTTTTTCACTAGCGCTAGACAAGGAGATTATTTAGCATCTGAGGTGGCGACCACGTAGAATTAAACAAAAGACACATCTCCTGTTTAACAATTTTATTTTTGATCTTTTCGAGTTTTCTGGCCAACTTTTAATGTTTGGGTGGAATCGTGGATAAAAGTCCACCAAAGTTCAGGTCCGAGTACTTTCGCACTTCAAATTTCCCAACATCTATTTAACAACACCTATTTCACAACACCTAAAATTATATTCATGCCCCCACTCTAATTACCGAAATATTCTAACGGAAAATACACTCATTCTGCACAAAGAAAAAAATAAACAAAAACTCCAAATACTAGAAGCTTTATACATAACAATACAAACCATCCTTAAACAAATTAATTTCCAATGCAGTACACACATTTTAAAATGCCTATAACACCTTTCTCATCAATTCTTCTCCCTTCAGCCTCCACATTAATTTAATTTTTAAAAACTGGAACACATCACACCTGATGATGGCACGTCGAAGTGCTGAAAAGTACTCGGATCTGAACTTTAGTGGACCTATCCACGAATTCCACCCAAACATTAGAAAGTTGTCCAGAAAAACTCGAAAAGATCAAAAATAAAATTGTTAAACAGGAGATGTGTCTTTTGTTTAATTCTACTACATACATATATATATATATATATATATATTTATGTGTGTGTATGTGTGTGTGTTGTGTGTGTGTGTACCAACCCTCTGTACGAGCAAGATGCGACCAATAATCAGTTTCTTAAGGGAGTTTACAGGTTTGAATTCAGAGTTTTCCTTCTCTTAGACTGTTTAAAGAGCACAGTCTGAACTACTATTTACCCATAGATGGAGGAGAATATATGGATGCATACCTTTTCCCAGGGTATTAGCGCTATATGAAATGCAAACCTTCGTCCAGGATTTGAACTCGGGTCGACGGTCTACTTTCTACGCGTCTACCCATTACACCACGCGCTTCCATATGTACAGATGAATGTCAGGTGGCTGCCTCTTGTGCTGAATAAACATTGAACTATTACCAATATTATTGTGACATTCTTGTTTTTGGTAATCAAATATTGATTCCAAATATTGATGCTTTCCAGAGTTGAATGGAACATTTTAACATGTGCGGTGAAATCTGACATTTCAAATTTGTAAAAAAAAACAAAAAAAAAACGTGTATATTGGGCGGAATTAGTGTTCAATATTTGCAAGATCGATTTGAGAGGAAAGAGAAAAATGATATTGGCTTCAAAATTACGAGAATAATCGATGATTGACTGGTTGATTGATTTTAATGGTATGTCAACCCATCTAGTTTTTTATGCATTTTTATGGGGATGCGTGATACAGTGATTAGAGTCGTGGAAATGGACCTGTCGACCCGAGTTCAAGTTCTAGACAAGGCTTATTTCACATAGCGCTAATACCACTGGGAAAGGCATGAATCCATATATTCTTCCTCCAGTAAATAGTAGGGCAGACTGGGCTCTTTACCTTGGATAGGTAACCAGTAGGAGAAGGAATTTGAAAACCTGAGGTCTGTTGTTGGTTGGGTTTGTGCTCATTTCACATAGAGCTAATACCACTGGGAAAAGGCATGAAATCCATATATTCTTCCTCCAGTAAAATAGTAGGGCAGGCTGGGCTCTTTAACCTTGGATAGGTAACCAGTCTAGGAGAAGGAATTTGAAAACCCTGAGGTCTGTTGTTGGTTGGGTTTTGTGGCTCATTTCACATAGAGCTAATACTCTTGGAAAGGTATGAATCCATATATTTTTCCCTCCAGCTATTGGAAAATAGTAGGGCAGACTGGGCTCTTTAACCTTGGATAGGTAACCAGTCTAGGAGAAGGAACTCTGAATTTGAAAAACCTGAGGTCTGTTGTTGGTTGGGTTTGTGGCTCATTTCACATAGAGCTAATACTCTTGGGAAAGGTATGAATCCATATATTTTCCCCAGCTATTGGTAAAATAGTAGGGCAGACTGGGCTCTTTAACCTTGGATAGGTAACCAGTCTGGGAGAAGGAAAACTCTGAATTTGAAATACCTGAGGTCAGTCGTTGATTGAGTTTACGACATTCTTGTGCACCAATTCTTTACTATCGACTGCGCCAAAAAGAGTGCACAAGAATGCTGCGTGCAGTCTTGAACAAGTTGTGGAACAGAACCCCACAAGGAAGCAGCTGCACGGCCACCTGCCCCCTATCTCACAAACCATCCGATTGAGACGAAACAAGGCATGCTGGACACTGCTGGAGGAGCAAGGACGAACTCATAAGCGACTTTCTCCTGCGGAAGCCATCACATGGACATGTTAATGTGGGCTGCCCACCAAGGACCTACATTGACCAACTCTGCAAGGATGCTGGATGCTGCGCATGAATGATAAAGAAGGTTGGCGAGAGATTGTCATGGATATCCCTGCTAATTGCGCGACATGATGATGATGATGATGATGATGATGATGTGCGAAAAAGTACGGATGGTCAACACAAGTCTTCACCACTATAAACAAAACCACTGTGTAGGTTGTTCATTGATGAACCCTCATACGTTGAAATCGACAAGAGAGTCCATTTCCATTTCATTTTATGACTATAGGTTAGAGAATCGCTTTCATTGTACATTCATATTTACATTTTTGTGTTGTTGTTACTTAAGAAGGTTTTATTTTTTTTATTTTTGGATGGGTGCACGTTAGGGTAGATCGATTTTGAAACTGTTACGTCTTCTATGTGGCGAAAGTTGCAAATTAACATTAAAAAATTATCACACAAAATATATTTTCTTCAAGACTTTGCTATCATTGAGGAAATATATCCCATTCTTTTAAGATATTATCACTGTTACAGCTTACCTAGTTGGTAAAAAAAGCTATTGGATATGTCGGTGGTGATGGGGGGGTATTTCCAATTTGAATTATAAAATTGAATTATTGAATGATGACCTAGCACTTCTTGCAGTAAATTTATTTTTGTAAAATACGGATTTGACTTCATCTTTGGCAATACCTACCGATTCCCAATTGTCTACCGAGAGCTAAATGGGCGACCCAACGGGTCACGTTTTGTCTAATAATATTTTATTCGTTGTGTTTAAAAGAGCAAGCCTTTCTGTTATTGAAATATTGAAATTTCTAAATTTTCTAACCAAATTGCTAAATGTTGCCAAAACGAAGATTTTTGGTGCATTTCAACAGACAATATTTAGTGTTATTTCTTCAAAAAATGATGTTAGTACGATTTGGTTTGGTTTGTTTTGTTTTACGGCATATCAACCTCGGTGGGTCATTTAATGCCGATAAAGTTGTGAAATAAATTCATTCTTAATGCATAATACAATTTTGTTTATAAACTCATGTTTTTTCTATTTAACCCATAGATGGGACCTAACAGGTACTACCACTCCGGGTCAGATTGGACTAGGGGTAATGGTGATGAAGGGGTGCTCCACATTCCCCAAACCTCCAAAACTGGAACCTCACCATCAGATAGAGTTTAACGTCATTCTACGTAGTCACCGCCTTCTAGCACCATATGGTAAAAAGGGGTTGGGGCTTGCCATAATATGTTAGTACGACGACTATTTTATGGTATTAGAACTTGTCATACCAGCACTCCAACCGTTTGAGAGATTTTTTTTTAAGTGAAAAATCGACCTACTCTAGTGTACATGGTCCTAACGAAGATGAATAATCTTCACAGACTTATTTGAGTCAAAGATGAGACATTAAAATGTAACTACCACTCGAGACAGAGGGTAACCTAGAAGTAATAGCAATTAAGTGGTACTCCGCTTTCCATAGAGCACCAGAACAAGAGTCTCACCATCACATGCAGTTTAGAGCCATACCCAGAAAACCCCTTTTGGGAGATTTTACCCCTCTACATGGGATACAGTGTATTGTTAGCAAGAGATAGAGGATAATAACCAAATCATTATTAACATTATTTTATGTTATCTATACTTTTCGGACTGTTGGTCTCATCTTTATTATTACTAGCAAATATATGACCTCCGGGTGCAAGTATTTAAGTTTTAATGTTATAAATATTACATTAAATTAGAAAGGCTAATGAAACTAAATAAGAATGCAGATAAAAAGATTTGAAACAGAAGGGGATATAATCGAAATAGAACAACTGAAACTTACTCTTCCCCAACTCTCGTCTTTCATTGTTATTTTTTCTAATTTAAGTATTTAGTTAAAAGAGGAAGTAAAGAATAAAATGACAGTTTTTTTTTCTTAATGGATTTCATTTAAGATTTATTGAAGAGATTTTTTGCTTATATTCTTAAAATAAAACCAAATAGTTAGAAATCAATAATACTAAGCACATATTTATTAAAATCACATTTTTAATATCAATATGCAAATTAGCATTCCGTTCACACTGTAAACCACTATTTTTTTGTATATATAAATCAATTGCATGTTATTAGTATGTAGATATGGTTAACAGTATTAATAATGTGAACAATTTTATTAATAATTGAGTTTTAAATAAAATAAAATCATGGAGAATGTGATGTCAATAACAAAGGGAATTGTGACTTGAGTAGTAGTATAGTTTCGGTTACAGAAAGAAAACATACAATCTCCATTATAATAGATATACACAACACTTTGGTCGATGTTCTCTATGGCCTTTTTCCGCTGCTTCTTGTCCAAATCTGAAGCCTTCGTGTTGGAATCGGGACCCTTCATGGAATTTCGAACATGCTCTTGAATTAAATATTAAGCTAGTGTTCTCAATCAGTTAACCATGGTCAGACACAAGTGTTAAGTTATGTTAAGTATTCTATGTTATTTTCGTATGTAGTTAGGATTGAACCCGCAACCTCCAGGTGATTGCTCCTTAGAACTGTATTAACGTTACGCAACGCCTATATCCGTTACACCATGTGTCGTACTTGACACTCGTCGATGGTTTTATACAATACAGTGCTATTTATCTTATCTAAAAACGTAACAACCGTATCTCGGGGAGTGGCTGGAACGGATTAATAGCATTTCAGTTTTATTTTATTAGGATAAATTGATTTAATATACGAGGAAATTGAGTCACAAGTGGAACGAATTAAACTCGTAAGTCAAAGTAGCACTGAATTGTCTGCTTTTTTGTTATCTGCACTGTTTTCTCATTGAAAGTCTGGGTTGTGATTAAAACAAAAACAAATAAAGGAAAATATTAGTCATAATCATTAACGATAATAATGGTTGGTATTTTGACAATTACTAAATTCATACCACCACCGTCACCCTCACCACCACCACCACCACCACAAACAAATCTGAACGAAATGTGTAGAAAAATGAATTAAAATACACAACGTGAAAACTTAAAGCCAACCAAGAACCAAGGAAAACTTATGCTATGTAAATATATGCAAAATTATGCAAATTAGAAGCATTTTACATTCTCAGAAGGAAGGCAAAATATTACATCGACTGTTTTTATGTAAAACTTTACGAGAAACAGATTTAAAATTTTCCCCAGCTATTAATTTTCCTTTCAATATTAGCTTTTAAAATTTATAATTACAAGATATTAAAGTTCCCACGTTGGAATGATGTGCGATTTTGGCATCTGATATTTTAAACTTTAAATAGAAACGTGAAGAGATTTTACATTTTATGACTTCGTTCTTTCTAAAGAACAGTTACTTAAGAAAATGGCTTCGCTCATTAATTTAATTCTAAATATAAGAAATAAATTTGAAATAAAAATAAAAAAACTTTCTCGTCTATTTGTTTAGTTTTGTTATTTTTATTTTGTTTTTTTGGTCGTTTCTTATTTTTTTTTTTTTTTTTGATTTTTTGGGTTTTTGGTTTTTTTGTTTTTGGGGGGGGTTATTGTTTTGTTTTCAGTGTCAGGAGAAGAGGGTAATAGGTTGTTAAAGGTTTAATTAATTTAATTTAATTCTAAATATAAGAAATAAAATTAAAAATAAAAATAAAAAACTTTGTCATCTATTTGTTTCGTTTTTTTGTTTTTTTATTTTTATTTATTTATTTTTTTTTGGGGGGGGTTATATTTTAGTTTTCGGTGTCAGGAGAAGAGGGTAATAGGTTGTTAAAGGTTTTCAGATATTTACAATTTCTTCAGTTTTTAATCATTTATTTATTTATTTGTTTGTTTTGTTGTTTTTCCCCAATTCTATATGCAAATTGTATTTTCCCAAGCATCTGAATCTAAAAGTATAAACTCTATTTAATTAATAAAAAGATATCCCTTTCACTACCGTGGGTGACTATAGGTAAATCCCTAGTACCGTGCCGGATACGACTGAAATTGTTTTACTAACACTGTGCAGCGTGCAACTCAAAATAATCCGTTGACCCATACGTATGCGACTGAAGTCGAATCCTTAACACCGTGCCGTACGCGACTGAAATCAAAATCCTAACACCGTGCCTTGTTTGACTTAAGTCGAATTCCCTAACACCGTGCCGTATGCGACTGAAGTCGAATTCTTAAACACCGTGCCGTACGCGACTGAAATAGAATTCTTCACACAGTACCGTGTGCAACTATATATATTTTACTCGACCCTCTGAACGAGAAGGATGTGACACAAGACCTATTTTTAAGTGGAATTTAATAGGTTTGAATTCAGAGATTTTCTTCTCCTAGACTGGTTACCAATCCATTGTTAAAGAGCCCAGTCTTTCCTGCTATTTTCTCATAGCTGGAGGGAGAATTGGATTTATACCTTTCCCAAGGGCATTAGCGCCATATGAAATGCTAACAGTTTGTCCAGGAATTGAACTCGGGTCAAAGAGTCCATTTCCTACGACTCTAACCATTAGACTACGCGCCTCATGGTCTAATGGTAATCGTAGATAAGGTCTCGTAGATAGATATACATAGTCCGAGATACATAGATAGATAGATTGATGTTTATAGTCTGAGCAAAACCAAACTATCACTTTGGTACAAATAATGTTCAATATATGTGAATTAATAATAGAAATCTTGAGATGCAGTGCCACATCGGGATATTGATCTTGCTATGAAAAGAAAAACATCAATAACTTAGAATTGGTTAAATTCAAGACTTTGTTGGTAATATTATTTCATTCCTTGGGAAAATGCTTTTATAAACCAATTTTTAGTAGAACTCATTTTACAGACAAGAACAGATTACATAAAGTCGCCATTTTTTGTGCCCCCCCACCACACTAACGTTAAAGAGTCCAAACTGTCCTACTATTTACCCACAGTTGGCGAGAGAATAGTTGTTTTCACACATTTACCAAGGGTATTAAAGCTATGTTATAAAATGGAAACAGACGAGAGCCCATCCTTTTCCATGTCTACAATTGGTTTGAATTCAGATATTCTTCTTCCCCTAGACTGGTTACAAAAGAGTGTCATATCCTGCTCGTGCGGAGGGGTTCGTAAATACAAACACTAAAAATGATGAAAGCTTCTGTTGGTTGGTTCGTTTGTTTGTTGGTTGGTTTGATTTTATGGTATGTCAACCCTTGGCTTATTTATACCGAAGCCATGGTATTTTATTCATTCTTGTTGGATATTCAAAATTTTTGGATACATTTTTTAAAATTCTTTTGACCTATTTAACCCATATATTGTGGATCCTATCAAGTACTACCACTCCAGGTCAGAGTGGACCATGGTGACGAAGGGGTACTCCATACTCCCGAAAGCTCCAGAATTGGAACTTCAACACTTTTTGTTGTTTAACGCCATACCTAGGACACATAAGCTTCTGGTAAGATAAATATTGGTATCCTTCCATCTGCTAAAGACGGTGGTATAATGTCCATTTTTAACTGCATCTGCGCGAGTGACTGAACAGGCCAATTTTTGAATGGCAATCTTTGGTGCAGTGACTGCAAAGAAACAGTGATGCTTGCTGGAGTTACTGTTGTCTCTCCTTCCTTTTGGCTCTCTTTTCTGTGGTGGCTTCTTTCCTCTCTTTTCACTCCTTTTCGTACCTTGTTTGACAAGGAGGTGCCAGGCCGCCCGGTTTTCTGCACCAAACTCCATAATATACCTTGGTAATGGTGTCGTTTGTCTCTGTGAAAAGAAAGAAAGAAAGAAAGAAAGAAAGAAGTAGAATAATATGTTATCTGAAAACATAATATTCCTATACACACAAGAATTAATAAACATAATGATATTATAGATGCTAACTCTTATAGCAAAAGCATGTATGTTGATATGGGGAGGTTTTTTTTGTTTTTTTACTTATCTGAGTCTATCTATCCTTTCATCGTTAGCGCGACGCGCGTAAAATCCCAAAGATAAAACCAGGTAGGAAGATAGGTGCAAACGCATCAATATATAGATAATTTGGAACACGAAAAATAATTCCTGTAAAAATATCTTCAACTTACAAAAAGAAAATGTCGAAATTCAGCTCTCCAAGGCCGCGATCAGGTGGATCATTTGAAACAATTTTAAAACGTGTTTTGTCGATAATTTACACGTTCAGTCGAAATACACGTCAGCTACCATTTATCAAAATTGTAGGCTGTTCAACTTGTAGATTAAATGATTCCCTAGAAAATAAGAAAGAAAGAAAAAAAGCTCGGGCTGAAGAGAAAATACAGAAAGATGTGATGCATTTTCATTTTTACATTATATGTTAAATATATATTATGATAATGTGAAACTAGAAACTTTCCATTTACCGGCAGCTGATGGAAGTTGTGTACCAGCACAATTCTGCATACTATCACTTTTGAGTAACACTAATCTAAATGAAACAATGTTGAAATTTGTAGGCAAATTCTGATGATTCCTTTTAAGATTATGTTACATTTCAAAAAGAATACTTCAAATTTAAAAGAAACTTTGGATAGATAAGTCTCTTTTATAATTTGATAATATTAGACCATATTTTGTTTATATTTATCCATATTTCAAAAAAAAAAAAGGCTTGGAATAAATATGGGTAAATGTTTGTGCCTTTTTAACAAAAAAAAATGGGAAGATCTTTGACAACGACACAAAATAGTCAAATTTCATTTCATTAATCCAAAATTTTTCCATCGACTGAAAAAAAGAATTAGAATTAGAAAAAAAATTATAGTGGTACATTGACTTACGAGTGCCCCAGTCTACCAGTTTTTCGAGTTACGAGCTGTAACTCGGCCAATTTTTTGCTTTGTGTTGTGAGCTGAAATTTTAGGTACCAGCGAGCTTCAAATACGCCTATGTCAATAAGCTTGCTAAAGACATTAACGTTTCCAAATTTATTGCACCAAAGAAAAAAGATCATTCTATTTTATCATGTTTTCATACAATGAAGCGCCATTTTTTCGTATTAAAAAAAATTAACAAAAAGTTCGGATGCTTTGGTTCGCGTGAACGGATTAATTGCATTTCAGTTTATTTCAATGTGAAAAAATTAATTTGGTTAGCAAATATATGCACCCTCCGGGTGCAGGTATTTATGTTTTAATACAATAAAATATTATATTAAATTACAAAGGCTAATGAAACTAAATAAGAATGCAGATAAAAAGATTTCAACCAGAGGGGTTGTATATTCGAAAAATAGAACAAATTAAACTTACTCTTCCATCACTCCCGTCTTTCATAGCTAAATTTTCCTAATTTAACTATTTAGTTAAAATAGGAAGTACAGAATAAATTTACAGTTATTTCTTCTTGTTAAAGTATTTCTTTTAAGATTTATCTCCGAGATTTTTGCTCATATTTATTAACATAAAACCAAACAATTTGTCCCAATCTTTTGGGGGAAAAACTGTGTTATAGGTTCTTTTTCACACCGTTTGAATTTAAAAATAAAAAATATATATATAAATATATATATTATATTTTTGCTTGAAGGCAATTACAATGCATGTATAGCATAAAATTCGATATCTTTTTTTATAGAAAATGAACTTGACAAGTGTAATCCCGGCAAAGGATCGCTGGGTGTGTAGAACATCGTACAGACTGTTTCGACTTTACTGTCTCATCAGCGATGTATACTAACGACAGAAATCGAAACCGGGACCTCAGCAGGTATAGTCAAAGACCATCTTGTCAATGATACTTACACGCCTGTGTGTGTGTGTGTGTGTGTGTGTGTGTGTGTGTGTGTGTGTGTGTGTATGTGATGAAGCATTAAAATCCAATTAAGCCCAAAGATAATAAAGGATTTCTTTGACACCTTCCTCGCCTTACTGTCAGTATCACAAGACATTGTCAATCATAGATTGATATTATCAATCATCCTTTCGGTTCTGATAATATCACGTGAAACTGACAGTAATGCCAAGAAGGTGTTCATCTATGAAATCCTCTTTTCATTCATCTTCGTTATCGATTCTAATTCCGGATTTTAAGGTTTTACTCTTAAACTTGGTTTTATCTTCATCGGCATGAATAAAAAAAACGACAAGAGAATTTTTCCAATTTATATCCTGACAATCAATTAATCTCTCTCTCCTCTCTCCTCTCTCTCTCTCTCTCTCTCTCTCTCTCTCTCCTCTCACACACACACACACATACACACACACACACTCTCTCTCTCTCTCTCTCTCTCTCCTCTCTCTCCTCTCTCTCTCTCTCTCTCTCTCTCTCTCTCTCTCTCTTAATATATCCCAACCGATGGTAGAGCTCTATGGTGAGAAATTAGGTGACGGCCGCCGTTTCCGCCTAAAGGGCAAGGCTCTCCCTATAGAACGGATTTAAATTCTTTGGTGACCTTGACATATATACTTATGTATGTATTTATCAGTTAGACCTCCTTCGTGCGTGAGGGGTGCTGATCGAAAAGATTTTTCGTAATTAAAAAATAAAATATATAAAATTCCTTTTCTAATAATAACATATTCCGCCCATAACTTTTTTTACTTTATATATAAAAACAAAATACAGTAAATATCTAATCATTTATGAAATACAGAACTTAAAAAAAAATTTAAAAAATTAAAACAATTATCGTAAAAAATTCCTTTACTAAAAAATCTTTTGAAATTCAACCGTCACATTTCTTAATACCCACCCCCTTCCGTTTAAATTGTTTTGTCTTGTTGCCACATCTCAAAAATCCGCTACTTTGGATGACAAAAGGTATACATTGAGACATGACCGACATATATATGGCGTGAATGCCCACGTTGGTGAATATTGTAACGTTTTCGTTCTTTTTTGCCAGTGTTAAGGTTTTTTGTTTTGTAAATTGATTTGACTTTCCTCTCCGACCCAAACAACTACGGAGTGAATGGCTCTGATGATGATTTTTGTAAAATCGAAATATTGATCAGTATCAGCTATGATTATATTATAAATTGTTTTTTCTTCTTTAACAGCATTGTGTGATGTTTTCATTCCACCTTTTCTTACTCATATTGTCGGATTCATTTCCTTTCTTTTAACTTATATATATATATATCTATATATATACCAGAATAGTGCCGGTTGGTTTTGTGTGTTGTTGGTTGGATTTAACGGCATGTCAACCCTTGGTAGGTTATTTCATACCGAAACGTTTTGCTTTTTGATTCTTGGTGGGTACTAATTTTCTTAAACATTTTAAAAACTATTTACCCATAGATGGGACTCTAAAGGTAAGTGAAAAATATTACGAACGCTTTAATAATTTTTTAATCTATTTTATACTTTCTTAAATCGACCGGTGAGGGCGTATTTTTCGCATCAATTTCGGTTATTCCCATTTAGTTCAAAGTATAAAAATTATCATAGTACAAAAAAAATACCTCTCAAAAGTACATAAAAATTCCCCGAAAAACTGTTAAGTTTCTGACCGCCATGCTTGGCCTGTTGAAAAGGACTTAAAGTAAGTAAATCCGAGCTATAGAATCCTTTGTAAGTGAATAAGTCCTGAGTTATGGAATCCTACGTAGTGTCAAAGGTCCAGTGATATAATCCGATGTTCCGTCGTCACGAAGGTTCAAGTAGTTATGAGTAGGGTATGATCAGAACAACCGGTTAAATATCAATATCAGCAGCAGAGTACTGCCAGTGATTGGCAAGAATATGGTCACTGATTATCACCGACGTCTATAAATAGAGTGGCATCTGCACACACCTATATATATTAAAAAATCTCAACCGCACTAATTAAGACTAATCCAACATTTCCAGTGTTGCGGGTCCGGATTTGATCCCGGAATGTTTTAAGTTTTGCACACGAAGTCCGCCGGTTCCAAAATGATACGATATATTGGGCTAGGCCTATAGAAGTAAGTAAGTAAATAAGTTAAAGTCATCGGGCGTGGCCTTAAAGTCGATATCAGCCAACCAGCAATGGAGTCTATCCGTTTTTCACTAGCGCTAGACCAAGGAGATTGTTTTGCTTTGGGTAGAGTGCCACCACTTACCATCAGCTCCTTACTTTACCGCACAGATCTCTGTGCTACTCATATGCTGAGTTGGCGAGGGCCGGTATCGAAACTGGAACCTTGTTGATTTTAGCCGAACGCTCTACCGACTGAGCAAACCCGTGGCATTTATTACAAAAGATAACATAAAAAATCGCTGAAAACAGTTGCAGTAATTAAAACTTGAGAATAGAAATTTGAATAGGATTTTGAAGATCGATAATGATGTAGTGATTTCTTGATACTTTTTTAAAGGAAATGTCTCGAAATCTCCATATTCTTTGCTTGAAGAAAGGAATGAAGAAGGAAGGTAAAAAAAACTATTCTGACCTGTAGATATCATTTGGTGGGTAAAGTCTAAGAGAAGGAACTATGAATAAAAACCTACCGTTTGCATAGTCACCAACTATCTTGAGTTTTTTGTCACCGGCCGTAACTATGTTAGACACAGAGAGTGGTATAAGTAATTATGGTGGATGGTTGTATGATTGTTTGATATAATATACATTGTGAGGTCACCAGTTTAAAGTTGAACTTCATGAAATATTATTCAAAACATGAAAGACACCATAAGAACATTCAATAACGTAGGCACATGGCATCAAGAACCAGAACTCAATTTTAAAACAAACAATTGTATTGAGAAAAGGTTTTAAAAAGATAATGCAGAATACCGAGCAAAGTTCTTTCATCAGTCTTTTGTACAAAAATGTAATTTTTGTAAAGTTCATTTATAACATGTGAGAAAAAGATGTTATAAAGTTTTGAAGTGAGAAAGAAAGGGTAAGACGTACATTAGTCACAAAACAGTCAGGCGTAAATAAATTGCTGATCTCGTAAATTGCTGATTATAGAAATATATAGAGAGAGATATATGTTTATACCTTCTTCTAAGTGAATGTGTTTTTATCTTACGCTGGAATGACGTGGAGTCATTTTGACGAATAAATTCTTTGTGATTGGGTCTTGAAAAATCCGTTATTTATAAAAAAAACACAAAAAAAACTTAGGCTCCAAATTGGGTCTTTTTGGTAGATTTCTTTTTGGGCGCGAATGTCTCTGATTGGTTGAAAATGTACAAATTTTATTTCAATTTTCTTTTTTACTAGGCTGCGCGATCCCCTTGCGCAGACTATTAAATTTCGTCACTGACTTTTGATTCGTCGTAGTAGAAACATCCGGTCCACCACAGTATCGTACAAACATATGTCACTATAACATAACAATGTACTGAATATTTACTAGCTTATCCTGATGCATCTTTTATATTTTCACAAGTTGAATTGGTTATTAATCAAGATGCTTGAGTTGTGGTTTTTTGGCGGTAAAGACATTGATAGATCGATAGATAATGTATGTAGTATGTATGTATGCAACTCGTTTTACGGCTCAGCTGCGTGATGCAAAAGCCGCAAGCATAAAGCCTAGAAGAGTATAAGGTTGCTTAAAAAAACAACCTGTAAAAGTACAAAATAAATCCTGACAACTGGGCAAAAGCTGGCACTCGCAGAGAACTGACCTGCGAAGTGGCATGTGGATGGATGCCGTCTGTACCAGTGTTTTCGAGTAGTAGAAAGGAATGTCGTGCAATGAAAACCTAAAGCGTCAACTGTTGAAAGGTTGCACCTATCTATTGAAGAGAACATGAGGGTTGGAAATGTCTGACATGTTGCGAGTTTTGCTTTTCTGAAGGCTGGATATGTCAATCATAGGAAAGTCTCACCTGGTCAATCTATGCAGATCTCCAGAGCCAAAACATGTGTCTTGTGCTACATGTGCCAAGGCTCTGAAACGTCGGCCTCTCTGATCTTAAGAGACATATGTGGCTGCATAAGCATCAAATTTTATGCAAGTCTGATTCATCTGATTCATCTCATTCAACAAGAAGGAAGTCTTTTCAATGTCATCACTTTGCATCAAACTTGGTGGATCTGCATCAGCGTATTGATGACGAGTCATTTGAGTGCTCATTGCACATGGAAGGGTTCTGGTGGTGAGTGTGCGGATTGTTGAGGACCGCGCAATGATCTTAAAGATTATTTGCTTATTGCTTGCTATCTATGTAAGCGTCAACTTCGAAAGGGAACACACCTGTGATACTGGTGAGAACACGGAGGCGTTTGAAATGTCACAAAACTTATATGGTCGGATTCTGGCTTTCTAATATTTTTATCTGATCCACTCATCCACATGGAAGAACGTCCCTTCTATGTCATTATTATGCCATCAAATTTTGTGGATCTACAGTGGAATTGATGAGTCATTTAAGGCGCTCATGAAGAGGAACAGGTTCTGATGGTGGTATTTGAGGACGACAGTGAGTCTGGAAAAATATGCTATTCCATGTAAAGAGCCAATTTCGAGCAGCTCACCGTTGAACTTGTGACAAACTCACCGTTGTATTCTTTGAACCTCCTGAACTTTTTTTTTCTTTTTTCTATTTTTCTTTTTTTTTATCAAGCAATTGCAATGACTCGAACACGGGTTAGCTGCCATCATCATGTATTTAGACTGCGTATACGGTTGTCCTATATAAGATTCCGCAACAACTGAAAGTCGTTTAATTGCGAAGACTCCAAGCCAGCAACCCTTGTTCAGAAATGCGATTTGTCACGTAACATATATATGCCGTTGATTGCTGACCTGTTGCACACTTCTCGCAAGAAAATGCCGTCGGTCACTAGACGCACTTTATAATAAATACGGAAACAAGCAGAATGAGTGAAATATAAGGAATAAAAGAACAAAAACAATCCAGACATAATGCTTGTAGTATATTCTTTGCGTGGAGTTTGAACTCGGCTTCATCAGCGTTTGATTGAATATTCATTTGCGGGAAGATGTCCCCTACAACCACATCAAAATCTCTCCCCGAACCACAGCACTTACCAACCTACCCTACCCCCCCTTCTCATAAAACACTTGTATGATCTGGAATAATCAAGAAACAAGCTGATGAAGCGAAGTTCAAACTCCAGCCGAAATATACTACTTGTCTGAGTTCTTGTTCTTCATTCCTTATATTTACCTTCATATGCTTTGTCTGCATTGCATTTTTGTCGAAAATATCTTACTATGAAATACAGAACATTAACATAACATTGGCAAGTCAGTCTCGAAAGACTATGATAAAAGTTTCTTGTGTGCCTTGACAGTTGCAGCGGCCTCCTGTGACTCATTGATCCTATGTTTGCAGAAACATTCTCGACCACCAGATTTTTGCATTTGTAGTTGTCCCTGTAATGAGCATGTTCCATGCTTTGTAGCCGTTGCCTTTCTTGATGGACCTCTTAGCTTCTATGACATGCTACTGTATCACGGGTGACTTCTGACACTGCTTACAGCCTCCTCTATGCGCGAGATTCTAGCGCGCCACCGAGGGCAGGTTCTTTGATCCAAATTTTCCCAGCTGGAAGCGACAATGCCCAAAGCACCTGAGACATTTTCTGCAGACATCCTTGAATCGCAGTAGGGGGCGACAATCGTCTTTTACAGGACTTTAGTCTCCCATACAGGCATGTCTTCGGGATCGTCCATTCATCCATCCGGACGCTACATGCACCCAAACCATCGGAGACGACGGTGTCCCAGTAGAGAGTACAGCTGCGGGGAATTGAGCTACTCTCCTAGGACTGCCTGTGCACATATAGTTATATATTTGCCGACCAAAATATGAAATCTACGATCTTTATGATTGTTTTTTTAGCAGGGGCGGGGCAATTCGAGGCCGGAAGATTAAAAGCCATTAAAGAAAGTGACTCTATTCTAAAGATTTGACAATAGATATGAGCCTCCTGAATTATCTAAGAGTTAGTGCTTTCATAGTTCATATTTTCGACAACAAATTGAAATCTTGAATTTATTGTTGTTCTTGTAAAAAACGGTGTGCTAGATTACCAATGCATCAAAAAAGTAAGTATATTCAACGTCATTAGCCACCATAGAAACAATGCCCTCATTCATCACTTACTTTTCGACAAAAAATGTGTGAAATCTCATGATTTTATTGCTTGGTTTTTGTAAAACAACGGGTTTGCTACGATTACCAATGCTTTTAAACTAATGTAATATATTTCACGTATTAACCATAGAAGCAATTGCTCATTCATAGTACATATTATTCGACAAAAAATAATTCTTTTACGAGTGGGATAATCTTTAGTAATACATTAGATAAATATAAGGTATTCGTTAATCACAATCTGGAATGTCAACACTTTATTTACGCACCAGTCTCAAAATGAAAAACAATTTAACGAATTCTATTGAATTTCTTAAGACGAGAGATTTCCGATTTGGAACAACTTCATGATCATTATTCACTAATGAACTCCTTTGCAACTTTTGATTTTGATTTACAACACCTTCTTTGCCAAACTAATTGCCAGACTCTACAGCTATAGCGATTATTATGATTAAGAAAGTGAGAGTAATAGCCAGCGAACGAAACATGCTGCAATTGTGATTAAACGTCGCAACAGTCAAAATCTTAACTCTCCAGTGCTTTACTCCTCCGAATCATATCAATTCGGGAACTCGTCCAACAACTAGAAAACGAAACAGTGTGACCGTATTTAACTTAAAGTGTCCTCTTCGATTAACCCAAACAGCGGCCATAATAAGTCGCATATTTTGTCAACACTCTATATGATATCCCCGCTGCCATCATAATTTCCAAGCATACAAATCCTATCCAATATAGCTAAACCTGAAACGCACTGAGACTACAAAAACAACCAAGCTGAATAACACGAAAAATAATTGCAAATTACCGTATTGACCGGCATATTAGGACGCACAATTTTTTCCCACAAATTTGCGCTAAACAAACAAATTGCCTCGCGTCTCTATACATCGTAGGCAGCGCGTCGGCTAATTACGCCGTTAACTCATCGCCCCGCAGTTCCAAAATCCTGGATGTGGCTAATTGCATTTCACTTTCTAGCGCCTATACCCTTGGCAAAGGTATGACATCCCTACTCTCCCTCCAGCTAGGGATACGAGATACGTAGGCGCTAGACAGGACCTCTCTAACTCTGTTAAGGCCAACTGACCTCTTACAGAAATGACCTTGCTTGTGCTCACATTCCTGCCTCGTGCGGAGCGGTTCGTACAAATAGTATACATCGTAGGGGAAGTTGCAGGCCTCCCGTAGCGACTAGCGCTAATCTTTTTTCTGCTCTAACCGGTGCCGTTTCCTCACTTAAAAAACCCCAAGCTTACGCTCAGTACCTTTAACCGACCCTAACACCTCGCATGCATTCCTTATCTTGGCTGCCAAATCGCTTTAAAAAAAACAGCTATGTTTCTGCCTTGTGTAATGCACAGCTAGACTGCTTTTCAACAATATAATGCTTATTAATACACTAAAACTTTTTTTCCTGATATGCTGACCTGCTGAACGATGGCGGCGTGCGTCTCTATATGCGTTGTGCGTCTTATCACTCGCTGTCAAACACTGGGAGCTGCAAATTATTATATTAGTTTGGTTTGTTTTGTTTACGGCAATTCAACCTCAGTGCGGTCATTACATCGCCGATAAAGTTTCCTTGAACAATCAAATCAATTCTTAATGCGATAATACATTTTCTTTCAAATAAATACATTTTTCTATTTAACCCATAGATGGGACCCCTAACAGGTACTACCACTCCGGGTCAGAGGATTTTACCAGGGGAAAGTTGACAATTGGTGACACGAAGCGGCTGCTCCACATTCCCCCCAATGCTATATACACCCTCCAAAACTGGAACCTTGCCATTCGATAGATTTTAACGTCAGCTCCCAGACATGTAGCCACCCCCAGCCACCGGCCTTTCTAGAAAACCATTGATGATAAAAAGGGATTCGCGGCTTGCCATAAGGCCAACTAGGGTTGCGGAAATCACTACTAGCGTGCTAGGGCCTAGCACCCGTAACCCAAGACCGACTGACTACGGAGAGCTGGGCCTCTCCGACCGCCCCGTCTTACGCCAAGATAGCGCCGCAAGGCGGCAATTGCCATGTCATGAACTCGCTCATCCACCGGGCTCCTTAGATCCTTAAGCCATCACGGGTCGCCACCCCACTTGCCAAACAGGTGGCCCCAGGGAGTCTTACCCCCTGACAGAGACGGCTCCAGTCGTGCACTTCTCTAACGCCCCAGCAACGACACGGCGTTTTTGTTATTCAGATAGGATAACTTGAACACCATATACTGTACCTGCCACATGTAGTATTTGGTTGAGATGAACAAAACTTAAAACAACTATAACTATTATCGCAAACTTCTGTACACTCTCATTGTCTACATCATTCCTATGGGTCAATCCTTTAGGCGCTTTTAAGCCAAGAACGCCTTGCTCCAGCGAATCCTTCGATAACGAACTCCTTCCTTGGTTCTCCTTTGCATATATTTGAGTTCCTCTCTCAATACTTTGCAAATGACAGGACAACAGTGTTAAGTAGTCAATCAGCCACGTATTGATCGCTGCATTGCATTGGCGGCAGGAATAAACCACGCTGACCCCGCCTAGTCTATAAATTTAGGTTGGTGTATCTGCCAGGACACCTTACTATGATCACAAATGTCGGGCACCTCACGTGGTCGTAATGGTTAGCAAGCAGATTAAGCAACCATTAGTTAGTGAGTTCGATTCTCACTGCCGTGTCCCATACTTCTGGCCTCTGCTGCCACATCAAAGCTCGACGCTAGTAAACGTAACTATATGAATTCAAAATAAGTCGGGCACCTCTCGTGTTAATGGTTAGCAAAGTTAGACTAGCAAACCATGACAGTGAGTTTCGCAGTCTCACTGGGTGCCCCTGTACCATTCGGCCTACTGTGCCCATTCAGCGAAGCCTTCAGTAGAAATACACTATATATCAAAATTAGTCGCAACACATTATAATCTCATGCTACGAAATGTCAAGCACCACACATTTATCTAGGTATGGCTAACGCTGGCGCGCACCAGTTAGCGATCAATCATATTAAGTAGTGTCTGCATATTCAAAGATAAGCTAGCAGTACCTTCCCCTATAGTATATATACTATATATATATATTATATAATATAATACTACTACTATATATCCCTCAGTGCTGTAGAGGGGTTGGGTGTACAGGCTAAAAACATTAATATTAAAATTTATGTGATTCTTACTTACGTTGCTGAAAAGGAATTTTTTTCTTACTGTTCTTCTTAGGGCCTTATTCAATTTTGTGAAACATTAATAACTTTCAGAAAAAGATCTTTAAAGGACAAACTTAATTTATATTCAGTTCTACATTTATAATTTGTCTTTTCTCCTTTTTTTTTCTTTTTTCTTACTTTTTTCTCTTTCTTTTTTTTTTTTTTTTTTTTCTTTCGTTTCGTTAAAACCTTTTAAAAAGGAGATCTGCCCTGAAATCTTTAACAGTTTTAACATTTACATAACATCCTCATATATCATTTATAAATTTTCTGTTTAACTTAAATTCTCTCTCTCATAAAACCCTGACCAGCTACATAAAACAGTAAAAAAACAAACACATCATGAATTAAACCAAAACAACAAAACCCAAAACAACCTGAAAATCAACAAAAGACTAACACCACAAAAACATTACTACTTAACAATAGAACCTTCCGCAACTTAATCATTGTCTGAAGCCGTCAATTTTGACAGTTGACGTATTTCCACCTTTTTACCGAGATCGATACATCTCGCATTACTTTCTAACCAGTATGTTTCAACCGGCAAACGTTATTTCATGACTAACACGATTAGCGGAAGTCCGCTTTGTCGACGCAGCCCATATGAATCGTCTTGCTGTAAGCTGATTCTACTAATTTTTGCATCAGCTGGTCGAGTCGAATGCCAAATTACACATTATATAGTTTCACTAGAATTCGTATCGAACACAAATAACTTCGCACTACCAGTTATCATGGGCTCTTAAATCGTATTCCGATCTAAAACAAATATTTTGCATACAGTTACTATGCCCGTTTTAAATCATTCCCCCCCTATCCTACCCGATCCTACAAACAAATATTTGAACCAGTTATCATGACTTTAAATTATTCCTCTCCAATACAAATAATTTGCACTACAGTTACCTCATGCTTATACTCTCTCCTTTATATCTCTC
>CM042167.1:78184002-78194002 GCA_023376005.1 Doryteuthis pealeii
GGGTGAAGGTATGGTATATTACTACTTTGCGGTTAAATATTTTCAGATTGTTAGATTATACTATTAACGTGGTATTTGTTGCGAGGGTAGTGCTGCTTCAATGCAAGATCTTTTTTACATGGGGGATTTAAATAAGGCATCCCACGAGGATTCAACCCACGATTCAATAATAATGGATCTACGGGGCTAACTTAAAAAAAATCCCCCTCTACCTAGGTGATGCCGGGTAGCCGCTGCTCGTCATTAAATACTTCTATTTGGTTTATTGTTTGATTTCGTTGGTTGGTTGGTTGGTTTTATGGCATGTCAACCCTTGTTGGCTTATTTAATGCCGAATTCAATCTGTTTGCAAGAAATTATATGGTTTAGTTTTTTGTTTAACGACATATCAACTCTTTATGAATTCCCTCTTTCCCCTAGATATGGGTTAAATGATACGACTACTTTGTATTATTTGGAATTCTCGTACTGTTGCTCTCATCTTTATTTATAGAGAAGAATAGTTGGATACATACCTTTCCCAAAGGTATTAATGCTGCGTGAAATAAAACATCCTCGCCCAGAATTTGAACTCGGTTCCCAGTATTCATTTCCTACGACAATAACCGTTACACAACGCTTCTCTAATCTTATATAATACAAAAATATCCCCAAACATTTTAAACATGTAAACCCTTTATATTTTTTATATATCCGGGTTAAGGGATATATTCTGAAGTTCGTATTTGGTATATTATCGCAGTAGTAATTGGTACATTAATAGTAATCCGTCTCCGAGCAGTCGTGGTGTCGTCTAGCGAGTAAAGTTAGCTGGTAGGCATTAAGGTGCCTGCACCAACACAGTGTCGACTATTTATACATGACACTGTCCAATCAGATTATAGTAAGGGGTACCAAGGTATCTACATATTCATTATATCAATTTTGATGTAATATCAATATTTTAAGAGTCAATGAGTTAATATTGGTATAGATAATTTTATGCTCTCTCAAATAGATCTATTTACCCAGAGGTTGAATCCTAACAGGTACTACCATATTGGGTCAGTGGACCTGGGAATAATGGAGTGACACCTCACTCCCCAGGGTTCCAAATCTGAAGCATCACTATCTGTTGTTGTTTTGGACAATTGTTGAACACTGTATTGAACAGAAAAACACAATGATACCAATAAACAACTCTTTTTTTTTTAAATGTTTTTTTTTATTTTTATTTCTATGGACGTTAGTTATAACCTAATTATTAACAAAAAATAGTTACGAAATATTAAATAGAAAATAGAAAAATGTTAAAGGAATTCTTTTCTGGTTTCTTATTGATTATTTTCTATGTTTTTTTTCTATCGTATTTGAATGTTAACAACAAACAGGGTGTATGGGGGTGGGGGGAGCCTTAGAAGAAAAAAAAAGTAAGAAAAAAGTTCAGCAATAAATTCGAATGAAATTAACTGTGGGATGATGTTTTTTCATTAGAAAGGCTTTTGAATGTGCTCCAGGGAAAGTATTTAATTTACAATAGACTTTTTAAACAAATAATGTAAAAGTGGTTGAAAGCAAGAATAAAAAGAAAAGAAAAAAAAAGAATGTTTCGGTTCTGGAAAATAAATTTAAAAACTCATTAAATGAAGGGCATAGATTTGAAAAAAAAAAAAAACAAATAACAAACAAAAGTAAAACAAAAAACAAAGAAAAGAAAAAAAGGTGATTGATTTTAACAGTATTTAGGGTTATTTTATGCCGAGATATTAGGGAATCGCGTTCATTGTACTTTCATGTTTATATTTTTATTTTTTGTTTAGTATTATCTGCGTTATTCGGACTATTTTCCCCATCTTCATTGTTATTTGTACAACGTTTCGGCCGATATGCCCTCCAGCCTTCTTCAGGTATTTCTTGTCGGACCCGGGAACCTTCTCGGACTCGGGAACCTTCTTTTCGGACTCGGGAACCTTCTTGTCGTAATCGGGAGCCATCACGGAACTTTGAACCTAACCCTTTATTTATTCCACGGGGGTATCCTGTTCTGATTCCGCTAACCATAGCTGGGGTAGAAGTTGTGTTAATTATTTTTCTAACTGCCACTACTCAGGATTGAACTCGGGATCCAGAGATAACTGCTTTACGATGTTCTTTTAGTCTTACTTTCAGTGGGCGGCATTTTTCACCTTTGTATTTTTTGCCACAGCTGCGTGGGATGGAATACACATAATTTTTGGTCATGTTGTATTCTGTTAACAATGAAGATAGGGACTATAGTCCGAATAACGCAGATAATACTAATCTTCAAGCCTCATCTCAAACATCATTCAGAGAATTTTTTTGTTTAGTTGTTCCATAAAAGGATTTTTGCACACTGTGGTATCGAATCTTATTATAATGGAGATTGTGTGTTTTTCTGTCTGTAACTGTAACTATATTACTACTCAAGTAAAAATTTCCTTAATTATTAACATCACATTCTCTATAATTTTACTTTTATTTAAACCTCAATTATTAATAAAAGTGTTATACGTTATAGATACTGTTGACCATATCTACATGATATTTTCCACGTACCCCACTTGTACGGGTCAGGCACAAGGCCCTATTAACGTGGGACCACCCACAAACTGAAGCTCATGGGGTGGCGGGTGAAAAATTGAGTCGATCCTCAAGGAGGGCGCCTCAGGCACTGGGCAATAAACCCAGCCCTGCCCCTTTAAATCTAGGGTGCAGGTGTTGCCTGGGGGGATGGCCCCCTGGGATCGACGCCGTTAATTATATCAATGGTCCAGAGGCCGAAGCCACTGTTGACCATATCTACATACTAATAACATACAATTGTATTTATATATACAACAAAATAGCGGATTACAGTGTGAACAGCAAAGCTAATTTACATATTGATATTAAAAATTTGATTTTAATGAATATGTGCTTAGCATTATTGATTTTAAATTGTTTCGTTTTATCTTAATGAATACGAGCAAAGATCTCGGGAATACATCTTAAAAGAAATCCATTAACAAGAAGAAATAACTGTAATTTTATTATTTACTTCCTATTTTAACTAAATAGCTAAATTAGGAAAATTTAGCAATGAAAGAGTGATGGAATTGTTCTATTTTTGATTAATACCCCTCTGTTTCAAATATTTTTATCTGCATTCATTAGACTTTGGGTAATGCCTCAAAAAATTGCTACCCGGTGACTATTAATATAACGACCCAGCTCAGTCTATTCAAAACTATCCATCTTCATATCTATATATCTATCTCAATTTGTTCATATTTATCTATATTACTTTAAATACTAAGATTTTTTTTAATTCATGTTTGCTTAATGTCTTGTTTTTAGTTTAAATAAACAAGAATTACGACAAAAAAAGAAGCGACCCCCCCAATACATTTACTTGTCGAAAATATCTATCTCCATTTGTTCATATCTATCTATATTATTTTGTTTGTTTATCTATCTATCTATCTATCTATCTATCTATCTATCTCAGTCTATTTCAAACTATATATCCATCTTCATATCTAAACAAGAATTACGACAAATTACGATAAATAAACAAGAATTACGACGAGCTGGGGTTGTTATTTTGATAATCACCGGGTAGCAATTTTTGAGACGGAAGACCGGGACGCACTTCCTCATAAATTACCAGACTTTGTAATTTAATATAATATTTTATTACAACAAAACTTAAATAATTGCACACGGACGGTGAATATATTTGCAAGTAAATTTAAAAACTCATTAAGTGAAGAGCATAGATTTTTTAAAAAGTAAAACATTTAGGGTTATTTTATGCTGATATGTTAGGGAATCACGTTCATTGTACGTTCATGTTTATATTTTTATCTAGTTGTTCCATAAAAGGATTTTTTTTTTTGCACACGGTGGTATTACGAATAATTTTTAAACAGATTTACTTGACCCACATATTGGAACCTAAAAGGTGTCACCCCTTCGAATCAGAGTGAACCTTGGAGTATTAACAATAAAGAGTTACTCCGCACTCCCCTGATCATCAGAACTAGAGCCTCGCTATCAGATTTAGTGTAGTGACATACCCAGGACACATATTTCTGGTTGGCTGGTGGTTGGATTTTGCGGCATGTAAACCCTTGGATTATTTTATGTCAAGGTCGTTTGTTTTATTTATTTTTGTTGAGTATTCATTAAAAAAAACCCACAAAAAACGAACTTTTAGATTTACTTTATCCATAGATGATACACTAACAGGTACTACCACTCTGTGTCAGAGTGGGTATGGGATTAATGTCAATGAAGAGGTACTCCACACTCTCCAGAGCTACTAGAATTGAAAACTCCCCACAGTTTAATATAATACTGTTACATAATCTATGCATAGATTATTGTCAACCCCCTGTATTTCTGAAGGGATGGCCCCTTTTCATACCACGGGCGGGACTTTCCATGGAATATTACAGAAAGCCCACGAAATACATGAAGTCACGTGGGACCTGGTTGACTCTCAGTTTCAGCTTTGGACGTCAGGCAGATAAGGTCTTTCTGCCTTAGCTGAAGCTCACTGCACACGCGCGTTATGTTAGTTACATGAAATGTTTAGTTAAGTAGATAAAAGCTTACATAAATGATATGGTTTTGTGGTTGATGAATGTCTTTGCAACAAGACCGATCTAGAAGAAGAAATGAATCAAGAACGACCAACCAGCAAGAACAGAGAAATAGAAGCATAGAGAAGTCCAGACGCTAGAAGAACGTAAGATACCAAAGATGAGCAGAAGAATAATAGAAGTAAGAAAGTAAAGAAAAGAAGAGTATACAACAATAACCAGAACACTCCCTTTCTGGTTGGTTGGTTGGTTGGTTGGTTGGTTTTACGGCATGTCAACTCTTGGGTTATTTTATGCCGAACGCGTTTTATTTTATTAATTCTTGTTGGTTATTCTTTTTCCAAAGTCATTTTAAACCACATTTTCTAAAACTCCTTTTTTGATCTATTTGACCCATAGATGGTACCCTAACAAGTACTACCTCTCCGGGTCAGAGTGGAATTGGGAGTAAGGGCAATGAATGTATTCTCCACATTTCCAAGAGATTCAGTTCATCTTAACACTTTTATGGGAGTAATTTTATAGTATAATTTCATATAGTCTCCACGTGTTCACCATCCCTGTCAACAAATTATTAGAATCTACCAAAAGGGGTTAAAGTTGGGCAAGAAAGGTCTATAGCAGTGATTCCCAACGTGGGACCTACGCTCCAATGGGGTGAGGCAATTAGATAGTTATAATAGGGGGCAATATGAAAAATATAGTAATATCAACATTTTTTTAAAATTTTACCCTATATGGGTAAAAATGATAAATTTATAGGGTAAAATTGTAATTACAACCTAGCAGAGCCCAACAGCTTGTGCAATCTATTCAAATGTTTACCCACTAATGTTATTGTGCATCTGGCACCAGCTATATGCGTGGCTTCTGACTTGTTTAACTTTGCAGTTCTTCATCTGATGCCATTCCCCGCAATTATACACATTATAAAATGGATTTTATTTGATTAAATTTGAAGTTAAACCCTTTAGTTTTATTTGAAAGATACACCTTTTTATGTTATACTTTTTCAAAACTGATATTGTTATATCATACTGAACAATTAACGGGTGGGAGACATGAAGAAATTGTGATAAAAAAGTGGGGGGCATGGTACTAAAATGGTTGGGAACCACTGGTCTATAGTATACAAAGTACAGGGTGAATATATGTCTTCGAGATGGTTCCTGATAATTAACAGTCAGCAAAGAAAGAAGGAACAGAGATGGACCAGGCAGATGACCCCACCTCCATCCGGAGAAGAGATGACGCCAACCCGAAAGAAAAGCTGATACAGAGTGAACCTTTTAACGTTGGCATGGCAGCCAGAAGGAAAACTCTAAACTCAAACCTGTTGAAATCCGCTTAAAATTGACTTTGTGTCACATCCTGCTCATGAGGAGGGGTTGATAAATACATTTCAATAAAATCTTTAAGGACTTCTCGAAATATTTTCAAACAAAAATATCCCCAGCTCCTTGGTGACACATTTGACCTCACACATTTGACCTCACACATTTGACCCACCCTCTAAACATAACATTTCTCTTCAAAGTCAACTGACTGACCCCATTAAAACGAAAACAGCATTTCCACACATACCAAGCCCTCAGGACTTTTTTCTCATTCCCCTAGACTACCCACCAATAACCCATCCCATTTCTTCTACCTCCCCCCACCCATTTACTTTTTTACTTTAAAAACTGAATGTAGAAGCTCTTAAATCAATAAACTTCTGAGGAAGCCTCAACCAATAATGAGGCGAATTAACAATTGAACATAATCACTTGTGTTGTTATATCCACATTTTCCTCTACTCTCAACCATATTTTGTCGGATTTATTAAATCTTTCACTCCTCATATTTGTGTGTGTATGTATTTACCCAACCACTCCACCACAGGTAGGATGTGACGCAAGGTTAGTTTATAAGTGGAGTACAGTTGATTTGAATCCAGAGTTTTTTCTTCTCCTCGACTGATTGTCAAACCAAACATAAAGAACTCAGACTGACCTACTATTTATCCTTAGCTAGAAGTGTTATATAATTATTAGATTCCTAATACTTATGTACAGTAGTGTAGAAACCAAAATGGCTGTTATAAGTTCAGCTGGCGGCCTTGAAGGATTGAATGACAAGGCTTGACCTCAGTCCTGATCATACCTTCCGGTGGATACCGTGAGAATCGGTGGAGAAGACCCTCTTCGGGTTTAGATTAGAGAGAGATTTTAATCAGATCGGCCAAAACCACGACGGTGGTAAGTCGTGTTATGCACGCGACCGACTCAATCTGCGCAGGTAGTCTGGTGGGGATTTCGAAATAAAATATGATCTAAGTTAAATCGAAGTCTTGTGTTATTATCTAAAAACCACCAATGACACAGGGCTTCTGATAAAGAGAAATCCCCAATGGAAGACAGACACGAAGTCCCCAAGACGAAGTTCCCAAGACGAAGTTCAGACGCTAGAAGAGACGCTAGAAGAATAGAAGTAAGAAAGGAAGAAGAAGAGTATACAACAGAAGAAGACAAGATGGACTCGCACCATCCCCATTAGCGCGGAATGAAACGACCAGGATTTGAAATCTGATCACTGAGTCCATTTCCTACGATGATAAGCACAACGAAATGTTACGCGACGAGCGCCTCAACATGATTATGCAACAAAATTATACAGTATATTATAGTGCCAAGTGCCAACAAGTTTATACAGTATATTATAGTGCCAAGTGCCAACAAGTTTATACAGTATATTATAGTGCCAAGTGCCAACAAGATTATACAGTATATTATAGTGCCAACAAAAATTATACAGTATATTATAGTGCCAAGTGCCAACAAGTTTATACAGTATATTATAGTGCCAAGTGCCAACAAAATGATACAGTATATTATAGTACCAAGTGCCAACAAAATGATACAGTATATTATAGTGCCAAGTGCAACAAAATTATACAGTATATTATAGTGCAAGTGCCAACAAAATTATACAGTATATTATAGTGCCAAGTGCCAACAAGTTTATACAGTATATTATAGTGCCAAGTGCCAACAAAATTATACAGTATATTATAGTGCCAAGTGCCAACAAAATGATACAGTATATTATAGTGCCAACAAGATTATACAGTATATTATAGTGCCAAGTGCCAACAAAATTATACAGTATATTATAGTGCCCAATGCCAACAAAATTAAACAGTATATTATAGTGCCAAGTTTTCATATATCGTTTTATGAAAGATTAATTGACAAGAGATCTTTTTTTTTAAGTAATAAACTTTTCTTCTTCCTTTTCTTCTATTGAACGTCGAAAGATGGAGAGTAAGTTATTTAAAATTACACATCATTTATTGAATGATAATAAGCCAACATTAACGCAAAAATATAAAACATCCCCGATGTATTCAAAATATGAAGATTTTATTCCCAAACAAATGTTATACAAACGAATCATGTAATAAAAGAAGCTGTAATAATTAAAGAGTGCACGAATAAACCGAATCGTTTGCGACAATTGATTCAACGATTTATTACGTGCTTTTAGAAAATAATTATGTTTCATAATCAACTCCATTTGATTCGTTGCAGCAACGTAAGAAATACGCTCATCTCTAAAACATGACTCATGTAATGAATTAAAAACAGAAAAGACATAAGATAAACACGAGTAAGATATTCGACGATAAATACAGCTAAGTAAGATGAGATAAAAATGTCAAATAAATTTCAACTGACAAAAGTGAGCGAGAAAGTAGGATGCTTGTAAGTGTGTTTGCGAATATATATATATATATATATATATATACATATATTTAAAAAAATGTTTTTTTTAAAATTAGGCGTTATTGTGAAGCATTAAAAATAAATAAATGAATGAACTCGATATTATGGAGTATTGGATTCACTTACTTTTTAATTATTTTTTAAAATAAATTTTCAGGTTCGTTGGATACCCTTTGTCAAATGTTACTGTTCAACGGTTTCTTTGTCTCTGTTGTTATCGACAGTGGCAGCGTTTGTAAAATATTTGTAATAACGGAGAATTCCGATATCTGCGTTTAATCCCATCACATGCGTTTGTAATTTTAGAATCCATTTAGTTTCTGATTGTTTTCTAGATTGCGTTGTTGGAAATGCGTGTTCTAATAAGATGCATTTGAGCTGTGTAAGGTTGTGTGATAAGGTGTTAAAATGAAGTGCTATTGTACTATGCGGGGATTTGAGATTTATAGTGGATTTGTGGTTATTTAGTCTTAGTCTAAAGGGTGTTGATGTTTCTCCCACATATCCACTATTTCTACATTGTGTGCAGTATAAATAGTATATAATGTTAGCGCTATCGCATGTTAGGTGTGGCGGATGGATTGTTATGTTAGTGTAGGGTATTATATATAGAGAGATAGATAAAAGGTAGCTTACCGGTGAATATGGGCACGATCGTTGGAGGTGCACAGAATCCAGGGGTTAAGTCCGCGATAAAACAAACACAAAGTGCTCAATACAAAGTAGAGCAAAATTATTAAAGAAATGGATACAATAGAAACCTACTCGAATTTCACCATAAGGATCTTCAGGGTTAAATCCACTGAATTAATCGAGGTACCGATTAATTGCCGCAAATAACTTACACACACACACACACACACACACACACACATATATATATATATATATATATATATATATATATATATATATATATATATATATATATATATATATATACTCAAATACACATTTCAAAGGATGTATATATACAAGGTGTTTGAAAAAAGTATCGAGATTTTTGTACTTTTACACACACCTTGTATTCTGAAAATAAAGAACATTCAATTCATTCTTCATTTCTTTCAGAATACACGGTGTGTCAAAAAGTACAAAAAATCTCGATAATTTTTGACGCACCTTGTATATATATATATATATATATATATGTGTGTGTGTGTGTGTGTGTGTGTGTGTGTATGTATGTGTGTGTGTGTGTTAAAGAGAAAAAGCAGACAATAAAGAAAATTAAATCGACCAGTTTCAATTATCAGAAATATAATTTTATTTTCGCAAGAATGAAATCTATACATGACAAGCAGGAGAGAAGCCCCCCCATATATATATATATATATATATAATATATATTCTCCGTTACCATATATACATATATATTCCCCACTCCTCCTTACCTCACATCACTACACACTCACCCCTTCACCTCCCCTTACTCACATAAATCAATATACACCCACACCAATTGACCATCACTTCAAACAAACATCCTCTACCCCTCCATCTCAACTGATCCTACCCAAAACTCCCCGCTCCTCCTTAGCTCACATCACCACACACTCACCCCCTTGACCTCCCCGACACCGCCACCACCACATGTATTTAAACGTATGCTTTGCCTCAATAAAGTCTCAGATCGGCTGAGAAAGT
>CM042167.1:78199002-78207150 GCA_023376005.1 Doryteuthis pealeii
ACTTATGTGAAATAGATAAAGCATGAATATACATATGTGAGTGAGAGAGAATTGAGAGAGAGAGAGAGAGAGAGAGAGAGAGAAGAGAGAGAGAGAGAGAGAGAGAGGAAAGAAATTCTCTGAAATCACCGGAAATATATCAATAGATAACCAAAAAAACTAAAAATGAGTGAGAGAGATAAGAAGAGAGAATTTGAGAGAGAGAGAGAGAGTGAGAGAGAGAGAAAAGAAAGAAAGAAAGATAAAAGAATTGAGAAAGAGAGAAAGAAAATTGAGAGAGAGAAGAGAGAGAGAGAGAGAGAGAGAGAGAGAGAGAGAGGGGGGGGGATAAGAAATTCTCTGAAATCACCGGAAATATATCAATAGATAACAAAAAAAAAAAACTAAAACTAAAATGAATGGTGAAAAGAAAATTTGAGAGATTCCAAAAGTGCACAATCATTCCTGAAACTTTGCTTCTCCGTAAAAAGTGAAAAAAAATACGCCAAGAAAAATCCAGTCAAGCAACCACTGCTTCTTGAAAAAGAAAAAGACAAAATAAATAAATAAATACATAAATAAATAAAAAGAGTTCAGAAATCGAAAAAGAGGTTATTAAGTAGTTCCAACTTCCAATAAGGCTATCCAGTAGAAGACACACATCTGACAAATGAGGGTTTTCGTAAGCAACTTTACCAGGCAAATACCAAGTTTAAAAAAAAAAATCTATTTGGGTTAGAAGACATTGGGTAGAAAAAAAAGTGCAGCTAATAATGGATCAGTCAGTCATTTATAGAAATATGGACAATACATATAAAAAAAAAAGAAACAAAAAAATTGATTCAATCAAAAATGGCGTCTACGGTGCAGTAAATAATGTTCCTGAAATGATAAGATAATTTTAGTCGACAAAAACAAACAGAAACAAAAACATTAAAATTTCATGGAAGAAAATTATGCTGTTATATAAAATACTCTTTTTAAAATTTTTTCATTTAATATCAGTGTTCATATTTTTGAACATATATATAGATATATACATAGATTAAATGTCTCGTATATAGGTGAATATATATGTATTCTTAATAGCAAGAACAAATATGTATAAGTTAGTATTTGTGTTAGTCTATTGAGTTATAACATGTGATCTCTGCTGCCTGATCACATGACACAGAGAAGTTGGACTCGTCTGGTCTAATGGTTAGAGTCGTAGGAAATGGACTCGTCGACCCGAGTTCAAATCCTGGACGAAACTACAGTTCACATAGCGCTATTACCCTTGGGAAAGGTATGAATCCAACTACTCTCCCTCCAGCTATGGTTAAATAGTAGGACAGACTGGGATCATTAACCTTGGTTAGGCAACCAGTCTAGTGGAAGGAAGACTCTGAATTCAAACCTGTTAATTTCCACTTAGAGTGGTCACATTCCGATACAGATCCGCATCCTCCATACTCACCAGATTTAGCGCCTTCAGACTATCATCCCTTTGGTCCCAAGAAAGAGGTTTTCAGAGGCAAACATTATTTCAGTGACGAGGAAGTGAAATCTGTAGTGAAGAAGGGGCTCAAAGAACAGTCAACAGAATTTTACGCGGCAGAGATAATTGGTCTCATTCGAAGGTAGAACATTGCTTTGGAGAGAAAAGGTGACTATGTGGAGAAGTAGGGATGTAATCCACAGAAGACCAGCTTCATTTTGATGTATGATACATGTTCATGTGTTGGTTATTTTATCTGTCCTAAACAAAATGGCATTACTTTTTGACTCACCCTCGTATATTAAAATAGATAAATAGTTAGATTCATTCAGCTTTGTAAAGGCAATTCTTTGGTTTGTTTTCTTGTTTTAATGACAACTTTTCTGGGTTATTTCATTCCAAAGTCATCCTTGTAGAAGCAAAGCAGTGGTACGATTTAAACTGTGTGCTTACAAGTGGTTTAATGTTTTAGGTTTAAAGATGGCTGTGGTTATTCCTTGTGCGTGTTCACAAGGTTTACTTTTAACCCCATCTTATTTGGTGGCCGCGCTGAAAAGGAATTCAAGGAAAGAAAAAGAAGAGACAAAGACAAAAGATAGTTTTAGGATTTAGGCTTTATTCATGGGTCATAGCCACCACGAAGTAAGAAAATTTCTTCCGGACAAGTAGTCGTGTCTCGACCCAGTTATGGCCTAAGTTCGAATTGCTGAGAGATTATCGGAAGTCGGAAGTGGGTCCTTTTTCTCGCACATGATCGGAGCGTTTCCGATCTGAAGGCTCATGGGAGTTTGTTATTTTTAAATTTTTTTATTTAAATTTTATTCTAATCCTCACAAAACCATAGCCGGGAATGAGCGAAGTTTAATACATGATTCGACCCATAGAAAACTCGCTGGAATGCGTGTATTGAATGCCGACGGACTATTTTAAAGAAATTTAACGTTTCATTTAACATTCATTTCATTCTTAGTTTGTTTGTGTTATAGGTGATATATACCCTATAGACTAATGGAATGCGCCGACGGTTACTATAAGTAATAGGGACAATTATGGCTTGTAGAGTAAGCCAATGCGAGTCAGCTCACAATTCTATTTGTCGGACGTATTTCCCACTTCTCTGTACTGTAATTGTCTACTCTTTTGTTAATAGATTTTCCTACATTTGTTACCCGTCGTTTTGTTCTTATTTGACCCCTTAAAACCAACAGTTTGTTTCTTTATTTTGTTTTACTGCATATCAATCAAGGTGGGTCATTTAATGCCAACAAAGTTTGAAATAAATTCATTCTTGATGGGTAACTCAATTTTTTTATAAACACATTTTTTCTATTCAACCCATAGATGGTACACTGACAGGTACTACCACTCCGTGTCAGAGTGGACCTGGGAGTAATAGTGAAGAAAGGATGCTCCACATTCCCCAAACCTCCAGAACTGGAACCTCACTTCATCCTTAGTAAATACAACTTCAGTCTCGATACCTTATATATATATATATATATATATATATATATATATTATAAACATTTTTTTGTGATGAAGCAAAAGAAATACAGTGCTCAATCACAAATTTGTGAGAGCTAATATTTATTTAATTGTTGAGTTTTTAAAAATAAATGCTTATTATAGACAGCTACCCAGGTTGTCTTGCTAAGTCGCAATCATCAGGTTGTCAAATTAGATCTAATTTGACAGCCTGATGATTGCGACTTAGCAAGACAACCTGGGTAGCTGTCTATAATAAGCATTTATTTTTTTAAAACTCAACAAATTAAATAGATAAATAAATATATATATATATATGGTAACAGAGTAAGTTACTATTAGTCAATCGGATAATTGTGGTTAAACTCTTGATCCAGCTGGACTGTGGGGATACGGATAACGGTTTTACTATGAAAGGAAAACGTGAGAGGACAAGATTGGTAACGTGCATGTAGACAACGTGGGATCGCCTGCCACAAGATATAAGCGTTTTTCTAAAGATTCAATCATTAGGAAGAACGCAAGCTTATATCTCAAGCTCGCTCTAAAGTTGCTCACGTTCCAGGATTTTGATTTTAAATTGACCTTTAAAGGAACAGACATAGAAGATTTAAATTTTACATAAAACTAGAGAAACATTATTTGCTACACATGAACTGATACTTTCTAACTGAATTAATTAAAAATTCTGCCAAGCTTGAATATATTTTAATAAATTTCAAAACCACATTATTTGTAGATGAACGTGACCTTTGTAGAATCAACGAAATTCTTTTTTTTGACATCAGCAGAAAATCAACAATAAATTTTCTCTGAGGGAATTCGAAAATTGACACGGCAACAAAATCCAGTGACATTTTAGACTAAACTTTAACATTTTCAAAACTTTTAATATTCTTCAATGTTAAAAGAATAAACAGTTTTTTCAATTTATATTTGCCTCGTGATTTGCCCGTCTATATATATATATATATCTTATTATAATGGAGATTGTGGGTTTGTATGTCTGTAACCGAAACTATATTACTATACAAGTCACAATTCCTTTAGTTATTTACATCATATTCTCCATGATTCTATTTTTATCTAAACCTCAATTATTAATAAAATTGTTCTACATTACTTACACTGTCGACCATATCTACATACTAAACATGCAATTGTAATTTATATTACAACAAATTAGTGGTTTACAGTATGAATGGGAAGGCTAATTTGCATATTGATCTTAAAAAATTGATTTTAATAAATATATGCTTAGTATTATTGATTTCTAATTGTTTGGTTTTATTTATTGAATATGAGCAAAAATCTCTTCAATAAATCTTAAAGAAATCCCTTAACAAGAAGAAATAACTGTAATATTTTCTTTACTTTATTTTAACTAAACAGTTTTAATTAGAAAATTACCAATGAAAGACGGGAGTAACGGAAAATGATGGAAGACTTAGTTTCAAAGTTTGTTCTTATTTTTCAATCATCCCCCTCTGTTCAAAATCTTTTTATCTACATTCTTATTCAGTTTCATTAGCCTTTCTAATTTAATATCATATTTTATTATAAGATTTAACTAAAATACTTGCACCCGGAGGGTGCATATATTTTGCTAGTATATATATATATATATATATATATATATATATATATATAATACCTTGTATTCGAAAAAAAGTTCCATTCATTCTTCATTTCTATCTTGGTAAATACAGCTTTAAACTTGGTACTTTTTTTGACGCACCTTGTATTCTGAAAACATTAATGAATGGAACGTTATTCTTTCAGAATACTTTTTTGAAACACCTTTTATATATATATATATATTATATATATATATATAATATATATATATATATTATTAGTCATCCACATACATAGTGTTTCGACGTTTACGTCTCATCAGTGCCGCTCGACTTTCTAACAGCTACTTCTAGCCGGGAGAAGCTCCTTACCCTCACGACCGTTGACCGCAGAGGGGTAAAACCCCCACAATGGTGTCACCTGTTGGCTGTGGGTGGCGACCCCTGGTGCTTAAGGACGGAATCCTTGTGGATGAGCTTTCCATGATATGCAATACACTACTTTGGCCCTTACTAGACGGGCGATCGGAGAGGCCCACTCCGATCAATCGGCTGGGCAGGTCAAGCCCAAGCACCCATACGATTGTCCCAACCCTAGTACTCTTATTGCAAGCATCAACCCTATTTATCATATAGGTGCTAGAATGCAGTGGCTTAGGGTCTTCATGTCCTGGGAATGACGTTAAACTATATCTGATGGTGAGGTTTCAGTTCTGGAGGTCTGGGAATGTGGAGCACCCCTTCATCACCATTGCTCTCAGATCCACTCTGACACGGAGTGGTAGTACATATTAGGGTCCCATATATGGGTTAAATAGAAAAGTGTTTATAAAAAAAATGTGTATCCATTAAGAATTAATTTATTTCAAAACTTTGTCGGCATCAAATGACCCACTGGGGTTGATATGCCGTAAAAAATCCAACAAACTTCTCAGAACTCCAGAACTGGAGAGTACCTTTTTATGGCCCTTACTCCCAGGGCCACTCTTACCTGTAGTGATAGTACCTGTTAGGGCCAAATAGATATGTGTGAAAATTATTTGTATTCGATATAAAGTAGTGGAGGCGCTCGTGTAATGATTATGGTCGAATAAAATGGACTCGGCGACACTGGTTCAAACCATAGATGAGGTTGTTTACATTTTATATAGTGTTAATACAGTGGAGGGGGTGTGTGCATCCGAATAATCTTCTTCCAGCTATGTAGGGCAGAATGGGCCTCTTTAACCTTGGTTAGGCAACTAGTCTAGGAGAAGGAAAAACTCTGGATTCAAAACCTGTTAAACTCCGCTAGTTGAATTGACCTTGTGTCACACTCAGCTTGTGCGGAGGGGTAGGTAAATAAATACACACCGCACTTACTAAGTGCATACACTATATACACTAATCACACAAACTATACAAAAACTACACCACACACTACATATCACACACACACACACACACACACGTACCACGTGTATAAATCACGCAGACACAAAAACAGACATACACACAGATACAGACATACAGACATAGACACAAACACAGACATAGACACAAACACAGACACACACGCAGATACACAGATACACACAAACACAATCACACCTCACACAACACATAGACACAAACACATACACAAAATAGACACACATAGAGACACAGTTACACACACACAGCAGCCACAACCACAACACACACACACGCACACACACATACATGGAACAGGCACCATAGCACACAAACACACACAGACACACAACAACACACAGACAACACAGCAACACACTCAAACAACACACAGACACAGCAGACACAGACACAGTACCACAGCCGATATATACACACACATAGACACATACACATACACAAACACAGACATAGACAGAGCAGCACACACGACACAGGACAGAGACACACCAGACACTAATACACTAGACAGCACAGACAAAGCATACATACACAACGACACAGACACACATACATACACAGATATCAAGACACACGACATAGACACTCACAGGATACACAAACACAGGCACACAAGACACACATGGACATCACACAGAGACCACAGACAGACGACACACAGAGACACAGACAAAACAGTACACACAGCACAGAGCGCAAATAAATGCCACTCTAAGAAATTGACCATGTGTCGTCCTGCTGCGTGTGTGTGTATGGGGGGGGGTAGGTAGTAGCATATGTGTGAGTAAAAAAATCTCTAAGAACAACTACGACAAAATGATCATTTAGCCTAACGTGCTAGGCATAAAATAAACCTATACAGTTTGGCATGCCGTTAAAAGCAATCATTCTTTTTCTAAAAACGTAGTTATTTTCTGAACCCTGTAATTATGCGAGCTTAGCAATACAATCGCGATAAATTGGATATGAAAAACAACGCGTAATGAAAAAATACATTCGTATTATCATGCAGTTTGCTGCGATTAAAGGAACCAGAGGCCTGTTGGGGAGGGGGGGGGGGGCTGGTAGGTGAGCTTGGGAGACGCCAAACTTAATATCATCGTGAGTCATGAGGGAAAAAAACTTCTTTCTTGTTTTTATCTATTCAGGTGAAAGTAGAACGTTGTTGGAAATTTGAGTTATATAGGATTGTTATTGCCTCTTCTACAAAACGCATAAAACGTGATTAGGATTTAAACGCTTCATTATGTCCTTTGTATATATATATATATAGTATGTTTTTGTCACTACTGCCCCTCCTTTGCGGCCTCGTCTCGCTGCGTCTGCTTTGCTCTCGGTCATTCTGATAAGCTTCTCTTCGTTTACTTGCAACGCCTGTTCATACATTTACTGCACAGTTGTTTCCTGAAAAGGAAGAGTCAAATCCATATTAAGGCGGAATCAACATGAGAGCGCAATAGGTTTGAAATGGTCATGCCTGTGCATCACCTCAGATAAAATAGATGGAGCTATTCCCGTTTTGATTGCATAAGAGTATGAATGCATGTGTTCATGTTATGGCGCCTGTTCATCACCGTCATAATGAAAATGGACCATTCCGTTTTGATTATGAGAAAAGAAGAGGGAGAACAAAAAAGGAGCATGTTATAATACGCGAGAGAAAGCAAATATAAATAAGAAAACGCAAGTGGAAGAGAGGGGGAGTAGGGGGGGGACAGAGGAGAGGGTGGAAATGAGAAAGGGTGGAAGGCAGGTGGAGAGGGGAAAAAGGGAAGGGAAGGGAGAGAGAGGAGGGAGAGAAAGAGGGAGGGAGAACTGAGAGAGAGAGAGAGAGAGAGGAGAGAGAGGAGAGAGAAGGAGTTAGAGAGAGAGAGAGGAGAGAGAAGGCAAGAGTGGTGGGTGTGTGTGGTGCTGTGAGAAAGAGTGGGTAGGGGGGCTAGCAGAAGTGATTAAGCATTTGATGGAACCAGGACAGGAAGAGCGGATATTATCTGTATGGTCGGTTGAGGACGGGTGGTCGTGATGGTGGGGAGATTAGTATTGTCTTCAATGGAATGGGGATAGAAAAAGAGAAAGGATAAAGGGGAAAGGAGAGAAAGGATCGGAATATGATATAGTATTATATGTATATAGGTAGTATATTATAGTAAATAATAGTATTATAATATATATGAAGCTGTGTGGTGGTGTGTAATGGTATTGTTTGTATTTAAG
>CM042167.1:78207250-78209750 GCA_023376005.1 Doryteuthis pealeii
ACTCAGCATAAACACTAATGGACTAATTCCGTCATTGGTTAGATTCATTAAGATATTTGAATGCATGATGTTTCAAATGTTATGCCCTGTCATGCACACAGAATTGCTCGAATATGAAATAATATTTGAATCCATTTTATCATATGCGTTTGCATTTGGAAGAATATAGAGAGAGGGAGACAAAAAAAGAGCATGTTATAGGGCGGGGAATACGATTGCCAGAAGCAATATATAATAGTAAAGCTAAGTGAAGAGAGAGAAGAGAGGGGGGGACAACGAGAGGAGGGTGGAAAGAGGAAACGGGTGGAGCAGGCAGGTGGAGAGGGAAAGGAAAGGAGAGGAGAGAAAGAGAGGAGAGAAGAGGGGAGGGAGAACGAGATAGACGAAGAGAGACAGAGAGCACGAGAGAGAGAGAGGAGAGTATAGATGAGAGATGATGAGAGAGAGAGTGTGTGCTGTGTGTGTGCATGAGTATAAACGATGTTGGGTAGCTGGGGCAGACTATGAAATATGATTAACATTATGAAACCCGATTGACGCATTATTGTCTTCAAAATGGAATGGGTAGGTATAGAGGAAATAGAGTCTATATAGGGATTGAGAAGAAGTGCGATATGAGAAAAAGGATCCGGAATATTATATTAATTGTATCAAATACTAATCATTTATAGACATTTTATAGTATTACTAGGTATTTTATCCTGGCATATCAAATAATATAATATACCTTGTGTGTGTGTTATGTACTGTGTGTATTTAGGGCAGCATTTTTTTGCTTGTTAGGTATATTATTGGTTCTAAATAATGCAGCCATGTTTTCTGTCTGGCAAACAGTTTGTCTTTTGCTATATTTTCGCTATTGCCGGATTATTTTTGTAATATCTGGCGTAAAAATTGGTCTGAATGTATTTGCCAATATATGCAATAGAACTAGAATATTAGACCACAGAAAAAATTAGTCCCAAAAACTAATACAAAAGAGAGTAAAACTTTGATAATAGCACCAACTGACTCGTAGAATATGTCAACCATCGATATTTTGCTATTCAAAATTTAGATAGAATATAGTAATTACTTCTATAAAAAATATAAATAATAGCAATTAAGTTAGAATTAATTTACAGGATGACAATAATAATAATACAACAAACAATAATAAACCAACATTCGTCACTAATAAAATAGTATTAATTCAGGATACCCATTTGTAGTGACGCATGATATTGTTTCAATAAATATTCTCTTACATGAAAAATGGCTCAACACACGAATAGGGGGGGAAAGTACTTGGTCTAATGACATTTATGTCAAATTTTAACCACTTCAGCCAATTTTTCCGCCGAATATTTTAAAAAAAATCAAAATCCGGCAATAATTCGAAAAAACAAAGTGCAAAGAATAATATGAGGCAGCAACCAAGAAAAATGGCTGCATTATTTAACAACTAAATAATATTATATATATATATATATAATATATATATATATATGATGTTTTTTTAATAAAAACACAACCCATCATTAAAAACTAATCGGTATCAAATGATTGCTGTGATGGAGAGAGGATAGCTCAGGAATCAGTGAGTTTTGGCTAGACTAGACTTGAATTCGAACCAATTCGTTTGTAAACGGGTAAAGCGGTGCTCATCAGTCTTATACTTGGGAGAACGGCTTTTATTCGGTCAATTAGTGGCAACATTATGGATGAGACCGTCCCTGGGACACATTAGATCATATTTATGGTTTTGTATCTGTTAGATATTTTTCCAACCATTTTAAAGCTAATGACCATAACATGTATGTATGTGGCAGGGCTTACCTGTTGATGCTGGGCTTCTCAGTCACGTACGGTCGCATACGAGGGAAGCCGAGAGGAGGCCTCATATGTGCAACAGTGCACGTAAAAGCAACGTTGGACCCCTGAGCCATCTGCGTGCTGACAACCGAACTACTTGTTAGAAATGGTCTCCTTCTGTGAAGAAGTGTCAATCACCATATATATATATATATATATTTATATATATATATATATATTAGATAAAACGTGACTCGTTGGGTCACCCATTGACCTCTCGATAGATAATTGGGATTAGGGAAAAGAGAGTTTGCAAAGTGAATTAAATAAAAAAATATGATCGGAGATGTTTAAAAAACTTTAATATAATTTTGAAAGATTTCTAAGAAAAGGGAATGTTGACCTAATTTAAATTGAAATGGCTCATGGAATTTATTAAACTACGGGCTAATCGCTGCTGCTGAATTTTAACATACAAATAAAATGAGTAGTTAAATGTCTCTCTCACAATAACTCTCCCATCTCTCACTTATTCACACAGAGAAACTAACATATATCAGGAGAAGATAATCTATACATAGGGAGGGGGAAATTGATAGGCATTTGTTAAGTAAGGTACGGGTTACTTTATGATTTAATTGCATATTACGACTAATTAGAACCAATTAAAAGGGAATTTTTTTCAAACATAACTTGATCTTAAAAG
>CM042167.1:78222250-78228383 GCA_023376005.1 Doryteuthis pealeii
GGTGATCCACCTATATTTCAAACTTCCATGTAACTTTGTGCATTTCATTTTCAAGAACGGATTCCGATTTTTTGGCATTTTGTTGTACAATCAAAGTTCAGTTTCTTACACAATTCCCAGTGGATCACCTTTAAAACCCAGTCGTGCCTAGCCTTGTATTCTCGTTGTGCCAATTTGTTGCATTCACTTATTACATAGGTTATGCTATTATTATTATTATTATTATTATTATTATTATTATTATTATTATTAGCTAATTTGTGCACCCTCCTGGCGCAAGTATTTAAGTTTTAATGAAATAAAATATTATATTAAATTAGAAAGGCTAACGAAATTAAATAAGAATACAGATAAAAAGATTTGAAGCAGAGGGTGGTATAATCGAAAAATAGAACAACTGAAACTTACTCTTCTATCACTCCCGTCTTTCATTGCTAATTTATCTATTTAGTTAAAATAGGAAGTAAAGAATAAAATTACAATTATGTACTCTTGTTAGTGAATTTCTTTTAAGATTTATTCTCGAGATTTTTGCTCATATTCATTACGATAAAACCAAACAATTAGAAATCAGTAATACCAAGCACATATTTATTAAAGTCAAATCTTTATTATCAATATGCAAATTAGCCTTCCCGTTCACACTTATAAACCGCTATTTTGTTGTATATATAAATACAATTGTATGTTATTAGTATGTAGATATGGTCAACAGTATTAATAATGTAAAACAATTTTATTAATAATTGTGGTTTAAATCTAAAAAAAATAAAGGTTTAAAATGAAATCACGGAGAATGTGACGTAAATAACAAAAGGAATTGTGACTTAAAGAGTGACATAGTTTTGGTTACAGCCAGTTTAGAAATATTTTAGCAACAATAGAAACAATGGTTTAAATTCCATTGAAAATCTGTACACCATCGGAATGTTACAAAATCATCCGATATTTACGTCATAAGAAAACAGCTGATATTTGAAAATTCCAATATTAAATTTAACTTAATGATCACGTAGACAATGATAAAAGAAAATTATAAAAAGGACCATAGAGCTGAAAAACTTCAGTGGGAGCTTATGCTCTTCCAGACTCGACAAAGTTGGAGCTGATGCTCCTAACTCGACAGTGGGAACGGACGTTCTTCCCAACTCGACACAATGGGGAGAAGACGCTGTCCGAAAACATAAAATACGACTCAACAGGTCCATCTATTTTTTCGTTTCAGATTTTCTCTCTCTCTTACTCAATACGACACAAGTTTCAATCACAGACATTGTTTTATCAAAACTGCTACAATTTTGGTTTGGTTTGGTTTTGTTTTACGGTATATCAACCTCAGTGGGTCATTTAATGCCGATAAAGTTTTGAAATAAATCAATTCTTAATGGATAATACAATTTTTTTTATAAACACATTTTTCTATTTAACATATAGATGGGACCCTAACAGGTACTACCAGAGTGGACCAGGGAGCAATGGTGATGAAGGGGTGCTCTACATTCCCTAAACCTCCAAAACTGGAACCTCACCATCAGATAGAGTTTAACGTCATTCCCAGGACATGTAGACCCGCAGCCACCGCCTTCTAGCACCCATATGATATGCAACAATTTGACAAATCCAATCACACAAATATAAACAATACATGAGCACTTTACAAACACAACTACGTACACACACAATCTTCATTATAATAAGAGATGATTATTATTATTGTGTGAGTGCGTGTGAGTGAGTTCAGGAAAATTTCATGGTAGAAAATATGCTTATCAGGAAACAATATCTGCTAGATCCTATCGCCCCATCTCAGAGTCTTTTCTTTGATGTTTACCTGCTCTATCCACAATCGTTTTTTAATGTTAGACACCTGTTCACAGGGGAAACATGAGTGGGGATAATGGTTAGCTAGTTTAGCAACTAAATCGTAAATATAGATATATAATACCAGTCATGTATTTATTAAAACTTGTTTTAAAAAACAACGAGGACTGTCTAATACTGCATGTTCAAATTTTGAGTGTATTTATTCTGTTAAAACGATTTTGGGTAAGCAGTGACGTAATTTTTGTTACAGACAAAAACCGGAAGCAAATCTCCATTATTAGTAGATGTTGGTTGGTAGGTTGATTGGATTTTACGGCATGTCAACTTTTTGGGGGTTATTTTATACCGAAGACGTTTCTTTTTTTATTCGTTGTTATTGGGTTCCCTGTTTGTCTAACCACCTCCTTTAGCCCACAGAAAACTGTCTTGATGATAACTTTCCTTCGATTTTCTTCAAGATTTTCTCGAGTCCATCGCACGTGCAATGTGTCTGTGAATAAACGTAACCTCCCACCAGTACCTCCCCCTCAACCCCAATCTCACCTTAAGCAATGCTTCAGTATTAAAAAGAGTTTTTTTTTTTGGGGGGGGGGTCAAGTCTCTTTTATCCATTCATACACAGTTTGCTTTCACGCTAGGCACCATCGGTTTACAAACAAAAGAATGACAGACAATGGAATTCTATGTTGTATGCTATTTCTTCTTTTCTTTTTCTTTTCTTTCTTTTCTTTCTTTCCTAACACTATTTTCTATTTCGCTTATTTATTTCGGCACGAGAATATACGCCGTTGTCGATGCACGCATTTGCATTTGGTTGCAGCGGATCCTACTGCAAATGCAACTGCAGAAAAGCATTGTGTATTTTGGACGGTCCGAGGTCGTTATCGATTTTTTCGCAGGGATAATGTTCTTATTCTTTTTATTATTCTTTTTCTTTCTTTCTCTAAACATTGCCTTTCGGGAGATCCTGGAGGTATCTAGAGTTTTTTTTCTCGTCACGAGCTAATGTTCCTGTGGTTTCACAGAATACACATTATCAATGAAGCCACCTATCCCTTTTCATTGCACAATGTACAGGGTCTTCCCAATCGTCACAATTCATTTCAAGTTCGGGTAATGACCATGAAAAGAACATCATTTTATCCGTAACACAATATTATCCCCAGTTTCCTTTAAAATCGTATTCTGCGCTCCTTGTTTGCCTATTGGCATAGAAAACGCAACAGAAAAAAAAGAAGTCCTTAATAAATTGCCCTTGTGCGCTGTTTACATTCCATTAACACTTGAGTAACTGAGTGCATATACTTACTAGTTAAAGTACACATCTACGCAGGGTAAGTTTGGTTGGTTGTTTTTTTTAAAGGCATATCAATCCATGTCGGATCATTTAATGCCGAATCAAGTCATTTTTGGATGTTTGTTTTGTTTTACGGCATATCAACCCTTTTCGGGTCATTTAATGCCGATTCAAGTCATTTTTGGTTGGCTGTTTTGTTTTACGGTATATGGCCCACAAAATCGTAACAATGGCTACCAGTAATGGAGAAGGAAATCTCTGAATTTGAAAAATAGATCATTTTTCAAGCGGGAAGAGACATTCGTATATTAATTGCTCCATTCCTTCGAGTGCTTCTTCTCTTCGGTAAATAGTAGGGCAGACCAGTCTCATTAATCTTGCTATGGCTGTTGGATTATTTGGTGTATATAAGCCGTGCTACAATACACCACCTAAATTTATAGACTGGGTGAGGTCACGTGGTTCAAACCTCTGCCAATCAACAGCCCGAATGCGTGGCTGGTTCAACACTTAAGCACTGATACTGAGAGACGTCCATTTGCAATCATTGACGAAGGACTTGCAATACTGAGGAACACCAGGGAACAACCAAAGGATTCTTTACCAAGGATTTCCGCTGGACAGGCGCTCTTGCTTGGAGCCTAAATGATGGCCCATAAAATCGTAACATTCCTTCACATAGGCAAATTGCCACACGGAAGTTAAATATCCCAGTCTTTCCTACTATTTCCCATAGATGGATGAGAACAGATGGATTCATACCTTTCCCAAGGGTATTAGCGCTATGTGTGTTAAGTTTTTAAGGACCATCCTTGGCCAGTAGATTCTTGGTAAAGAGTACTCCGACAACGAATCCTTTGGTAATCCTTTCAGGTAGAGAATCCTAGGTTCCTTCGTCAATGGGCGCAAGGTTTATTCATCCGCCAATCAACAGCCCTAATGCGTGGCTGATTGACTACTTAATCACTGATACTGACAGTCGTCCATTTGCAATCATTGACGAAGGGTCTTGCAATACTGAGTAGCACCAAGGAACAACCAAAGGATTCTTTACCAAGGATTTCCGCTGGACAAGCGCTCTTGCTTGAAGCCTAATATATGGCTCATAAAATCGTAACAGTCATTTAATGCCGAATCAAGTTATTTTCATTATCAAAGGACTGTTACTTATTCCATAGTTTTCTTTTGATAACATTGGTTGATCGTTTTGTTTATGGCATATCAACCCTTTTCGGGTCATTTAATGCCAAATCAAGTCATTTTGATATCAGGTTGCTTACAGCACCCACTGTTGTCACCCGTCTAACTACTGAACATGTTTATTCTCGGGGATCTAGCGGGAATCAGTGCTTTCAACGTTAGGCGTTAGTTTTATGATTAAAACAAATCTAAAAATTGTCTGTTAAAACAACCAGATATTGACGATGTAAATGAAAAACATGTCCGCACGAATCGAAATCGCAAAAGGGGTGCCTTAAGGTCATATTGTCCAGAGTTAGTCTTGATACTAAACACGCCCTACCATATGTTTTGAGCACTTTTCTTTTATTATTTACTCTCTCTCTCTCTTTCTCTCTCTCTCTCTCTCTCTCTATCTATCTATCTATCTATCTCACATACAGTCCGATGGAACAGCCTGATTCTGGTTTTTTAGACTCCCTCTTTAACAATAAGCAGATCCAGTCTCTTTTGCGTGTTTGGCATAATGTCCCCACGAACAATTAACAGGATTTTGACGGTGTAAATGGAAAAATGTCCCCACGAATCGAAATCGCAAAAGGTAATATGGTCTAGAGTCAGTCTGATACTAAACACACTCTACCATATGTTTTGAGCACTCTCTCTCTCCACCCCCCTCTCTCTTTCTCTCTCTCTCACTCTCTCTCACCTACAGTCCGATGGAACAGCCTGATTTTGGTTTTTTAGACTCCCTCTTTATCATTAACAATAAGCAGATCCAGTCTCTTTTGCGTGATTGGCATTTTCTACTTCCTTTTCAAAAACAGACCCTGTTTTACTTTTTTGCTTTTATCTTTTGTTTAAATAGTCGAAGCCAAGTGTTCTCCACAATTTTCTTTATATCCCTGGCGATTATGTTAAAGTTAGACATTCCCCAAAATTTGAGCTTCCAATTCCAAAAATTGGCGGAGTTATGCCGATTTTTAGCTCTCCAAATTTGGGTGGTTCGCGAAAAATGGCGCCTTTTTGTTATCTATTTTTGTCTGTAAAATGAGTTTTAGAGTTTCCCTACTCCTAAGAATTGGTTTATAAAAGCAGTTTGGCCCAAGGAATCCAAAATGCTATTTAAAAAGTCTTAAAGCTAACCAATTTTATGCTATTGATGATTTCTGATTTTCAAAATGTTAACTGATTTTGTAGCTTCGGTTATGAGCACTTTTCTTTTGTTATTTTCTCTCTCTCTCTCTCTCTCTCTCTCTCTCTCTCTCTCTCTCTCTCTCTCTCTCTCTCTCTTTCTCTCTCTCTCTCACACACACACACCTACAGTCCGATGGAACAGCCTGATTCTGTTTTTTTAGACTCCCTCTTTATCATTAACAATAAGCAGATCCAGTCTCTTTTGCGTGATTGGCATTTTCTACTTCCTTTTCGAAAACAGACTCTGTTTGACTTTTTTGCTTTTATCTTTTGTTTAAATAGTCGAAGCCAAGTGTTCTCCACAATTTTCTTTATATCCCTGGCGACTGTCTATAGTTTTTTTTTGTCGCATTCCTTTGTAGCCATTTTGTTTCATTCACTTATAGTGTGATTTAACGTCTCATCTATTTTTTCACATAGACGATATTTTTCTAATGTTTTGTCAGTTTTCCTTTGAGGTAATCGTTTCTTTCTGATTTGATTATTCTGGTTACAATGACATAGAGATTACGTAGCTATTTCAAAATATCTTCGAATGATGTTAAACTGCATCTGCTCGTGCGGAGGGGTTGGTAATATTATATATATACATCCGGCTCAATACTGTGGAATTTCCTCGCTCCAACTAACCTCTCA
>CM042167.1:78228483-78313483 GCA_023376005.1 Doryteuthis pealeii
GGTTGTTGTAGAGAGAAGATGAGAGAGGAGAGAGATGATGAGGGAGAAGATCGAGGATGGAGAGAGGTGTGCACATTGTTCATTGTGTATTCGTGACTCATGTGTGTGTGTGATGAGGAGGAGGATGTGTTCCTGCTTTTGTGTGTCTGTGACGAGAGAGAGATGAAGGGTGTTGTATGACCTGTCTAGTGTGTTGTGTGTATGTCGTGAAGAGAGATAGAAGATATGACGGGTTGTGTCACCTATGATACCCTTCGGATTCTTTTACGTGAGAGAAGGAGAGAAAAGACAGGAGCGAGCATGACCGCGAAGCGAGGAGGCGAGCGACGAGAGATGATAGCGAGGAAGAACAAGAGATGGGCGTGTGTGATTTGTCTTGTGTGACCGATGTTCCGAAAGGAGAGATCGAGCTGGAGGAATGAGATGGGAGAGGAAGACATGAGAGGGCAAGGTCGAGAGAGAGGAGCAGGAGATCGGCGACAGGAGAGGAGAAGAGAGAGATGGACGACGAGAGATGAGAGAGGAGACGAGAGTAGTTTTGTATGCTGGTGTGTATTGTGTATCCTACCTACTGTCCGTGGCAACGTAGCTGTGTGAGATAAAAGGACTCCACCCTCTTCCACAAAAAAAAAAAAAAAAAACAAAAAATAAAAGAAAAAAAATCAGAAAGAGAAAAAAGAAAGAAAATTAAAAAGAAAAGGCAAGAACAAACTTCAATGAAATATAACGTGCCACTTCTGATGAGAGAGAGTCGGAGAGAGAGAGGAGAGAGATGATCGAGACGAGGAGAGGAGAGAGAGGACGAGATGAAAGAGAACGAAGAGAGTGAGATACCTTACCGCAGGACGATTAAATAGAGAGTGGTTTGCACTGAACGGATTCAATTCGGAGAAGAAACTATTTCGGGATTTACATACTTTGAAATACAAAGAAAATAAAAAGCTACGACCCAAAGATGTGTGTATTTATACGTCCTGTACAAATGTGGTTTGTATGAGAGTGAATATTGACCAAATACCCGAGATCCGCGAGGGCAAGTTCGAATGCTGATTGGAAGGTGGAAAATCGGATATTAAGATATTTCTTGCCTTAAAAAATATACCACGAAAAAAAAAAAAAGAATGCATATACTTTGACTTCTTTTTATTTTTACTCTTATTTTGACGAACGTTCACCCCAAAACTAGGATCTCTACTTAATGAACGTATGTTCACACTGATTTTAACCCTATCTTTACACGATACATCCTTTTTTTCCGCCCTGTCGTTGCGGGCGTTAGAATGCATGGACTGCACCCTCTGCAAGGGGGTAAGACTCCCCCAATGGGACCACTGTTGGAGTGGGTGGCGACCCGTGATGCTTAAGATAGAACCCAGGTGATGAGCAGTTCCATGACATGCAATACTCACTTCTCGCCCTATCTTGGGCTAGAGGGCGGTCGGAGAGGCCCCCCCCCGATCAATGCGGCTGGTCACGTCAACCCTAGCACCTATATGATTGCCCCAAAACCCTATTGCCCTTATGCAAGCCCCCAACCCCTCTTTATCATATGGTTCTAGAAGGCCGGGTGCTGCGGGTCTACATGTCCTGGGAATTACGTTAAACTCTCAGCGGTAGCAGCGTTCGGCTAGAAGAAACCACAACGGTTCCTAGTTCGATACCCGCCCTCGCCAACTCAGCGTTATGAGTAGCACAGGGATCTGTGCGGGCTAAAGTAAGGAGCTGATGATAGGTGTGGCGCTCCACCTCAGACGCTAAAATAATCTCCTTTGGTCTTAGCGCTAGTGAAAGGGTATTAGACTCCCTCGCTGCATGGCTGATACCGACTTAGGCCTCCCCGACGACTTTACTTTACTTTACTATCTGATGGTGAGGTTTCCTGTTTTGGAGGTTTGGAGAATGTGGAGGCACCCCTTCTATCACCATGCTTCCCTGGTCCACTCTGGCCCGAGTGGTGGTACCTGTTAGGGTCCCATCTATGGGTTTTAAATAGAGAAAAAATGTATTTATAAAAAAATGTATTATCCATTAAGAATTGAATTTAATGCAAAACTTTATTCGGCATTAAATAACCCACTTGAGGTTGATTATGCCTATAAAAACAAAACAAAACCAATTTTTTTTTCGCGTCTTAAATACCTACTTACCGGACATAAATTCCCACCATCGGAGGTCAACCCCACGGAAGAAGAAAAATTCTTAAAATCAAAGAATTTAACCGAATTTAAATTAAATTTTCAGCGTGATATATTAATGAATAAAAACAATATAATGCACCAGTTGCTTTTATTTGAAAACTCTTACATTTTTCAGGTTCAGTTAACTTTTGAACCACGTACTCTGAGGCGATAAACCACAGCAGATTAACAAAACATACGTAGTTCAAAGTTAACTGAGCTGAAAAAATGTAAAAGTTTTTATATTTATTTTATATTTTTTTTATTCATTAATTATCAAACTTGGAAAATTTCATTAAATTCGGTTAATTCCTTGATTTTAGTGTTTTTATCTTTCTTTTCGGCGATGGTGGAATTTAAGTCCGTTAAGTAGGATTTAACCCGTTTTTAGATATATTACTTTTTGCACTCCGCTACATTACGGAAATTAAGTAAGAGGCGTGCTTAGCGCAACGGAAATGCGAATAGGGTGACCAGAGTTCCAAATCCGTGGACAGGGGTGGTTTACTTTGTGGGGATTAAAATAAAATTAAAAAAATAGATAAATAAATCAATCAAACTCCCATTAGCCCTAGACCGGAGAAACCCTCCCGCGGCATTGTGCCGAGAAAAAGGACCCACTCCGACCCAAAGATAATCTCTTGGCCATTCTAGTTTAGGCCTTAACCGTGCTGGTCGCTGCTACTGCCATTGAGAATTCCCTTGCCACGTGGCGGCTATGACCGGTGAATAAAGCCTAAGTCATAAAACAATCTTTTATTGTTTCGTCTACTTCTTTCTTTTTTCTTTCCTTGAATTTCTTTCCTTTTCAGCGCGACACCAAATAAGATGGGGTTAAAAGAAAAAAACCCTATGAACACGCACCTGGAATAACCACAGGCCCACCCTTTTAAACCTTAAAACAGAGAACTTTTTGCTACTCCATACATTTCACTTCGTACATATGCCCATATGAAAGGTACAATTCATCGTCTCCCTCCTATTTTGCTAATACTCTATTTCCTTTTACTTCTTACTTCTCTCTCTCTTCTGTCATCTTTTCATCTTATGTTCTTCTTCTAGCGTCTTGCGACTTGCGAGACTTCGTGTCTGGTCATCTATTGTGATTTCTCTTTTATCAGAAAAGGCCCTGTGTCATTTTGTAGTTTTAGATAATAAACACAAGACTTCGATTTAACTTAGATCATTTATTTTATTCTGAAATCCCCACCAGACTGCCTGCGCAGATTGAGTTAGCAGCGTGCATAAACGACTTACCAACCGTTCGTGCTTTGGGCCGATCTGACTAAAGATCTCTTTCTAATTAAACCGGAAGAGGCGTCTTCTCCACGATTTCTCACGGTATCCACCGGAAGGAGGATCAGACTGCAGATCATGGCCTTGTCATCAATCCTTCCAAGGCCTCCGCGGCTGAACTTTATAACAGCCCATTTTGCTTCCTACACTACTGTACATACAGTATTAGGTTCTAATAATTATGTACACTATGTTCTTGACCTATTTAACCCTATCTTTACACGATACGCGGTCGGTTTAGCTCAGTCTGTAGAATGCCCGCCATGGAACCACAAGGTTCCTTGTTCGATACCGGACCGACTCACAACTCAGCGAATGGAGTAGCACAGGGATCTGTGCGGTAAAATTGAGGAGCTTGGATGGTAGGGTGGCTGCCGCTCCACCTCAGACGCTATAAAAAAACAATCTCCTTTGGGTCTAGCGCAAGGAAAAGGGAATATGACTCTCTCGCTACCTGCTGATACCGACATTTAGGCCATTCCTGCATGAATTTTACACTATACATTCTATTGAGATACTACTTTTCTTGAATACACTACTTTACGAATTTTCTTGAGAGCTCGCCTTGTAAAACGGTTATCGTTGTAGGCAATGTAATCGGAACAGGGTTCAAATCGTGGATGAAGTTGTTTGGCGTTTCACTTCGTGCTAATTGCCAGAGAAAGCATTGAATTTCAATTTTTAATTTCCCACGGAATGGCGTAAATCATGGTAGTTTGGCGGTTCTAGCCTTGCGTTATGCGCGTAGCCAGGTAGTAAAAGAAACACTCTGAATGAAAATTAGCTGTACGCTGCATTAAGTTGACCTGGACACCATACCACCGTTACGTAGGGTTTGAATAAATACATATATTTATGAACTACAATTAACACCACACACACACACCACACACACACATATATATATATATATATATGTATATATATTATGTCGTGTAGAAAAAGTCACTATAGAGAATCATAACCTACTTCTAAACAAAAAAAAAAAAAAAACAAACAAAAAAACGGAAAAATCTAGGAAAGTCCGAGTTGGGGTAGGGGTTACGCCGTCCTCGCCTGTTCAAGCTTGACAGTCGGGGTTCGAATCACGCACAAGGCGGTCTTCCTATCTATAGCTTTGCTGATTGAGGCCTAATAGGCCAAAATATACATACAGAGAACTGATTTTCTCGCATTTGATTTAGCCTTACATTTGAATTAAGGTATTTACGCCTAATTAATTAATTTATTATTAATTAACTTTCAAAATTAGGTACGACTTCAATTAAGCACATATTCTCCCAAAAATTGCCAAGCTAAAAAAAACCCATATCAAACACATCGTTTGTATTATTACTTATGATTGTATATATGTTATATTAACGATTGGTCAAACCCAGGTTATTAAATTCTGTCACTATTCGTGGCGGAGGGTTGGTATATATATATATATATATATATATATATATATATATATATATGAGAGAAATGGAAGGTGATCCGACTATACGTAGTATAGTGAGGAAATTTGAAAACAAAACAGATTTAAATAAAAATGAAGTGACTAGTTTTATTACCCAAACACTGCAGTGTTTTCAATCTTTTAGTAGATCTTCTTCAGGGCTTTGTTTAAAGGAAAATAAAGTTATCACAGTTAATATCTGGAGCTTGTGAGAGTCTTTTGTTGATCAATCCACCTAAAAAACTGAGTGAACAACTAAGGCGTTTTTAGATTGTTTGGAAATTTATGAAACAGCAGAGACAAACGGTTCTTGAAGCCTGACACAAAATATTGTAAGTTGTGTGTGGTGTGTGTGTGATTTTGTAATTATATATATATATATATATATATATATATATATATATATATATATATATATTATTATCACATGTCGCACACAAGCAGTAGAGATATCCATGACAATCTCTCGCCAACCTTCCCTGATAAATTCGATTGGCCTCTGGGAGGTCTTCCTGCGCAGAACCAGCATCCAGCAATCCTGCATTAGCTGGTCAATGTAGGTCCTTGGGTCGGCGGTCCACACTAACATGTCTATGTGTTGGCTTCCAACGAGAGAACGTTCGCTATATTGAAAGCTCATCCTTGACTTCTCAAGCAGGTCGCTGCATGCCTTATTCCGTCTCACTCAGATGGTTGTGGGCTGGTGGGCAGGTGGCCATACAGCTCTTTCGTGGGGGTTGCTGTTTCCACGACTTATTTCAAGACTGCCACGCTGCATTTTTTGGCAACTCCATATAATATATATATATAATATATATGAAAAAATATATATATGAGCGAAGAATGAAAAAAAAAAAAACTAAATGGATAAAAAAGTTGAATTTAATCAATATCCACTACCACATGTGTTCGGTCCAGTTCATCTCTGGTGTACACGGTTCTAATACTAAAATAAAATATTAAACAAATGAAATGAAAATAATAATAAAAAAAAATGTGAGAATATTCCGTACACAAAGAAATTCCCCATGCAGAGTTGAAATTTATTGAATGAAAAATTCGTTGGGGAAAAACGGAGAATTAAAACTGTCCGAAGAGAATTTAAAAAAATCATTTGAACGCTGAATAAAACCGTTAGCCCAATCCGAGAATTTGAATATTTGATTTTCCTAGGGAGAATAGTTTGAAACCGTGTACACAGAGATGAACTGACCGAAACACATGTGTAAGTGATATTGATTAAATTCATCTTTTATTATCCATTCTGTCTTTTTTCTTTATTCATTCTTCCTCATATTGTCGGATTCATTTCCAATTCCATTTTTACACACACACACACACACACACACACACACACACACATATATATATATATATATATATATATATATATATATATCAGCCTTCAGACGTAGCCAAATTTATCTCACCTGATGATCGAAGTCGTGAAACTCAAATACTTTTTTTTATTCCTTAGTATTGTTATATTTGCTGTGCACTTTAGTTGATTTACACATTTTTTAAATAATTTTTATTGGCTTTACTGCCGTTTTAGATTTTATCTAACTCTGAGTATATCAATTTTAATCTACTATCTCCCTCCCCCTCTCTCTCTTTATATATATATATATATATATATATATATATATAATGAGAATTTGAGTAATAGCTAAATTTTGATCTGAATCTTTTTACTGTATATAGTTTCATATGATTAATGTCAAAATGTTGTATTAACAAGGAAAGATATTATATTGAACATAATTGATTCCTCATGAGGCGCCCTACTGACTGATGTTCCTAAGCATATATAATTATACTTATATAAGATCATACACTATATATATATATATATATATATATATATATATATGTGTGTGTGTGTGTGTGTGTGTGTGTGTGTGTACTTTACAACATTTATTATTTCGACCTTTTTTTCTTTTTCAAAGTCAAAATTGTTTTTTTTGTCATTTATATATATATATATATATATATATATATATATATATATATATATATATATATTATATTATTATATATTATTATATATTATTATATTATATAATAACAGAAATAACCTACTCGAATATTTTACCGGAAAGTCATTCCTTTTATATATATAATATATAATATATATATATATATATGTGTGTGTGTGTGTTGTGTGTGTGTGTATACATGTGCGTGCGTGCGTGCGGCTATGTCTGTGTGTATCTTTAGGCTAGAGTTGTAGTAGAAAATGTGTGTATCGGAAAACAATAATATGCTAGATCCTATCGCACTGTGTCAGCAATTTTTCTTCACTGATAATTTCCCCACTTGATCCAGACTATTTCTTAATTCATTTATAAAGGAACAATCTTGAATTTACTTATAGTCATATAGGTTAAAGCGACAATTCTTCCAAGACGTAATTGTGCCACTGCTACTGTACGGCTGCACCACTTGGACCCTAACGAACCGCCTAGAGAATAAGCTAGATGGAAGTTGCACAAGAATGCTACATGTGGTCTCAAACAAATCGGGGAAACAACATCCCATAAGGAAGCAGCTATACAGCCACTTGCCACCCATCACACAAACTATCCACAATCCATCCGCTATACGACCGCTTGCTCCCTATCACACAAACCATCAGCACGGCATGCTGGCATATGGGTGCTAGAAGGCGGTGACTGAGGGTGTACATGTCCTGGGAATTACGTTAAACTCTATCTGATGGTGAGGTTCCAGTTTTGGAGGTTTGGGGAATGTGGAGCACCCTTTCATCACCATTGCTCCCTGATCCACTCTGACCCGGAGTGGTAGTACCTGTTAGGGTCCCATTTATGGGTTAAATAGAAAAATGTATTTATAAAAAAATTGTATTATCCATTAAGAATTGATTTATTTCAAAACTTTATCGGCATTAAATGACCCACTGAGGTTGATATGCCGTAAAACAAAACAAACCAAAACTAAACGGTATGCTGGACATTACTGGAGAATCAAGGACGAAATCATAAGTGACGTTCTCCTGGGAAAACCTACACATGGGGATGTCAATGTGAACCACTCAGCAAGGACATTGATCAGCTCTGCGTGGATTCTGGATGCTGCGCAGAGGACCTCACCGGGAAATGACAAATGGGGATGATTGACGAGAGATGGGAATGGTTATCCGTGCTACCTGCCCGACTTGATGATGATGATGATAATGATGATGATGATCATCATCATCATCAATATCAACATCATCATCATCTATAATTATCATGGCTTCTTATGCCGGAAGAATGAATTAATACTGTTTCTTAATTATTTGAAACATTACCAAAATTGATTAAACACTTTTTGCGATTCTCCCGCCCGAGGATTGTGTTATAAACATGAAACTTTAGGAGTCGCTTAGTTTAATGGTTACTATCGTAGGAAATGGACACAACGTCACGAGGCTGTTTGCATTTCTCATAGCACTAATACCATTGGGAAAGGTATGAATACAACTAGTCTCCCTCCAGTTATTGATAAATAGTAGGGTAGAGTGGGCTCTGCTATTATAGTATTTAACACTCTTTCTATGCATACACTTTTATATTATTATTATTATTATTATTATTATTATTATTATTAGCTAATTTGTGCACACTCCTGGCGCAAGTATTTAAGTTTTAATGAAATAGAATATTATGTTAAATTAGAAAGGCTAACGAAACTAAATAAGAATACAGATAAAAACATTTGAAGCAGAGGGTGGTATAATCGAAAAATAGAACAACTGAAACTTACTCTTCTATCACTCCCGTCTTTCATTGCTAATTTAACTATTTAGTTAAAATAGGAAGTAAAGAATAACATTACAGTTATGTACTATTGTTAGTGGATTTCTTTTAAGATTTATTCTCGAGATTTTTGCTCATATTCATTAAGATAAAACCAAACAATTAGAAATCAGTAATACCAAGCCCATATTTATTAAAGTCAAATTTTTATTATCAATATGCAAATTAGCCTTCCCGTTCACACTGTAAACCGCTATTTTGTTGTATATATATAAATACAATTGCATGTTATTAGTATGTAGATATGGTCAACAGTATTAATAATGTAAAACAATTTTATTAATAATTGTGGTTTAAATTTAAAAAATATAGGTTTAAAATGAAATCACGGAGAATGTGACGTAAAAAACAAAAGGAATTGTGACTTAAAGAGTGAGATAATTTTGTTTACAGCCAGTTTAGAAATATTTTAGCAGCAATAGAAACAATGGTTTAAATTCCATTGAAAATCTGTACACCATCGGAATGTTACAAAATCATGCGATATTTACGTCATTAGAAAACAGCTGATATTTGAAAATTCCAATATTAAATTTAACTTAATGATCACGTAGACAATGACAAAAGAAAATTATATAAAGGCCCATAGAGCTGAAAAACTTCAGTGGGAGCTTACGCTCTTCCAGACTCGACAAAGTTGGAGCTGATGCTCCTAACTCGACAGTGGGAACGGACGCTCTTCCCAACTTGACACAATGGGGAGAATACGCAGTTCAAAAACATAAAATACGACTCAACAGATCCGTCTATTTTTTCGTTTCAGATTTTCTCTCTCTCTTACTCAATACGACACAAGTTTCAATCACAGACATTGTTTTATCAAAACTGCTACAATTTTGGTTTGGTTTTGTTTTGTTTTACGACATATCAACCTCAGTGGGTCATTTAATGTCGATAAAGTTTTGAAATAAATCAATTCTTAATGGATAATACAATTTTTTTTTATAAATACATTTTTCTATTTAACATATAGATGGGACCCTAACAGGTACTACCACTCCGGGTCAGAGTGGACCAGGGAGCAATGGTGATGAAGGGGTGCTCCACATTCCCCATAACCTCCAAAACTGGAACCTCACCATCAGATAGAGTTTAACGTAATTCCCAGGACATGTAGACCCGCAGCCACCGCCTTCTAGCACCCATATGATATGCAACAATTTGACATATTCAGTCACACAAATATAAACAATACATGAGCACTTTAAAAACACAACTACGTACACACACAATCTTCATTATAATAAGAGATGATTATCCTTATTGTGTGAGTGCATGTGAGTGAGTTCAGGAAAATTTCATGGTAGAAAATATGCTTATCAGGAAACAATATCTGCTAGATCCTATCGCCCCATCTCAGGGTCTTTTCTTTGATGTTAACCTGCTCTATCCACACTCGTTTTTTAATGTTAGACACCTGTTCACAGGGGAAACCTGAGTGGGGATAATGGTTAGCTAGCTTAGCAACTTGGTCGTTGTTAGCGAGTTCAATTCCCAATGGATACCCGCACTTTTAGCCAAAAGAGGAAATCTATTGGATGGAGAGAGAGAAAGGAAAAGGATGAAATATAGAAATGAAGAAAAGAAAGAGAGAAGAAATAGTTATTTTTAATGAAATGTTAGAAAAAAAGAAGGAATAAGAGTAAAGTAAGTATAGAAATTAGGGGAAAGAAATATTAATTATTAATTATTATTTATTTATTATTGATTGATTGATTTTAATATCAACTCGTCTAGGCTGATATACTTCTTTCACTGTACCAAATCTCTATAGTCGTCGTCTGGTCTGTATCTTCTAAGGTCTCGTTCTATTGAGGATTCCGGGTCTGGTTTCTGTTGGGGATCATTCCTTATCAGAAGCCCTGTGTCATTGTTGGTTTTTAGTAATAAACACAAGACTTCGATTTATGTTGATGTTACTTTATTCCAAATCCCCACCCAGACAATCTGCGCAGATGAGGCTTACATGTTGCTAGCTCGGCTTCTAAGTTCTAACTGACTCTAACTTACTTAGTATCCTTAAACCGGAAGAGGGCCTTCTATCGGGGTTCCGGTTCTCACGATTCATCCCCAGAACGCAAGGTCAGAGTGAGGTCAAACGCTGTCACTCACTCTCAAGGCCATCAGCTATACTAATCGCCATTATGATTTCTACAATACCTTATAAAAGCATTAGTGATCTACTAACTATGTAACAATTTTAAGACAAGAGGTTAGGGTAATCGCGTTCATTGTACATTTGTATTTGCATTTTTCTGTAGTTGTTAAGAGTTTTTTGCACACAGTTATATTCTATCAAGTATTTCTACCTAAGATTACTGAGCATGTAATGGAGACCAATTGATACTCTGTCTTAATTGATACTCGTAGTGTAATGTTGGTTGGTGGTTTGATTGGATTTTACGGCATGTCAAAGCTTTTGGGGTTATTTTACGCCAAAGACGTTTTGCTTTATTCATTCTTGATGGGCATTCATTTTTCTTTTTATTCAATCTCAATTTCTAATATGGATTAATACAAACAGCCATGACCACCCCTTTATGGACTCCGAAGTCTTCGGAAGAAGGGATATTTCATCCCGAAATATTAAGGAAACGTTAAAAATAGAGATAAATGAACAACATACTCTTTACCTTTTTTCCTTCGCATTGTGATAAGTCTTAAAAATCAATGTCCTAAACAAAACCTACACACAATGCTTCAAGTAAAGTATAAAACCCTTATATATATATATATATATATATATATATATATATATATAGGGTTTTGTAATTTGCTTGGAGCATTGTGTTTATATTGGTTTGTTGGTTGGTTTTGAAGGCTGTCACAATGCGAATGTAAAGAAAAAAAGAAGGTAACTATGATGTTTGTTAACCTGTTAGAGGCAAATCAAATATGGAATAATTAAAATAAAATAAAAAGAAATGATCAGACACACAGACATAAGCACACACGCACACACTTACACACACAAGCACGCACACACAGACACACACTTACACACACAAATACACACATAAACAAGCACCCCCAACCACACACCCATACAGAATTTGGAAGACCCAGACAGAATAATTTGAGCAACTGCTAGCACCACTTCAGTTCGAGTATTCTTCTGATGATAGGATTTTTCATCCTAAAATATTAAGAATAAAGTAACAAACATCATAGTTACCTTCTTTTTTCTTTACATTTGCATTGTGACAGCCTTCAAAACCAACTAACACACACACATATATATATATATATATATATATATATATATATATATATATATATAATATAAGTAAAGAATATATCGGTGAAAAATAGGGGATGCTGCACTTTCACAGTTCCGATAGACGAGTCGCCACTGCTTATATAGCTAAAAAGAAATAGGTAATCTAAACATTAGCTACATAAATGAGAGTAACCTCCCTTGTTTCTTTTACTTTAAAGAAGCCCTAATAACAATTAAGTTCATTTCAAATAATGCGCAAGCACAATTAAGAACACAATTTTTAGAACAAATTAGTATTTTCAGTGTAGATTTATTTCAGGAACTGCTGAGTTGGGTCTGCAGATTTTATCTAATGTGACCAAAGTTGAACGTTTCCAAACGATTGCAATGTTTATGTCTGCAAAAGAGAAATCAGGTAAGTCTTTGAGAATTTCTTTTCTGATTTTTTCCTTAAATGAAATTCATAAAATTGACTTACACTCAAATCATGAGCCCCAACCCTATTGCCCTTATGGCAAACCACAACCTCTTTTTTATCATATGGGTGCTAGAAGCCTGTGGCTGCGGGTCTACATGTCCTGGGAATGACGTTAAACTCTATCTGATGGTGAGGTTCCAGTTTTGGAGGTTTGGGGAATGTGGAGCACCCCTTTATCACCATTGCTCCCTGGTTCACTCTGACCCGGAGTGGTAGTACCTGTTAGGGTCCCATCTATGGGTTAAATAGAAAACACGAGTTTATAAACAAAATTGTATTATCCATTAAATATGAAATTATTTCAAAACTTTGTTAGCATTAAACTTTTTTTTTTACCTATAGAAGTATTCGGCATAAAATAACCCAAGTGGTTGACATGCCGTAAAACACAACCAACCAAACCAAACCAAACCAATCAAATCATGATGAAAGCTCTAAAATGGTTATACCTGTTTAGGGCCCCCATCTATTTATTTATGTTTCCTTAGCTAACTCGCCCTTTTTTCTGTCTCTAATCTCTCCCTGTATTTTTTACTCTTTTTATTAGTTTTTTCACTCTTCTTTGTATGAACCCCGTATATTTATTTGTTATGCTTCCTTAGGCAACTTCACAATACTTGAAACAATCTTTTTCTATTTAACTCATAGATGGTGTCCAAACAGGTACTACCACTCCAGATCAGAGTTGACCTGGGAGTAATGGTGATGAAGGGATACCCTACACTCCCAAGAGGTCCAGAATAATTCCAGACGGGTTGACATGTTATTAAAATCAATCAATCAATCTATAGAAAACCAATATTTTTTTAATCTGTCAAATTGTTGGTGTAGAGGTATTCTGAATGCTGAACAACAGGTGGGGCCCATCTGGTAAAGATGTTCCTTATTTTTACCCAACGAAATTACTTGAGGGGGAACATCTTTTACTCGTTGTTATTTTAGTCAAACTGTACTAAACTAATCTAAGCTTACTGATCATTAGTGTAACTAGTACAAAATAAAAATACCCTCCGGGCGATGTAAAAATAGATTTTTGAAAGATATTGCCTAAGGGGCGGGAGTAAAAAATTCAATGTTAGCGAGTTTGTTTCCTAAGTAAGTAAAATCATCAAATTCATTAAAGGATTAAAAAATAAAACAATTTGAAATGTAAACTTTAAATATGTATTAAAATAAAATAAACTATATATAGATATATAATACCAGTCATGTATTTATTAAAACTTGTTTAAAAAAACCCAATGAGGACTGTCTAATACTGCATGTTCAAATTTTGAGTGTATTTATTCTATGTTAAAACGATTTTGGGTAATGTGACGTAAGCAGTGACGTAATTTTTGTTACATACAAAAACCGGAAGCGAATCTCCATTATTATTATATGTTGGTTGGTGGGTTGATTGGATTTTACGGCATGTCAACTTTTTGGGGGTTATTTTATACCGAAGACGTTTCTTTTTTTATTCGTTGTTATTGGGTTCCCTGTTTGTCTAACCACCTCCTTTAGCCCACAGAAAACTGTCTTGATGATAACTTTTCTTCGATTTTCTTCAAGATTTTCTCGAGTCCATCGCACGTGCAATGTGTCTGTGAATAAACGTAACCTCCCACCAGTACCTCCCCCTCAACCCCAATCTCACCTTAAGCAATGCTTCAGTATTAAAAAGAGTTTTTTTTTTTTTGGGGGGGGGGTCAAGTCTCTTTTATCCATTCATACACAGTTTGCTTTCACGCTAGGCACCATCGGTTTACAAACAAAAGAATGACAGACAATGGAATTCTATGTTGTATGCTATTTCTTCTTTTCTTTTTCTTTTCTTTCTTTTCTTTCTTTCCTAACACTATTTTCTATTTCGCTTTATTTATTTCGGCACGAGAATATACGCCGTTGTCGATGCACGCATTTGCATTTGGTTGCAGTGGATCCTACTGCAAATGCAACTGCAGAAAAGCATTGTGTATTTTGGGGACGGTCCGAGGTCGTTATCGATTTTTTTCGCAGGGATAATGTTCTTATTCTTTTTATTATTCTTTTTCTTTCTTTCTCTAAACATTGCCTTTCGGGAGATCCTGGAGGTATCTAGAGTTTTTTTTTCTCGTCACGAGCTAATGTTCCTGTGGTTTCACAGAATACACATTATCAATGAAGCCACCTATCCCTTTTCATCGCACAATGTACAGGGTCTTCCCAATCGTCACAATTCATTTCAAGTTCGGGTAATGACCATGAAAAGAACATCATTTTATCCGTAACACAATATTATCCCCAGTTTCCTTAAAAATCGTATTCTGCGCTCCTTGTTTGCCTATTGGCATAGAAAACGCAACAGAAGAAAAAAAGAAGTCCTTAATAAATTGCCCTTGTGCGCTGTTTACATTCCATTAACACTTGAGTAACTGAGTGCATATACTTACTAGTTAAAGTACACATCTACGCAGGGTAAGTTTGGTTGGTTGTTTTTTTTTAAGGTATATCAATCCATGTCGGGTCATTTAATGCCGAATCAAGTCATTTTTGGATGTTTGTTTTGTTTTACGGCATATCAACCCTTTTCGGGCCATTTAATGCCGATTCAAGTCATTTTTGGATGTTTGTTTTGTTTTACGGCATATCAACCCTTTTCGGGTCATTTAATGCCGATTCAAGTCATTTTTGGTTGGCTGTTTTGTTTTACGGTATATGGCCCACAAAATCGTAACAATGGCTACCAGTCATGGAGAAGGACATCTCTGAATTTGAAAAATAGATCATTTTTCAAGCGGGAAGAGACATTCGTATATTAATTGCTCCATTCCTTCGAGTGCTTCTTCTCTTCGGTAAATAGTAGGGCAGACCAGTCTCATTAATCTTGCTATGGCTGTTGGATTATTTGGTGTATATAAGCCGTGCTACAATACACCACCTAAATTTATAGACTGGGTGAGGTCACGTGGTTCAAACCTCTGCCAATCAACAGCCCGAATGCGTGGCTGGTTCAACACTTAAGCACTGATACTGAGAGACGTCCATTTGCAATCATTGACGAAGGACTTGCAATACTGAGGAACACCAGGGAACAACCAAGATTCTTTACCAAGGATTTCCGCTGGACAGGCGCTCTTGCTTGGAGCCTAAATGATGGCCCATAAAATCGTAACATTCCTTCACATAGGCAAATTGCCACACGGAAGTTAAATATCCCAGTCTTTCCTACTATTTCCCATAGATGGATGAGAACAGATGGATTCATACCTTTCCCAAGGGTATTAGCGCTATGTGTGTTAAGTTTTTAAGGACCATCCTTGGCCAGTAGATTCTTGGTAAAGAGTCCTCCGACAACGAATCCTTTGGTAATCCTTTCAGGTAGAGAATCCTAGGTTCCTTCGTCAATGGTCGCAAGGTTTATTCATCCGCCAATCAACAGCCCTAATGCGTGGCTGATTGACTACTTAATCACTGATACTGACAGTCGTCCATTTGCAATCATTGACGAAGGGTCTTGCAATACTGAGGAGCACCAAGGAACAACCAAAGGATTCTTTACCAAGGATTTCCGCTGGACAAGCGCTCTTGCTTGAAGCCTAAAGGATGGCTCATAAAATCGTAACAGTCATTTAATGCCGAATCAAGTTATTTTGATTATCAAAGGACTGTTACTTATTCCATAGCTTTCTTTTGATAACATTGGTTGGTTGTTTTGTTTATGGCATATCATTGGTTGGTTGTTTTGTTAATGGCATATCAACCCTTTTCGGGTCATTTAATGCCAAATCAAGTCATTTTGATATCAGGTTGCTTACAGCACGCACTGTTGTCACCCGTCTAACTACTGAACATGTTTATTCTCGGGGATATAGCGGGAATCAGTGCTTTCAACGTTAGGCGTTAGTTTTATAATTAGAAAAAATCTAAAAATTGTCTGTTAAAACAACCGGATATTGACGATGTAAATGAAAAACATGACCACACGAATCGAAATCGCAAAAGGGGTGCCTTAAGGTCATATTGTCCAGAGTCAGTCTTGATACTAAACACGCTCTACCATATGTTTTCAGCACTCTCTCTCTCTCTCTCCACCTCTCTCTCTCTCTCTCTCTCTCTCTCACCTACAGTCCGATGGAATAGCCTGATTCTGGTTTTTAGACTCCCTCTTTAACAATAAGCAGACCCAGTGTCTTTTGCGTGTTTGGCATAATGTCCCCACGAACAATTAACAGGATTTTGACGTTGTAAATGGAAAAATGTCCCCACGAATCGAAATCGCAAAAGGTCATATGGTCCAGAGTCAGTCTGATACTAAACACACTCTACCATATGTTTTGAGCACTCTCTCTCTCTCTCCACCCCCACTCTCTCTCTCTCTCTCTCACTCTCCCTCACCTACAGTCCGATGGAACAGCCTGATTCTGTTTTTTTTAGACTCCCTCTTTATCATTAACAATAAGCAGATCCAGTCTCTTTTGCGTGATTGGCATTTTCTACTTCCTTTTCAAAAACAGACTCTGTTTTACTTTTTTGCTTTTATCTTTTGTTTAAATAGTCGAAGCCAAGTGTTCTCCACAATTTTCTTTATATCCCTGGCGACTGTCTATAGTTTTTTTTTGTCGCATTCCTTTGTAGCCATTTTGTTTCATTCACTTATGGTGTGATTTAACGTCTCATCTATTTTTTCACATAGACGATATTTTTCTAATGTTTTGTCAGTTTTCCCTTTGAGGTAATCGTTTCTTTCTGATTTGATTATTCTGGGTTACAATGACATCGAGATTACGTAGTTATTTCAAAATATCTTCGAATGATGTTAAACTGCATCTGCTCGTGCGGAGGGTTGGGTAAATATATATACATCCGCTCACTGTGGATATTTCCTCGCATCCAAACTAAACTTCTCACGCATGTAAATCGCGTGCTTCCGGAAGGTCAGCGGAATGTCACCGGTTGTCAATCATCGGCGATAGTAACTTTCCACTGAACCCACGTTCTTCTGAATTAAAAAAAAAATTCGGACACTGATTCAAAAATTCTTACTATAGATACGTACATAATTCATAAGCTACACATGAATTAGGTAACACAAGTACACACTGATACGGAGTAGTAGTGCCTGTTAGAGCCCCATCTATGGATTAAATAGATAAAAAATGAGTTTTGAAAAATGAGTTTAAAAAGAATTGAGTTTGGAAAACAATTGAAAGCAACTGAATATACTACATGAATGAATAAAGCAAAACGCCTTTGGCATAAAATATCCCAATGATTGACATGCCGCAAAATCCAACCTAACAACCAACCAACCAACCAACCAGCCAACCAAATGTCTCCTTTGTTGCAATATTCGGGTCTTTTTGTTTCCGATATTTTGAATTTCTTTTTTTTTAATTAAGTGTTGGTTTCCTACTTTATTTACGGATTCTTTCTTGGGTCTCATTTCAGCCGTATCTATGAAGTTTCGAACGGCAATCACGACTATGCCTCTATTCATAATCCAGAGTACAACAGGTTAAACACAATGTTAGATACGGATGAATATTATTTACGGTGTCCCATTGTCGAGTAATAGTTAGCAAGTAAGTCTTACAGGTCCATTACTACAGAATAGCGAGTTCGATCCTCACTGGATGCCCACACTAGCGACCTAGTTTTCAAATAATAATATTGTGACATTTTTTTTTTGCACGTTTTATTTCAGAATTCATGAATTTTTCCAAAACTTTCTTTGATATCCGAAGTTGGGAACCAGCGGACTTGTGGGTATATTAAATCTCTAAGATTATTTCATGAAACCTAGCAGGGCCTCGTCGAAAAACCAATTAAAACGTGATACTTGTAAACTCTAAGCTCTCGGATAATTGTGATTTAAGAAGTGAAAGTCAATAGCGACGAAGAAAATGTGCAGTTGTGATTAAATGCTGGCAATCAGTCAAAAACTCTTTTCGTTTACTTCGATAAATCTGTGAGACTTCACTCCACGCCCCCCCCCCCCGTCCCGGAACAACCGGGAAACGAACAGTGCGACGTATTTAAAGTGTCCTTGTTCGATTAAACCCAACAGAGCCATAATAATCGAACTTTGTAATATTCTTATGATCTACCGTGCTATAATCTCAAGATGTAAATCTATCTATCCAATATAAATCGATGGGGCGGCCTAATGTCGGTATCAGCCAGACTTCGGGGGAGTCTATCCCCTTTTCACTAGCGCTAGACCAAGGAGATAGTTTTTGAGTCTGAGTTGAAGCGCCACGCCTACCATCAACCCCTCCCTGTGCTACTCATACGTTGAGTTAGCGAGGACTGGTATCGAACCCGGAACCTTATGGTTCCTAGTTGGATACTCTATCGACTGAGCTAATCCGGTCGTTATAATTGGATATAATTCGTTTCCGTTGGATGAAAGGTAATTTTCGGTTTCAGAGCAGTTCCATTAAAAGAGAGCAGAGAGCAGTTGACCGATGGACACAGAGTGAAAGGAGATACCATACTGTGACCCCCTAGCAGTTAGAGGCAAGTCGCCAACAGCTAAGTGTCACACGCACCGTCACACGCACCGTCACACGCACTGTCCCCCATCCCAGGAGGATTTCAAATTGAAATCATCATAAATGACGGCAACAATAGTATAACTTCATACAATGACTGCTGTTAAAACAGTAGCATTGCATGCAATAAAGCCTTTATCAGATAATGAATCTGGGTCCAGGCACGTTTTCGGGGCCGAAGCATCATTACCACTAACCCAGATCACCCATCAGTATTTCACGATACCACCAGACTATAATTTCAAGATGTAAATCTACCTATAGTTACCCTGAAAGGCATGAGACCACAAAACCAGCTGAATAAAAAAAAAAATTTCATGGACGAATATAAGAAACGCTGTATGCAAATCATTAGTATTAAATAGGAATACTTGAAACCATATAACTGTATGCAAATTACGTTTATTATGTAGAAACACTTAAAACTATATATGTTTATGTAAAACATTTCCATTAGATAGGAATAATTGAAACCGTCTAACTGTACGCAGGAAGAGCGTGGTGTAATGGTTAATGTCATGGGAAATGGACTCGTCGCCCCGAGTTCAAATCCTGGACGTGCTAATTGCATTTCACTTAGCGCTAATATCCTTGGGAGAGGTATGAATCCTACTCTCCCTCCAGCTATGGGTAAATAGTACGGCAGACTTAGCTCTTTAACCTTGGTTAGGCAACCGGTCTAGGAGAAGGAAAACTCTGAATTCAAAACCTGTTGAACTCCGCTTAAGAAATTGACCTTGTGTCGCATCCTGCTCGTGTGGAGGGGTTGGTAAATATATATAACTGTACGCAAATTATTTAGATTATATAGGAATACTTAAAAACTTATAACTGTATACAAATTATTTGTATTAGATCGGAATAATTTAAATCATATAACCTCTATGCAAATTATTTGTATTAGATCGGAATAATTTAAACCATATAACTGTATGCAAATTATTTGTATTTGATCGGAATAATTTAAACCATATAACTGTATGCAAATTATTTGTATTAGGTCGGAATAATTTAAACCATATAACTGTATGCAAATTATTTGTATTAGATCGGAATAATTTAAACCATAAAACTGTATGCAAATTATTTGTATTAGATCGGAATAATTTAAACCATATAACTGTATGCAAATTATTTGTATTAGATCGGAATAATTTAAACCATATAACTGTATGCAAATTATTTGTATTAGATCGGAATAATTTAAACCATATAACTGTATGCAAATTATTTGTATTTGATCGGAATAATTTAAACCATATAACTGTATGCAAATTATTTGTATTTGATCGGAATAATTTAAACCATATAACTGTATGCAAATTATTTGTATTAGATCGGAATAATTTAAACATATAACTGTATACAAATTATTTGTATTAGATCGGAATAATTTAAACCATATAACTGTATGCAAATTATTTGTATTTGATCGGAATAATTTAAACCATATAACTGTATGCAAATTATTTGTATTAGATCGGAATAATTTAAATCATATAACTGTATGCAAATTATTTGTTTTAGATCGGTATAATTTAAACCATATAACTGTATGCAAATTATTTGTTTTAGATCGGAATAATTTAAACCATATAACTGTATGCGAATTATTTGTGTTCGATACGAATACTTGAAACTATATAACTGTGTTATTTGCATTCGATCGGACCATATGCAAAAATATTAAGAAACAGCTACACAAGAATATCAATATGCTCGTACAAAAAAGCGATTCCCTAATCGTTAGTCATGAAATAACGTTTGCCGGGTTGACATACTGTTAAAAGTAATCAATGTATCGATCTCTAAAAATGGAAATAAACGTCAACTGTCAAAAATTGACCCAACAATCATTATTCCGAATTCTATGTTAAGTAATAATGTTTTTGGTTTATCTTTTTATTTTCAATTGTTTTTTGTTTTGTTTTTGTTATTCATTTGTTTTTTTTTTTACTTTATGTACTTCAGGGTTTTATGAGAGCACGAAATTTAAGTTAAACAGAAAATTTATAAATGATATAGAGATTTAATGTAAATTTAAAATGTTTAAAATTTCAGCAGATTCCTTTTTAAGAATTTAACAAACAAAGAAAAAAAAAAAAAAAAAAAAGAAAGAGAAAAAAGTAAGAAAAAAGAAAAAAAAAAGGAAAAAGAACAAATTATAAAATTAGACTGAATATAAAATTAATTTTCCTTTAAAGATCTTTTTCTAAAAGTTATTAATGTTTCACAAATTAATAACCAAAAAAGTAAGAAAAAAATTCCTTTTCAGCAACAGTAAGTAAAAGAATCACATAAACTTTTAATATATATGTTTTTACCCAACCCCTCTACACACTCAGGATATATATATATATATATATATATAATATATATATATATATATATAAGGGGAAGTACTCTAGCTTATCTTGAATATCAAACACTACTTAATAATGAGTTCGATCCTAACTGAGTGCCCCACATTAGCATACTAGATAAATGTGTGTCTTGACATTTCGTACATGAGATTATAAGTGTTGGACTATTTTGATATATAGTTATTTACTAAGCTTCGCTTAGATATGGCACAAGGCCGAATGTAAGGGGCACCCAGTGAGACTCGAACTCACTAGTCATGGTTTGCTAGTCTAACTTGCTAACCATTACACACGAGAGGTGCCCGACTATTTTTGATATATAGTTATTTACTAAGCTGAGCTTAGATGTGGCACAAGGCCAGAAGTATGGGACACCCAGTGAGAATCGAACTCACTAACAATGGTCTGCTAATCTAGCTTGCTAACCATTACACCACGTGAGGTGCCCGACTATTTTTGATATATAAGGTGTCCTGCAATACACCACCTAAATTTATAGACTAGGCGGGGTCACGTGGTTTATTCCTCCGCCAATCAACAGCCATAATACGTGGCTGATTGACTACTTAAACACTGATACTTTCCATAGTCCATTTGCAAATATTGAGGAGGAACTCAAATAATACCAAGGAGAACCAAAGGATTCTTTATCGAGGATTTCCGCTGGACAAGCGTTCTTGCTTAAACCCTAAAGGATGACCCATAGAATATGTAACAATGAGTGTTACAAAGTTTGCATATAGTTATATTGTTTTAAGTTTTGTCATCTCACACAAATACATACATTGCATACAGTTATATGGTTTCAAGTATTCCTATCTAATACAAAAACGCCCTGTCGGCTGGGGCGTTAGAATGCAGCGACTGGACCTCTGCAGAGGGGTAAGACTCCCCCAATGGGGCCACCTGTTGGCCGTGGGTGGCGACCCGTGATGCTTAAGGATAGAGCCCAGGTGGATGAGCAGTTCATGACATGCAATACTCCGCTTTGGCCCTATCTTGGGCTAGACGGGCGGTCGGAGAGGCCCTCTCCGATCAATCGGCTGGTTACGTCTAGCCCTAGCACCTATATGATTTTCCCAACCCTATTGCCCTTATGGCAAGCCCCAATCCCTTTTTATCATATGGTTTCTAGAAGGCGGTGGCTGGGGGTCTACATGTCCTGGGAATGACGTTAAACTCTATCTGATGGCAAGGTTCCAGTTTTGGAGGTTTGGGGAATGTGGAGCACCCCTTCGTCACCATTACTCCCTGGTACACTCTGACCCGGAGTGGTAGTACCTGTTAGGGTCCCATCTATGGGTTAAATAGAAAAATGTATTTATTAAAAAAATGTATTATCCATTAAGAATTGATTTATTTCAAAACTTTATCGGCATTAAATGACCCACTGAGGTTGATATGCCGTAAAACAAAACAAACCAAACTAATATAATAATTGGCACATCCCGTGTTTGACAGCATATAAGACGCACAAGCATATAAGACGCACCCCCATTTCAGCAGGTCAGATTCAGGAAAAAAAGTTTTTAGTGTATTTAAGCATATATTGTTGAAAACAGTCTAGCTGTGCATTACACAAGCAGAAACATAGCTGTATAAAAGCGATTTGGCAGCAAAATAAGGATGCATCGAGTTTAGGGTCGGTAAAGGTACTGAGCGTAAGCTGGGTTAGTGAGCACCGTAGAGAAGATTAGCCTAGTCCTACGGGAGGCCTCAAACTTCACCTACGATGTATATATATTTACGAACCCCTCCGCACGAGCAGGATGTGACACAAGGTCAATTTCTTAAGATCAGTTGCCTAACCAAGGTTAAAGAGTCCAGTCTGCCCTACTATCTATCCATAGCTGGAGGGAGAGTAGGATTCATACCTTTCCCAAGGGTATTAGCGCTAAGTGAAATGCAATTACCACATCCAGGATTTGAACTCGGGGCGATGAGTTAACCATTACGCCACGCGCTGCCCTACGATGTATAAGACGCAGGGCAATTTTTTTAGCCAAAATTTTGGAAAAAATGTGCGTCCTATATGCCGTCAAATACGGTAATTTGCAAATTATTTTTTTTATTCAGCTGGTTTTGTAGTCTCATGCGTTTCAGGTTAGCTATATTGGATAGATTTGTATCTTGGAAATTATAGCACGGGATATCATAAGAGTGTTACAAAATTCGATTATTATGGCCCTGTTGGGTTTAATCGAAGAAGGACACTTTAAATACGTCACACTGTTCGTTTTCTAGTTGTTGGAGCGGAGTCCCATTGATTGATCGAAGTAAAACGAGAATAAGTTTTTGACTGATTGCCAACGTTTAATCACAATTGCACATTTTCTTCGCTGCTATTGACTCTCACTTCTTAAATCATAATAATCCTATAGCTTAGAGTCTACAATTATTGGACAAAGAGGTTTGTAAATCAAATCAAAAGTTCAAAGGAGTTCATTAGTGAATAATATATGAATTGTTCCCAAATCGGAAATCTACTCGTCTTAAGAAATTCAATAAATTCGTTAAATTGTTTTCATGAGACTGGTGCGTAAATAAAGTTTGGACATTCAGATTGTGATTAAAATACTTATATTTATCTATGTATTACTAAAATTATCATCGTAAAAAAATTATTTTTGTCGAAAATATGTACTATGAATAGCATTGCTTCTATGGTTAATACGTTGAATATATTACATTTTTTATAGCATTGTAATCTACACCGTTTTTTACAAGAACCAACAATAAAATCAAGATTTCAATTTTTGTCGAAAATAAGTTGTATGAATAGCATTGATTCTATGGTGCTAATACGTTGAATATACTACTTTTTTTTGATAGCATTGTAATCTACACACCGTTTTTTACAAGAACCAACAATAAAATCAAGATTTCAATTTTTGTCGAAAATATGAACTATGAATAGCACTAACTCTTAGATAATTCAGAGGCTCATATCTATGTCAATCTTTAGAATAAGTCACTTTCTTTAATGGCATTTTAATCTTCGCCTCGAATTGCCCCCCCCTCTAAAAAAACAATCATAAAATCGAGATTTCAATTTTGGTCGCAAATATATACTATATGTCACAGCAGTCCTAGAGAGAGCTCAATTCCCCAGCCTGTACTCTCTACTGGGACAACGTCGTCTCCGATGGTTGGGTCATGTACGTCGGATGGATGATGGACGAATCCCGAAAGACATCCTGTATGGAGAGCTAACATCTGGTAAAAGACAGATTGGTCGCCCCCTACTGCGATTCAAGGATGTCTGCAAAAATGATCTCAGGTGCTTTGGCATTGTCCCTTCCAGCTGGGAAAATTTGGCTCAAGACCGCCCTCGGTGGCGGCAGAATCTCCATAGAGGACTGTACATGTCAGAAGTCACCCTGATACAACATCATGAAGCTAAGAGGTCCATAAGAAAGCAACGGCAACAAAGCATCGGAACATCATCATCTACAGGGACAACCTACAAATGCAAAATCTGTGGTCGAGAATGTTTCTCAAACATAGGACTTCATAGTCACAGGAGGCGCTGCAACTTCAAGGGCACACAAAAACTTTTATCATAGTCTTTCGAGACTGAATTGCCAATGTTATGTTATGTTATGTTATTCATAGTAAATATTTTCGACAAAAATCTAATGCAAGCAAAGAATATGAGGTAAAATATAAGGAATGAAAGAACAAAACTCAGACAAGTAGTATATTTCGCTGGAGTTTGAACTCGGCTTTCATCAGCTTTTCTTGAATTATTCAGATCATACAAGTGTTTTATAGAAGGGGGGAGTAGGTAGGTGGGTAAGTGCTGTGGTTAGGGGAAGATTTGATTGGTTGTAGGGGACATCTTCCCCAATGAATAATTCAATAAAAGCTGATGAAGCCGAGTTCAAACTCCAGCAAAATATACTACACATTTATGTCTGAGTTTTGTTCTTTTATTCCTTATATTTCACCTCATTCTGTCGTATTTATTAGTAAAGTGGTCTATGACCGACGGCATTTCTTCCAGAAAGTGTGCAACCAGGTCAGCATCATCGGCATATATATGTTCCCTGACAAATCCATTTCTAACAAGGGTTCTGGCTTGGAGTCTTCGCAAATTAAAAACTTTCCAGTTGTTCGGAATCTAATATAGACAACCGTATCACAGTCATAAATACATGATGATGGCAGCTAACCCGTGTTCGAGTATTGCAATTGCTTGATAAAAAAAAGAAAAATAGAAAAAAGCAAAAAAAGTTCAAAGGTTCAAAGAATACAACGGTGAGTTTCAACAAGTTCAACGGTGAGCTGCTCGAAATTGGCTCTTTACATGGCAATAGCATAATTTTTACAGATCACTGTCGTCCCTCAAAATCCCACCATCAGAACCTTTCCTCTCATGAGCCCTTAAATGACTCATCAATTCCACTGTAGATCCACAAAATTTGATGCAAATATGACATAGAAAGGACGTCCTTCCCATTGGATCGAGTGGATCAGATAAAAATATTAGAAAGCAGAATCCGACCATAAGTTTGACATTTCCAACCCTCCGTGTTCTCACCAGTATCACAGGTGTGTCCCTTTCGAAGTTGACGCTTACATACATAGCAAGCAATAGCATAATCTTTACAGATCATTGCCGTCCCTCACAATCCCACAACTCCACCACCAGAACCCTTCCTTGCATGAGCCCTCAAATGACTCATCAAACCTGCTGCAGATCCACCAAGTTTGATGCAAATATGACATTGAAAAGACTTCCTTCTTGTTGAATGAGATGAATCAGATGAATCAGATGATAAAATTTGATGCTTATGCACCACCATATGTCTCTTAAGATCAGAAGCCGACTTTCAGACCTTGCCACAGATAGCACAAGACACATTGTTTGCTCCTGGAATCTGCATAGATTGACCCAGGTGAGACTTCCTATGATTGACATATCCAGCCTTAGAAAGCAAAACTCGACAACATGTCAGACATTTCCAACCCTCCATGTTCTCTTCAATATGATAGGTGCAACCCTTTCAAAGTTGACGCTTTAGGTTTTCATGCACGATTCCTTCACTCTCAAAACTGGTACAACCATCATCCACATGAACTCTCCAGTCAGTTCTCTCCAGTGCCAGCTTTTCCCAGTTGTCAGGATTTATTTTTACTTTTACAAGGTTGTTTTTTAAGCAACCTTATACCTCTTCCTAGGCTTATGCTGCGGCCTTTTGGCATCACGCAACTGACCGTAAAAGAGTTGCATACATACATACATACATACATTATCTATCGATCTATCAATGTCTTTACCGCCAAAAACAACAACTCAAGCATCTTGATTTAATAACCAATTCAACTTGTGAAAAATATAAAAGATGCATCAGGATAAGCTAGTAAAATATCAGTACATTGTTATGTTATAGTGACATATGTTTGTACGATACTGTGGTGGACCGGATGTTCCTACTACGACGAATCAAAGTCAAGTGACGAAATTTAATAGTCTGCGCAAGGGGATCGCGCAGCCTAGTAAAAAAGAAAATTGAAATAAAAATTTGTACATTTTCAACCAATCAGAGACATTCGCGCCCAAAAAGAAATCTACCAAAAAGACCCAATTTGGAGCCTAAGTTTTTTTTTGTTTTTTTATAAATAACGGATTTTTCAGACCCCAATCACAAAGAATTTATTCGTCAAAATGACTCCACGTCATTCCAGCGTAAGATAAAATCACATTCACTTAGAAGAAGGTATAAACATATATCTCTCTCTATATATTTCTATAATCAGCAATTTACGAGATCAGCAATTTATTTACGCCTGACTGTTTTGTGACTAATTACGTCTTACCCTTTCTTTCTCACTTCAAAACTTATAACATCTTTTTCTCACATGTTATAATGAACTTTACAAAAATTACATTTTTGTACAAAAGACTGATGAAAGAACTTTGCTCGGTATTCTGCATTATCTTTTTAAAAACCTTTTCTCAATACAAGTTGTTTGTTTTAAAATTGAGTTTGTTCTTGATGCCATGTGCCTACGTTATTGAATGTTCTTATGGTGTCTTTCATGTTTTGAATAATATTTCATGAAGTTCAACTTTAAACTGGTGACCTCACAATGTATATATATCAAACAATCATACAACCATCCACCATAATACTTATACCACTCTCTGTGTCTACATAGTTACGGCCCGGTGACAAAAAACTCAAGATAGTTGGTGACTATGCAAACGGTAGGTTTTTATTTCATAGTTCCTTCTCTTAGACTTTACCCACCAAATGATATCTACAGGTCAGAATAGTTTTTTTTACCTTCCTTCTTCATTCCTTTCTTCAAGCAAAGAATATGGAGATTTCGAGACATTTCCTTTAAAAAGTATCAAGAATCACTACATCATTATCGATCTTCAAAATCCTATTCAAATTTCTATTCTCAAGTTTTAATTACTGCAACTGTTTTCAGCGATTTTTATGTTATCTTTTGTAATAAATGCCACGGGTTTGCTCAGTCGGTAGAGCGTTCGGCTAAAAATCACAAGGTTCCAGTTTCGATACCGGCCCTCGCCAACTCAGCATATGAGTAGCACAGAGATCTGTGCGGTAAAGTAAGGAGCTGATGGTAAGTGTGGCACTCTACCTCAAACGCAAAAACAATCTCCTTGGTCTAGCGCTAGTGAAAAACGGATAGACTCCATTGCTGGTTGGCTGATATCGACTTTAGGCCACCCCGATGACTTTACTTATTTACTTACTTACTTCTATAGGCCCTAGCCCAATATATCGTATCATTTTGGAACCAGGCGGACTTCGTGTGCAAAATTAAAAACATTCCGGGTCAAATCCGGACCCGCAACACTGAAATGTTGGATTCCCAAGTCTTAATTACTGCGGTTGAGATTTTTTTAATATATATAAGGTGTGTGCCAGATGCCCACTCTTATTTATAGACTCGGTGATAATCATGTGACCATATTCTTGGCCAATCACTGGCAGTACTCTGCTGCTGATATTGATATTTATACCGGTTGTTCTGATCATACCTACTCATAACTACTTGAACCTTCGTGGACGACGGAACATCGGATTATATCACTGGACCTTTGACACTACGTAGGATTCCATAACTCAGGACTTATTCACTTACCAAAGGATTCTATAGCTCAGGATTTACTTACTTTAAGTCCTTTTCAACAGGCCAAGCATGGCGGTCAGAAACTTAACAGTTTTCGGGGAATTTTTATGTACTTTTGAGAGGTATTTTTTTGTACTATGATAATTTTTATAACTTTGAACTAAATTTGGGAATAACCGAAATTGATTGCGAAAAATACGCCCTCCACCGGTCGATTTAAGAAAGTATAAAATAGATTTAAAAATGTATTAAAGCGTTCGTGAATATTTTTCACTTACCTGTTAGAGTCCCATCTATGGGTAAATAGTTTTAAAATGTTTAAGAAATTAAGTACCCACCAAGAATCAATAAAGCAAAACGTTTTCGGTATGAAATAACCTACCAAGGGTTGACATGCCGTAAATCCAACCAACCAACACACAAACCAACCGGCACTATTCTGGTATATATATATATAATATATATATATATAAGTTAAAAGAAAGGAAATGAATCCGACAATATGAGTAAAAAAGGTGGAATGAAAACATCACACAATGCTGTTAAAGAAGAAAACAATTTATAATATAATCATAGCTGATACTGATCAATATTTCGATTTTACAAAAATCATCATCAGAGCTCATTCACTCCCGTAGTTGTTTGGGTCGGAGAGGAAAGTCAAATCAATTTACAAAACAAAAAACCTTAACACTGCAAAAAAGAACGAAAGACGTTACAATATTCACCAACGTGGGCATTCACGCCATATATATGTCGGTCATGTCTCAATGTATACCTTTTGTCATCCAAATGTAGCGGATTTTTGAGATGTTGGCAACAAGACAAAACAATTTAAACGGAAGGGGGTGGGTATTAAGAAATGTGACGGTTGGAATTCAAAAGATTTTTAGTAAAGGAATTTTTTACGATTAATTGTTTTAATTTTTTAAATTTTTATTTTTAAGTTCTGTATTTCATAAATGATTAGATATTTACTGTATTTTGTTTTTATATATAAAGTAAAAAAGTTATGGGCGGAATATGTTATTATTTTAGAAAAGGAATTTTTATATATTTTATTTTTTAATTACGAAAAATCTTGTCATCAGCACCCCTCACGCACGAAGGAGAGTCTAACTGATAAATACATACATAAGTATATATGTCAAGGTCACCAAAGAATTTAAATCCGTTCTATAGGAGAGCCTTGCCCTTTAGGCGGAAACGGCGGCCGTCACCTAATTTCTCACCATAGAGCTCTACCATCGGTTGGGAAATATATTATTAGAGAGAGAGAGAGAGAGAGCGAGAGAGAGAGAGAGAGAGAGAGAGAGAGAGAGAGAGAGAGAGAGAGAGAGAGTGTGTGTGTGTGTATGTGTGTGTGTGTGTGTGAGAGAGAGAAGAAGAGAGAGAGAGAGAGAGAGAGAGAGAGAGAGAGAGAGAGAGAGATTAATTGATTGTCAGGATATAAATTGGAAAATTCTCTTGCCGTTTTTTTTATTCATGCCGATGAAGATAAAACCAAGTTTAAGTAGTAAAACCTTAAAATCCGGAATTAGAATCGATAACGAAGATGAATGAAAAGAGGATTTCATAGATGAACACCTTCTTGGCATTACTGTCAGTTTCACGTGATATTATCAGAACCGAAAGGATGATTGATAATATCAATCTATGATTGACAATGTCTTGTGATACTGACAGTAAGGCGAGGAAGGTGTCAAAGAAATCCTTTATTATCTTTGGGCTTAATTCGGGATTTTAATGCTTCATCACATACACACACACACACACACACACACACACACACACACACACACACACACACAGGCGTGTAAGTATCATTGACAAGATGGTCTTTGACTATACCTGCTGAGGTCCCAGTTTTCGATTTCTGTCGGAGGGAAGTCGTTAGTATACATCGCTGATGATACAGTGAAGTCGAAACAGTCTGTACGATGTTCTACACACCGAGCGATCCTTTGCCGGGATTACACTTGTCAAGTTCATTTTCTATAAAAAAGTATCGAATTTATGCTATACATGCATTGTAATTGCCTTCAAGCAAAAATATAATATATATATTTATATATATCTTTTTTATTTTTAAATTCAAACGCTGTGAAAAAAAAAACCGATAACACAGTTTCCCCCCGCAAAAAAATTGGGACAAATTGTTTGGTTTTATGTTAATAAATATGAGCAAAATTCTCGGAGATAAATCTTCAAAGAAATCCTTTAACAAGAAGAAATAACTGTAAATTTATTCTGTACTTCCTATTTTAACTAAATAGTTAAATTAGGAAAATTTAGCTATGAAAGACGGGAGTGATGGAAGAGTAAGTTTAATTTGTTCTATTTTTCGAATATACAACCCCTCTGGTTGAAATCTTTTTATCTGCATTCTTATTTAGTTTCATTAGCCTTTGTAATTTAATATAATATTTTATTGTATTAAAACATAAATACCTGCACCCGGAGGGTGCATATATTTGCTAACCAAATTAATTTTTTCACATTGAAATAAACTGAAATGCAATTAATCCGTTCACGCGAACCAAAGCATCCGAACTTTTTGTTAATTTTTTTTTAAATACGAAAATGGCACTTCATTGTATGAAAACATGATAAAATAGAATGATCTTTTTTCTTTGGTGCAATAAATTTGGAAACGTTAATGTCTTTAGCAAGCTTATTGACATAGGCGTATTTGAAGCTCGCTGGTACTAAAATTTCAGCTCACAACACAAAGCAAAAAATTGGCCGAGTTACAGCTCGTAACTCGAAAAACTGGTAGACTGGGCACTCGTAAGTCAATGTACCACTATAATTTTTTTTCTAATTCTAATTCTTTTTTTCAGTCGATGGAAAATTTTGGATTAATGAAATGAAATTTGACTATTTTGTGTCGTTGTCAAAGATCTTCCCATTTTTTTTGTTAAAAAGCACAAACATTTACCCATATTTATTCCAAGCCTTTTTTTTTTTTGAAATATGGATAAATATAAACAAAATATGGCCTAATATTATCAAATTATAAAAGAGACTTATCTATCCAAAGTTTCTTTTAAATTTGAAGTATTCTTTTTGAAATGTAACATAATCTTAAAAGGAATCATCAGAATTTGCCTACAAATTTCAACATTGTTTCATTTAGATTAGTGTTACTCAAAAGTGATAGTATGCAGAATTGTGCTGGTACACAACTTCCATCAACTGCCGGTAAATGGAAAGTTTCTAGTTTCACATTATCATAATATATATTTAACATATAATGTAAAAATGAAAATGCATCACATCTTTCTGTATTTTCTCTTCAACCCGAGTTTTTTTCTTTCTTTCTTATTTTCTAGGGAATCATTTAATCTACATGTTGAACAGCCAACAATTTTGATAAATGGTAGCGACGTGTATTTCGACTGAACGTGTAAATTATCGACAAAACACGTTTTAAAATTGTTTCAAATGATCCACCTGATCGCGGCCTTGGAGAGCTGAATTTCGACATTTTCTTTTTGTAAGTTGAAGATATTTTTACAGGAATTATTTTTCGTGTTCCAAATTATCTATATATTGATGCGTTTGCACCTATCTTCCTACCTGGTTTTATCTTTGGGATTTTACGCGCGTCGCGCTAACGATGAAAGGATAGATAGACTCAGATAAGTAAAAAAAACAAAAAAAACCTCCCCATATCAACATACATGCTTTTGCTATAAGAGTTAGCATCTATAATATCATTATGTTTATTAATTCTTGTGTGTATAGGAATATTATGTTTTCAGATAACATATTATTCTACTTCTTTCTTTCTTTCTTTCTTTTCACAGAGACAAACGACACCATTACCAAGGTATATTATGGAGTTTGGTGCAGAAAACCGGGCGGCCTGGCACTCCTTGTCAAACAGGTACGAAAAGGAGTGAAAAGAGAGGAAAGAAGCCACACAGAAAAGAGAGCCAAAAGGAAGGAGAGACAAACAATAACTCCAGCAAGCATCACTGTTTCTTTGCAGTCACTGCACCAAAGATTGCCATTCAAAAATTGGCCTGTTCAGTCACTCGCGCAGATGCAGTTAAAAATGGACATTATACCACACCGTCTTTAGCAGATGGAAGGATACCAATATTTATCTTACCAGAAGCTTATGTGTCCTAGGTATGGCGTTAAACAACAAAAAGTGTTGAAGTTCCAATTCTGGAGCTTTCGGGAGTATGGAGTACCCCTTCGTCACATGGTCCACTCTGACCGGAGTGGTAGTACTTGATAGGATCCACAATATATGGGTTACATAGGTCAAAAGAATTTTAAAAAAATGTATCCAAAAATTTTGAATATCCAACAAGAATGAATAAAAATACCATGGCTTCGGTATAAATAACCAAGGGTTGACATACCATAAAATCAAACCAACCAACAAACAAACGAACCAACCAACAGAAGCTTTCATCATTTTTAGTGTTTGTATTTACGAACCCCTCCGCACGAGCAGGATATGACACTCTTTTGTAACCAGTCTAGGGGAAGAAGAATATCTGAATTCAAACAATTGTAGACATGGAAAAGGATGGGCTCTCGTCTGTTTCCATTTTATAACATAGCTTTAATTTGGTAAATGTGTGAAAACAACTATTCTCTCGCCAACTGTGGGTAAATAGTAGGACAGTTTGGACTCTTTAACGTTAGTGTGGTGGGGGGGCACAAAAAATGGCGACTTTATGTAATCTGTTCTTGTCTGTAAAATGAGTTCTACTAAAATTTGGTTTATAAAAGCATTTTCCCAAGGAATGAAATAATATTACCAACAAAGTCTTGAATTTAACCAATTCTAAGTTATTGATGTTTTTCTTTTCATAGCAAGATCAATATCCCGATTGGGCACTGCATCTCAAGATTTTTATTATTAATTCACATATATTGAACATTATTTGTACCAAAGTGATAGTTTGGTTTTTTTCTCAGACTATAAACATCAGTCTATCTATCTATGTATCTCGGCCTATGCATGTCTATCTACGAGACCTTATCTACGATTACCATTAGACCATGAGGCGCGTGGTCTAATGGTTAGAGTCGTAGGAAATGGACTCTTCGACCCGAGTTCAATTCCTGGACAAACTGTTTGCATTTCATATGGCGCTAATGCCCTTGGGAAAGGTATGAATCCAATTCTCCCTCCAGCTATGAGAAAATAGCAGGAAAGACTGGGCTCTTTAACAATGGCTTGGTAACCAGTCTAGGAGAAGAAAATCTCTGAATTCAAACCTATTAAATTCCACTTAAAAATAGGTCTTGTGTCACATCCTTCTCGTTCAGAGGGTCGAGTAAAATATATATAGTTGCACACGGTACTGTGTGAAGAATTCTATTTCAGTCGCGTACGGCACGGTGTTTAAGAATTCGACTTCAGTCGCATACGGCACGGTGTTAGGGAATTCGACTTAAGTCAAACAAGGCACGGTGTTAGGATTTTGATTTCAGTCGCGTACGGCACGGTGTTAAGGACTTCGACTTCAGTCGCATACGGTATGGGTCAACGGATTATTTTTGAGTTGCACGCTGCACAGTGTTAGTAAAACAATTTCAGTCGTATCCGGCACGGTACTAGGGATTTACCTATAGTCACCCACGGTAGTGAAAGGGATATCTTTTTATTAATTAAACAGAGTTTTATACTTTTAGATTCAGATGCTTGGGAAAATACAATTTGCATATAGAATTGGGAGAAAACAACAAACAAACAAATAAATAAATAAATGATTAAAAACTGAAGAAATTGTAAATATCTGAAAACCTTTAACAACCTATTACCCTCTTCTCCTGACACCGAAAACTAAATAATAACCCCCCCCCCCAAAAAAAAATAAATAAATAAAAAAAAAACAAAAAAACGAAACAAATAGATGACAAAGTTTTTTATTTTTATTTTTAATTTATTTCTTATATTTAGAATTAAATTAAATTAATTAAACCTTTAACAACCTATTACCCTCTTCTCCTGACACTGAAAACAAAACAATAACCCCCCCCAAAAACAAAAAAACCAAAACCCAAAAATCAAAAAAAAAAAAAAAAAAAAGAAACGACCCAAAAAAACAAAATAAAATAACAAAACTAAACAAATAGACGAGAAAGTTTTTTTATTTTTATTTCAAATTTTATTTCTTATATTTAGAATTAAATTAATGAGCGAAGCCATTTTCTTAAGTAACTGTTCTTTAGAAAGAACGAAGTCATAAAAATGTAAAATCTCTTCACGTTTCTATTTTAAAGTTTAAAATATCAGATGCCAAAATCGCACATCATTCCAACGTGGGAACTTTAATATCTTGTAATTATAAATTTTAAAAGCTAATATTGAAAGGAAAATTAATAGCTGGGGAAAATTTTAAATCTGTTTCTCGTAAAGTTTTACATAAAAACAGTCGATGTAATATTTTGCCTTCCTTCTGAGAATGTAAAATGCTTTCTAATTTGCATAATTTTGCATATATTTACATAGCATAAGTTTTCCTTGGTTCTTGGTTGGCTTTAAGTTTTCACGTTTGTATTTTAATTCATTTTTCTACACATTTCGTTCAGATTTGTTTGTGTGGTGGTGGTGGTGGTGAGGGTGACGGTGGTGGTATGAATTTAGTAATTGTCAAAATACCAACCATTATTATCGTTAATGATTATGACTAATATTTTCCTTTATTTGTTTTTGTTTTAATCACAACCCAGACTTTCAATGAGAAAACAGTGCAGATAACAAAAAAGCAGACAATTCAGTGCTACTTTGACTTACGAGTTTAATTCGTTCCACTTGTGACTCAATTTCCTCGTATATTAAATCAATTTATCCTAATAAAATAAACTGAAATGCTATTAATCCGTTCCAGCCACTCCCCCGAGATACGGTTGTTACGGTTTTTAGATAAGATAAATAGCACTGTATTGTATAAAACCATCGACCGAGTGTCAAGTACGACACATGGTGTAACGGATATAGGCGTTGCGTAACGTTAATACAGTTCTAAGGAGCAATCACCTGGAGGTTGCGGGTTCAATCCTAACTACATACGAAAATAACATAGAATACTTAACATAACTTAACACTTGTGTCTGACCATGGTTAACTGATTGAGAACACTAGCTTAATATTTAATTCAAGAGCATGGTTCGAAATTCCATGAAGGGTCCCGATTCCAACACGAAGGCTTCAGATTTGGACAAGAAGCAGCGGAAAAAGGCCATAGAGAACATCGACCAAAGTGTTGTGTATATCTTATTATAATGGAGATTGTATGTTTTTCTGTCTGTAACCGAAACTATACTACTACTCAAGTCACAATTCCCTTTGTTATTGACATCACATTCTCCATGATTTTATTTTTATTTAAACCTCAATTATTAATAAAATTGTTCACATTATTAATACTGTTAACCATATCTACATACTAATAACATGCAATTGTATTTATATATACAAAAAATAGTGGTTTACAGTGTGAACGGGAATGCTAATTTGCATATTGATATTAAAAATGTGATTTTAATAAATATGTGCTTAGTATTATTGATTTCTAACTATTTGGTTTTATTTTAATGAATATAAGCAAAAATCTCTTCAATAAATCTTAAATGAAATCCATTAAGAAAAAAAAAACTGTCATTTTATTCTTTACTTCCTCTTTTAACTAAATACTTAAATTAGAAAAAATAACAATGAAAGACGAGAGTGGTGGAAGAGTAAGTTTCAGTTGTTCTATTTTTCGATTATATCCCCTTCTGTTTCAAATCTTTTTATCTGCATTCTTATTTAGTTTCATTAGCCTTTCTAATTTAATGTAATATTTTATAACATTAAAACTTAAATACTTGCACCCGGAGGGTGCATATATTTGCTAGTAATAATAAAGATGAGACCAACAGTCCGAAAAGTATAGATAACATAAAATAATGTTAATAATGATTTGGTTATTATCCTCTATCTCTTGCTAACAATACACTGTATCCCATGTAGAGGGGTAAAATCTCCCAAAAGGGGTTTTCTGGGTATGGCTCTAAACTGCATGTGATGGTGAGACTCTTGTTCTGGTGCTCTATGGAAAGCGGAGTACCACTTAATTGCTATTACTTCTAGGTTACCCTCTGTCTCGGAGTGGTAGTACATTTTAATGTCTCATCTTTGACTCAAATAAGTCTGTTGAAGATTATTCATCTTCGTTAGGACCATGTACACTAGAGTAGGTCGATTTTTCACTTAAAAAAAAATCTCTCAAACGGTTGAGTGCTGGTATGACAAGTTCTAATACCATAAAATAGTCGTCGTACTAACATATTATGGCAAGCCCCAACCCTTTTTACCATATGGGTGCTAGAAGGCGGTGACTACGTAGAATGACGTTAAACTCTATCTGATGGTGAGGTTCCAGTTTTGGAGGTTTGGGGAATGTGGAGCACCCCTTCATCACCATTACTCCCTAGTCCAATCTGACCCGGAGTGGTAGTACCTGTTAGGGTCCCATCTATGGGTTAAATAGAAAAACATGAGTTTATAAACAAAATTGTATTATGCATTAAGAATGAATTTATTTCACAACTTTATCGGCATTAAATGACCCACCGAGGTTGATATGCCGTAAAACAAAACAAACCAAACCAAATCGTACTAACATCATTTTTTGAAGAAATAACACTAAATATTGTCTGTTGAAATGCACCAAAAATCTTCGTTTTGGCAACATTTAGCAATTTGGTTAGAAAATTTAGAAATTTCAATATTTCAATAACAGAAAGGCTTGCTCTTTTAAACACAACGAATAAAATATTATTAGACAAAACGTGACCCGTTGGGTCGCCCATTTAGCTCTCGGTAGACAATTGGGAATCGGTAGGTATTGCCAAAGATGAAGTCAAATCCGTATTTTACAAAATAAATTTACTGCAAGAAGTGCTAGGTCATCATTCAATAATTCAATTTTATAATTCAAATTGGAAATACCCCCCCATCACCACCGACATATCCAATATGCTGTTTTTTTTACCAACTAGGTAAGCTGTAACAGTGATAATATCTTAAAAGAATGGGATATATTTCCTCAATTGATAGCAAAGTCTTGAAGAAATATATTTTGTGTGATAATTTTTTAATGTTAATTTGCAACTTTCGCCACATAGAAGACGTAACAGTTTCAAAATCGATCTACCCTAACGTGCACCCATCCAAAAATAAAAAAAATAAAACCTTCTTAAGTAACAACAACACAAAAATGTAAATATGAATGTACAATGAAAGCGATTCTCTAACCTATAGTCATAAAATGAAATGGAAATGGACTCTCTTGTCGATTTCAACGTATGAGGGTTCATCCAATGAACAACCTACACAGTGGTTTTGTTTATAGTGGTGAAGACTTGTGTTGGACCATCCGTACTTTTTCGCACATCATCATCATCATCATCATCATCATCATGTCGCGCAATTAGCAGGGATATCCATGACAATCTCTCGCCAACCTTCTTTATCATTCATGCGCAGCATCCAGCATCCTTGCAGAGTTGGTCAATGTAGGTCCTTGGTGGGCAGCCCACATTAACATGTCCATGTGATGGCTTCCGCAGGAGAAAGTCGCTTATGAGTTCGTCCTTGCTCCTCCAGCAGTGTCCAGCATGCCTTGTTCGTCTCAATCGGATGGTTTGTGAGATAGGGGGCAGGTGGCCGTGCAGCTGCTTCCTTGTGGGGTTCTGTTTCCACAACTTGTTCAAGACTGCACGCAGCATTCTTGTGCACTCTTTTTGGCGCAGTCGATAGTAAAGAATTGGTGCACAAGGAATGTCGTAAACTCAATCAACGACTGACCTCAGGTATTTCAAATTCAGAGTTTTCCTTCTCCCAGACTGGTTACCTATCCAAGGTTAAAGAGCCCAGTCTGCCCTACTATTTTACCAATAGCTGGAGGGAAAATATATGGATTCATACCTTTCCCAAGAGTATTAGCTCTATGTGAAATGAGCCACAAACCCAACCAACAACAGACCTCAGGTTTTTCAAATTCAGAGTTCCTTCTCCTAGACTGGTTACCTATCCAAGGTTAAAGAGCCCAGTCTGCCCTACTATTTTCCCAATAGCTGGAGGGAAAATATATGGATTCATACCTTTCCCAAGAGTATTAGCTCTATGTGAAATGAGCCACAAACCCAACCAACAACAGACCTCAGGGTTTTCAAATTCCTTCTCCTAGACTGGTTACCTATCCAAGGTTAAAGAGCCCAGCCTGCCCTACTATTTTACTGGAGGAAGAATATATGGATTCATGCCTTTCCCAGTGGTATTAGCTCTATGTGAAATGAGCCACAAACCCAACCAACAACAGACCTCAGGTTTTTCAAATTCCTTCTCCTAGACTGGTTACCTATCCAAGGTTAAAGAGCCCAGTCTGCCCTACTATTTTACTGGAGGAAGAATATATGGATTCATGCCTTTCCCAGTGGTATTAGCGCTATGTGAAATAAGCCTTGTCTAGAACTTGAACTCGGGTCGACAGGTCCATTTCCCACGACTCTAATCACTGTATCACGCATCCCCATAAAAATGCATAAAATAACTAGATGGGTTGACATACCATTAAAATCAATCAACCAGTCAATCATCGATTATTCTCGTAATTTTGAAGCCAATATCATTTTTCTCTTTCCTCTCAAATCGATCTTGCAAATATTGAACACTAATTCCGCCCAATATACACGTTTTTTTTTTATTTTTTTTTTTACAAATTTGAAATGTCAGATTTCACCGCACATGTTAAAATGTTCCATTCAACTCTGGAAAGCATCAATATTTGGAATCAATATTTGATTACCAAAAACAAGAATGTCACAATAATATTGGTAATAGTTCAATGTTTATTCAGCACAAGAGGCAGCCACCTGACATTCATCTGTACATATGGAAGCGCGTGGTGTAATGGGTAGACGCGTAGAAAGTAGACCCGTCGACCCGAGTTCAAATCCTGGACGAAGCTGTTTGCATTTCATATAGCGCTAATACCCTGGGAAAAGGTATGCATCCATATATTCTCCCTCCATCTATGGGTAAATAGTATGTCAGACTGTGCTCTTTAAACAGTCTAAGAGAAGGAAAACTCTGAATTCAAACCTGTTAAACTCCCTTAAGAAACTGATTATTGTGTCGCATCTTGCTCGTACAGAGGGTTTGGTACACACACACACACACACACACACATACACACACATATATATATATATATATATATATATATATGTATGTAGAATTAAACAAAAGACACATCTCCTGTTTAACAATTTTATTTTTGATCTTTTCGAGTTTTCTGGACAACTTTCTAATGTTTGGGTGGAATTCGTGGATAGGTCCACTAAAGTTCAGATCCCGAGTACTTTCAGCACTTCGACGTGCCATCATCAGGTGTGATGTGTTCCAGTTTTTAAAAAATTAAATTAATGTGGAGGCTGGAAGGAGAAGAATTGATGAGAAAGGTGTTATAGGCATTTTAAAATGTGTGTACTGCATTGGAAATTAATTTTGTTTAAGGATGGTTTGTATTGTTTTATGTATAAAGCTTCTAGTATTTGGAGTTTTTGTTTATTTTTTTCTTTGTGCAGAATGAGTGTATTTTCCGTTAGAATATTTCGGTAATTAGAGTGGGGGCATGAATATAATTTTAGGTGTTGTGAAATAGGTGTTGTTAAATAGATGTTGGGAAATTTGAAGTGCCGAAAGTACTCGGGACCTGAACTTTGGTGGACTTATCCACGAATTCCACCCAAACATTAAAAAGTTGGCCAGAAAACTCGAAAAGATCAAAAATAAAATTGTTAAACAGGAGATGTGTCTTTTGTTTAATTCTACGTGGTGCTCCACCTCAGATGCTAAAATAATCTCCTTGGTCTAGCGCTAGTGAAAAGGGGATAGACTCCCTCGATGACTGGCTGATACCGACTTTAGGCCGCCCCGACGACTTTTATATATATATATATATATATATATATATATATTATATATATATACGATGTGTCTTTTGTTTAATTCTACATGTATGAATGAAAGAATGCTGCCCAAAATACACACACACACACACACGCACACACACACACACACACACACACATATATATATATATATATATATATATATATATATATATATGTCATTCATCCACAGACACGTGTTTCGAAATTTACTTCTCATCAGTGCAGTTCCACTTTTTAACAGCTATCTCTAGCCGAGTGCGAAACCCAACATAATTTTCGTCCGTCAAGCTCCTCAACCTCTCGGCTACCGGGAACTGTCAGCCAGGGGTGAACAATTGATTAATACAAACAAACTTTTCCAGGATGTATGTTTTTTCAATCACCAGAGAACTCCAGTCTGTAAACAGGCGAGTATTTGCTTATACACTAAACGGCAAAAGGTCAATTAATGTCTCCCCTACAGTGCTCACCCAATGAAATTTGGGAGCATATAGACCAGTCATCCACAGACACGTGTTTCGAAGTTTACTTCTCATCAGTGCGGCTATATATATATATATATATATATATATATATATATATATATATTATAAGTAAAGAAATAACAAATGACTTAGAGATTTAGCGTTATAGTCTATTTCAGGGAGCTTTAGCATTATGATGCTAAATCTCTAAGTCTTTTGTTATTTCTTTACTCATATATTTGCTCTGTGATCACGATGCACAGAACACTCTCGATCAGTACCGGAATTTTCAAATAATTTTTTAAAATGCGTATTTTATGTTAAAAATAATAAATTTTTATTTTTAAAAATTATAAGCATTTTTATTGAGCTTTTTTAATGATAAAAATGCTTATAATTTTTAAAAATAAAATTTATAATACGCATTTTTAAAAATTATTTGAAAATTCCGGTATTGATCGAGAGCGTTCTGTGCCTCGTGATTAATGATATATTTATTTCATCTTTCCGTTTACAATGTTGCTTTGATAAAGACCTCTTCATATGGTCGAAACAGATTTCTGTCAGCAAAACTTTAAACATCTTATTGTTTTTTCTACAAAACTTTCTACATATATATATATATATATATATCTTATTATAATGGAGATTGTGTGTTTTTCTGTCTGTAACCGAAACTATATTCCTACTCAAGTCACAATTCTCTTAGTTATTGACATCACATTCTCAATGATTTTATTTTTATCTAAACCTCAATTATTAATAAAATTGTCTTACATTATTAATACTGTTAACTATGTCTACATACTGACAGCATGCAATTATATTTATATATACAACAAAATAGCGGTTTACAGTGTGAACGGGAAGGCTAATTTGCATATTTATATTGAAAAACCGAATTTAATAAATATGTGCTTAGTATTATTGATTTCTAACTGTTTGGTTTTATTTTAATGAATATAAGCAAAAATCTCTCCAATGAATCTTAAATTAAATCCATTAACAAGATAAAATAACTGTCATTTTATTCTTTACTTCCTCTTATAACTAAATACTTAAATTAGAAAAAATAACAATGAAAGACGAGAGTGATGGAAGAGTAAGTTTCAGTTGTTCCATTTTTTATTATACTCCCTCTGTTTCAAATCTTTTATTATACCCCCCTCTGTTTCAAATCTTTTTATCTGTATTCTTATTTAGTTCCGTTAGACTTTCTAATTTAATATAATATTTTATTACATTAAAACTTAAATACTTGCACCCGGAGGGTGCATATATTTGCTAGTATATATATATATATATATATATATATATATAACACAACAAATTAAGGTAACTGATTGCGTTACGATCATATGATCCGAAAAAAACTGACCTCAATTATTTAAGACTAAATTCCTGAAGGGCGAAACATTTATCCATAATTATGTTGGTTCTTGGAGTCTTTCTGTCTTTGCATTTTAAGATTCTTGATGGACAAAGTTAAACGCTTTCCTCTTACAATTGGCTTTTGTGCAGCAATTTTTTTCAATTAAACTTAATCAAATCTTGTGAGAATCCTTCAAGCCTAATTTAACACCCGACCAACCCCACACCCCCACCCACAACCTCCAACCCCCTACTCCATCACCGCCGACATGCCCGTTTGAAAATTTACACATTTTTAAATGCATGAGATTTTTGTTGTATAATTTTTATATTGCCATACAATATTTTAATTTTCCGCCTTGTTTGTTAACGTAAGCCCCAACAGCCAAATCTTGTTGACAATTGAGTTTTCTTTCAGGGCCAATAACCAACTCGTGTTTCCCTGAAAACTACTAATTTTCGGATTTTATTTGCATAAACTTTTTTTCTTCTTCCTGCAATCGATAAATAGATTTTTAAATTCGAGAACTGCCAAAATGTCTGACTTTCCGAAAATATTTACAATGCAGAAAAAATGTTAATTGAAAAATAATTCAAATAATGTTTATGGGCAAATTTTTAAAATGGAAAAGAATAGTACTGTTTATTTGGATAATTTGCTACTACTACTACTACTACTACTACTATTACTACTACTACTACTACTACTAATCAATTATGGTTATTATAAATATATATATATATGTATATATATATATATATATATATATATATTTACCAACCCCTCCGCACGAGCAGGATGCGACACAAGGTCAATTACTTAAACGGAGTTTAACAGGTTTGGATTCAGAGTTTTCCTTCTCCTATACTGGTTACCTATCCATGGTTAAAGATCTCAGTTTTCCCCGCTATTTACCCATAGCTGGAGGGAGAATTGGATTCATACCTTTCCCAAGGGTACTAGCGCTATGTGAAATGCTAACAGCTTCGTCCAGGAATTGAACTCGCGTTGACGAGTCCATTTCCTACGACTCTAACTCTAACCATTAGACCACGCGCTTATATATATATTATATATATATATATATATATATATATATATATAATATATATATGTGTGTGTGTGTGTGTGTGTGTGTGTGTGTATTTGGGCAGCATTCTTTCATTTATACATGTAGAATTAAACAAAAGACACATCTCCTGTTTAACAATTTTATTTTTGATCTTTTCGAGTTTTCTGGCCAACTTTTTTAATATTTGGGTGAAATTCGTGGATAAGTCCACCAAAGTTCAGGTCACGAGTACTTTCGGCACTTCGAAGTAGCATCATCAGGGCTGATGTGTTCCATTAAAAAAAAAAATTATATTAATGTGGAGGCTGGAAGGAGAGGAAATGATAGAAAGGTGTCACGTCGTCTAACGCCCCATTTAACAGATAATAGCTCCATTTCAGGGTTGGAGTAAAATCCGACAGTATGAGATGAGGTAAAAGGAAAAGTGAACAAAAATAATGACTCAAACAAGTCCAAGTAGGAGAGAAATATTTCGTCCTTCCGACGCGAAGAACATCCTCAGTTTGACTTTATTCAAAGCAAAATAGTACATTTGTGTTTATAGAAGAGAAAGTGAGTTAGTGGTGGAATTGAGGGGTAGACAGGTTAGAGGGGATTTGATTGAAATGAGAATAACATCATATAAAGTGGAGGGGGAGTTCAGAGGATGCTGGTAAGATTAAAAGAGGAGGTTGCTAGGTGCTTGTTGGGAAAGGAAGACACCCAATCCTTCCTCTGATTTCTAGACTTTCCAAACCCTTTTCCAATCCTTTTTGAACCGTTCCAAGTGCACCAACTACAATTGGTATCACTTTCACTTTCATATTCCATAACTTTTTCAGTTCTCTGGCAAGGTTCAGATATTTGTCCATTTTTTCATTTTCTTTTAGCTTCACTCTATGATCTACTGGAACTACAAAATCTACCAGTTGACAGTTTTTTTCTTTTTTGTTAATCAACACTAGGTCTGGTCTTCTTGCTGGGATAAGGTGATCCGTTTTTATATTGTTATTATTATTATTCACTCCATTTGAGTTTTCACACCAGTGTTAGCTGATGGTATTTCACTGGAGTCTGAGTGATAGCAAGTCTCCTAAGGTCTCCAGGACTCTTCTGAGTATTCTGGAAGATTGCAGCAGTGCAGTGTTCTGAATGGTTTCAATCCTTCCTTTGATATGGGATAAGGTGATCCGTTTTTATTTCAAAGTCCCAGAGAATTTTATGCGTTTCGTTCTCAAGAACAGATTCTGGTTTATGCATATACCATTTTGTTGTGTGGTCAAAATTACATTTTTTGCATAATTCCCAGTGGATCACCTTCCCAACCCAGTCGTGTCTAGTTTTGTATTCTCGTTGTGCTAGTTTGCTACATTCACAGAGTATATGGTTTACAGTCTCATCTCTATTACCACAAAGTCTACATTTACTATTTTGTTGGGTTGGGGTCTCTTAAATATTTATACAATATACATAGATGACTGTATGTACATTATAAATCAAGATTTCATTAAGTCATCATTATTTGACACATATATCAAATAAGTACCAACAGTGATTTTCTGCAGAAGATCTATGTACTGAACGTTCAATGTAAATGTTTATACGCTCATATTTATAATTTATCTAAAAACAGGGACATCTTGTCACAAAAGACGCCGAGAAAACATCGTAAAATATAGCAGCTATTATAGGTTATAGAAAACAGGTTATGGACATTTGAAAGGAAGCTGTTAATTTCTATACAACAAGCCAACAACTTCCTGACCAAAAAAACAAAAATTATCTTAAAGAAAACCTCGTTTTCAGACCCCGAGATAATGAAAATACGGGAACAGGCAATTCAAGAAGAATACGCTCAAAATAAGTTCCCTAAACGATGTTACATAATCTATGCGGTTGCATAAGATTATTGCTAATCCCCTGTATTTCTAAAGGGATGGCCCTTTTTCATATCACGGGCGGGACTTTCCATGGAATAGTACAGAAAGCCCGCGAAATACGTGAAGTCACGTGGAACCTGAATATAAAAGTATGTCAAAAAGTATCCAGATTTTTTGTACTTTTTGACACACCTTGTATTCTGAAAAAAATAATGTTCAAACAAGTACCAAGGTTAAAGTTGTATTTAGTAAGATTTTGAGATATAATCCCTGTTACTGTTTGATGACATCTGAGTTTCCAACTGTATCAAAAAAGTAAGAAGATAACTGCTGAGATTTGTTATATATAAGGTGTGTGCCAGATGCCCACTCTTATTTATAGACTCGGCGATAATCATGTGACCATATTCTTGGCCAATCACTGGCAGTACTCTGCTGCTGATATTGATATTTATACCGGCTGTTCTGGTCATACCCACTCATAACTACTTGAACCTTCGTGGACGACGGAACATAGGATTATATCACTGGACCTTTGACACGACGTAGGATTACACAACTCAGGACTTATTCACTTACCAAAAGATTCTATAGCTCAGGACTTACTTACTTAAGTAATTTTTGCCTCTCAAACCCCTTTCATGGGGACGAAGAGAGGCAAAAATTATTCCAGTGACGAAGAAGTGAAATCTGTAGTGAAGAAGTGGCTCAAATAACAGTCAACGGAATATTACGGAGCAGGGATACATGCTCTTATTCAAAGGTGGAACATTGCTATTGAGAGAAACGGTGACTATGTTGAAGAGTAGGGATGCGATCCATAGAGGACCAGCTTCATTTTGATGTATGATACATGTTCGTGTGTTGGTAATTATACCTGTCCTAAACAAAATGGCATTACATTTTGACTAACATATGTGAAGAAATAGGTATGTGATCCATAGAAGACCAGCTTCATTTTGATGTATGATACATGTTCCTGTGTTGGTAATTATACCTGTCCTAAACAAAATGCCATTACTTTTTGATTCACCTATGTGGAGAAATAGGGATGTGATCCATAGAGGACCAGCTTCATTTGATGTATGATACATGTTCCTGTGTTGGTAATTATACCTGTGCTAAACAAAACGGCATTACGTTTTGACCCACCTTCGTACTTAATGCCGTTATTTTTTTTTTTTTTGGTATATATCACATGTAAGCAAAGACAAACATTAGTAGACAATTTTCGTCGATTGGTTATTTTGTTTAACGGCATATCAACCCTTGTGGGTTATTTAATGCCAAAGCTTGTTTTTTTCTATATATGTTTTGAAAGTAAAGAATTTATAGGTAAATATATTTATTTGGGAAGATTTTCGAAGATAAAAAGAAGTTGTTGTATCTATCAAAGAATCAGTCGACTAAAACAGAGTTTTTCAACCAGTGTACCGCGGCACACTAGTGTACCATGAAGCTTCCATAGGTATGCCGTGAGTGTTTCGGACGGTTGATCATCCTCTTATATTTTTATTCTATTACTTTAATATTTTTTGTTTTAATAAAATATTTTTTGTTTTAATTATTCTACACTCGTAGCACATTTTCACTTATTCATTTTCTTTTAAAATCCAAATGATAAAAATAATTATATGTTTATATACTGATGGTATATAAATATTGTTGTGATGTTAATCCAACAGTAAAAAAGAAGTCAAGTCGAGTTAGGGTAAAATAAGACAAGTGTATTTACAATAATGGTACAGGAACGGCTAGCTTGCCGTTAAACGGTAACAGTACAACCTTTTCACTTGGTGTCTCACTGTTTATAGTGAGAACCGGTGTATATTCTCCACTGTAGGAACGGCCGGTACAACAAATATGAACCTCGATCAATTTATTGTCCAGCTCACAGTGCCGTGAGATTAAAAAGGTTGAAAAACTTTGGACTTAAAGAAACATTTAGATTTAATGACATGTAGATTATTGAAAATATTGGTATGTAATACATGTTTGACTGTATATTTATTGTGTGTAATATGCGTGTTGATTCAAAAATCCATTTCTTTTTTAGTATCAGATAGTGAATATTTCTAGTTGCAAATTTTGAATTAAAATTTTCTAGAAGCAAAAATACTAAAATTACTGAAGTCAGCACTATAAAGATCTTTATCAGAATGAGTTTGAAGTTTATGTTGAGCTGTCTACAAAACTCCAAGTGGTTTTAAATTTAGCATTGACTTTCTCTTAGACTGGTTGCTCACCAAGGCACAGTCTGCCTTACTATTTTCACTAATAGTTGAGGGAAAGTAGGGACATGCCTTTTCTAATTTACTAATGTGTGGAGTGAATACTCTAAAGAAAATAAAATAAATTAGGTCTTCCCATCATGGTGTAATGGTTAGCAAGCTAGTCTTACTGAAAAACGAGTCTGATCCTTGATTGATGCCCCATGCTTGTGACCCTTGTGTTACATCCTACTTGTGGCAAACAGGTTGGATAAATACCTACCCAAAAGAAAATAAATTGGGATTTAAGAGTCCAGGGAAAGACATCAGATGAGACCAGTATTTTACCACCCTTCACCCTAAATGACTTCATCTTATCTAAAGTTTTCTAGATGTAGCATAAACCTAATGAAGGTTGGAGAGTACATTGGCTGAAATGCTGTGAAAAAAAAATCAGTAAGTTGGTCATTTCATTAATAATATTCTGAAGATGATTTGAATAAACATTGAAATATCAATGAATCCCACCTTCTCAACAATCAAACATATTAGTTAATAGAATATTTTATGGGATTTAAAAATCTATTATGACAGTAAGAAGTGGGGGATTTGTTTATAACTTGGTTGTAATAAAAACATTGATTCCCTTAAAAATAATTATTATTTCTAACACTTTTTGCTTTTCAGAATGGTATCCACAATTTCCTTCTAAATTTTGGTCGATACATCTATTGGCTCCGTGTATTAACATCGCTTTCTGTGGATGAGATATTACTACCTAGGTATGTGAATTGTTCTACGGGTTTTAGAGGCTTACCGTTAAGTAAGCCTTAGTAATAAACTAAAGAACTGTGTGACGTGTGTGTAATCATTTTTCTCTCTGAATGTTTGAGATGAGGCTTGATGATTAGTATTATCTGCGTTATTCGGTCTATTGACCTCATCTTCATTGTTATCTGTACAACGTTTCGGCCGATATGCCTCCCGGCCTTCTTCCCGAGTCCGACAAGAAAAATCTGAAGATGGCCGGAGGGCATATCGACCTAAACGTTGTACAGATAACAATGAAGATGAGGACAATAATCCGAATAACGCAGATAATACAGATACATAGACATGTATGAAGCCGAGGGAAGCGTTGGTAAAAACTCCATTTAAAGCCAGTTCCTTTTTGTTAACGTTGACGGACACATGGGTAGCGCTTTAGGGGCAGATCATCTTTAAAGGGGTCTAACTGGCAAGGAGGGTATTATGTTGGAAGTCCAGAACCCAAAATCAATGACGACGCTACCCAACGCTGTTTTTATCAGGCGTATCTCAAACAATAGAATTCGCTTTATGTTACTCAACTAGGGGGTTAGGGTTGGGGTTTAGGGTTGGTTTAATGGGAAAATAAATAAATATTTTGCTCCAGTGTCAGAAAGTCCTGTTTTGAAATATGATTTCGGAAGTGCGGTTAGCACTTTCTATTTTTTATGAGCATGTGTGTGTGTGTGTGTGTGTGTGTGTGGGGGGGTTATTTGTCATTTATTATTCTGACATGCTCCATTGCATCTGCACAAATCCCTTTGCAAATGGAAAATATGCAAGGAATGCTGCAGCTGTAAATGAAGAAAATGCGATAACAGCAAAATTCTGATATCTATTCTGCGGCAAATTCTGATCTCGATTACGGTATTGATGCTTTATATATATATATATATATATATATATATATATATATATATATATATATATATATATATGTGTGTGTGTGTGTGTGTGTGTCAGTGTGTGTCTCTGTATATATATATATGTGTATATATGTGTATATATTAGTGTATGTATCTTTACATATGTATATATATATATGTACATATATGTATGTATATGTATATATATATAAATATATATATATATGTGTATATATATATATGTATGTATATGTATATGTACATATATATATATATATACGTATATGTATGTATATATATGTGAGTGTCTGTCTCTGTATATATATATATATATACATATATATATATGTGTGTGTGTATGTGTGTATATATATATTTATGTATCTTTACATATGTATATATATGTATGTATATGTATATGTGTATATATATGAATATGTGTGAGTGTGTGTCTCTGTATATATATATATATATATATGTGTGTATATATGTGTATATATTAGTGTATGTATCTTTACATATGTATATATATATATGTACATATATGTATGTATATGTATATGTGTATATTTATATGAATATATATGTGTATATATATGTATGTATATGTATATGTGCATATATATATACATATATATATATGTATATATATGTGAGTGTCTGTCTCTGTATATATATATATATACATATATATATGTGTGTGTGTGTATGTGTGTATATATATATGTATGTATCTTTACATATGTATATATATGAATGTATATGTATATGTGTATATATATGAATATGTGTGAGTGTGTGTCTCTGTATATATATATATATATATGTGTGTGTATATATGTGTATATATTAGTGTATGTATCTTTACATATATATATATATATGTACATATATGTATGTATATGTATATGTGTGTATATATATGAATATATATATGTGTATATATATGTATGTATATGTATATGTACATATATATATACATATATATATGTATATATATGTGAGTGTCTGTCTCTGTATATATATATATATATATATATATATATGTGTGTGTGTGTGTGTGTGTGTGTGTGTGTATGTGTGTATGTATCTTTACATATGTATATAAATGAATGTATATGTATATGTGATATATATATGAATATATATATGTGCTTATATATATGTATATGCATGTATATGTACATACATACATATATATATGTGAGTGTGTGTCTCTGTATACATATATGTGTGTGTATATATGTGTATATATATGTGTATGTATCTTTACATAAGTATATATATGTATATATATATATATATATATATATATATACATATGAATTTCTATAGGTATATATATATGTATATATAAGTATATGTACATATATATAAGTATATGTATATATATATATATATATATATATATATATATATATATATATATATATAACAAAATCTACGTTTTAGAAAAGTCAAGGATGCAACAAAAAATAATGAAATAAGGCAAAATAGTCAGGTTTTATTCTAGGGAAATATTCAATGTTCATTCTTGCGTAAATGTACGTTTTCGGTGTTCACTGCTGAAATGAAAAAGATATTTCAGCATTTATCTTTTATATTGTTAACGAAATGAGATAGAAAGATAGCGACACACATGCATATGAGAAATCTCACATAGGCACTTATAGGCCTAGATGGATATATAGATAAATCAATATATAGATAGATATATAGATAAGTAGATACAGAGATACATGCATATATATAAGCAATTTACGTAGGTATTAAGAGATTGAGTATGAAAGATAAATATATCGATAGCTACCTACCTACCTTCCTACCTGTATCGATACATGATGGCAGCAAACTTGTATTCAAGTATTGCCATTGCTTGATATAGTAACAATAATAATAATAACAAAAAAAAGAAAAAAAAAGCTCAACAGTTCAAACAATATAATGGTGAGCTTCAAAAAAGTTCAACAATGAGCTGCACGAAGGTGGCTCTTTAGTCCTGCCAAAGTCTTGCACACCTTCCCACATTTACAGGTAATTCCAGGGAGCACAGGGTATTTTATTAGTCCATTCCGCCGATGCACAGATTGGTGACTGATCAGGCCAGCTTTGCTCATACATAGCCTTCCACACTGGTCACATAGTAGACCAATTTGAAGCCCTTGATTGTCTACTTTTTTATTCTTGTGAATATCTCTTTTCAACTGCTCATGCTGTATACGGCCGGAGCAGTTAAAAAGAGATATTGAATATCCTTCCTACCTGTATCGATACATACATACATACATACATACATACATGCATAGCAATAGCATAATTTTTACAGATCACTGTCGTCCCTCAAAATCTTATAACCCCACCATCAGAACCTTTCCTCTCATGAGCCCTTAAATAACTCATCAATTCCACTGTAGATCCACAAAATTTGATGCAAATATGACATAGAAAGGACGTCCTCCCCATTGGATCGAGTGGATCAGATAATAATATCAAAAAGCAGAATCCGACCATAAGTTTGACATTTCCAACCCTCCGTGTTCTCACCAATATCACAGGTGTGTCCCTTTCGAAGTTGACGCTCACATACATAGCAAGCAATAGCATAATCTTTACAGATCATTGCCGTCCTCATCCACCAACTCCACCACCAGAACCCTTCTTGCATGAGCCTCAAATGACTCATCAAACCCTGCTGCAGATTCACAAAGTTTGATGCAAATATGACATTGAAAAGACTTCCTTCTCGTTGAATGAGTTGATTCAGATGAATCAGATGAATCAGATGATAAAATGTGATGCTTATGCACCACCATATGTCTCTTAAGACCAGAAGCCGACTTACAGACTTTGCCACAGATAGCACAAGACACATTGTTTGCTCCTGGAATCTGCATGGATTGACCTAGGTGAGACTTACATACATACATACATACATACGTACACATGTACAGAATGATATTTTGATAAATATTTATATAATATATATTTATCAACCCCTCCACACGAGAAGGATGTGACACAAGGTCAACTTCTTAGTTCAACAGGTTTGAATTCAAAGTTTTTCTTCTCCTAGACCGGTTGCCTAACCAAGGTTAAAGAGCCCCGTCTACCGTACTATTATACCCATAGCTGGAGGGATAGTTGATTTATACCTTTCCCAAGGGTATTAGCGCTAAGTGAAATGTAATTATCAGGGCCAGGTTTTTGAACTCTGGGCGACGAGCCCATTTCCTATGACTTAAAGTCACCACAGCGCTTCTTACAAATATTTATATAATAGCTACATACATAAAGTTTGAATAAAAGATTTTAAAGAGATCTTTACTCTGATTCCTTAAGACAAAACCAGAAGAAGATAAGAGAGGCAAAATGTTTTAGCACCAAAGAAAAGAACAGATTCTTAGGTCTCATTCTCTAAACTATTTTTGACTCATCAATCATATCATTGAATTTCTCTCTCATAAAAAGTATTGTTTATTTTTTTTGTATTCACCATTTAATACTCATTCTTCTATTAACAAACAAGTTCAAATCCTAGTTATATTACGGGTATCCTAGTGATTTTCATATCAAGATGAAATGAACAAGTGCCACAACTAACAAGTTTAAAGAATCTAACGCACAACAATAATCCTAGTTATATTAGGGCCTTTCCTAGTGATTTTCATTATCAGATGAATGAACAAGTCACAATCTAACAAGTTTAAAGAATCTAACCACCAATAATCCTAGTTATATTTAACGGCCTTCCTAGTGATTTTCATATCAAGATAAATGAACAATCCCACAACTAACAGTTTAAAGAATCTAACCACACAATAATCCTAGTTAATATTACGGCCTTCTAGTGATTTTCATATCAAGATGAAATGAAACAAGTCCCACACACTAACAAGTTATTAAAGAATCTAACCACACAATAAATCCTAGTTATATTACGGCCTTCCTAGTGATTTTCATATTCAATGAAATGAACAAGTTCCCACAACTAACAAGTTTAAAAGTCTAACCACAACAATACATCCTAGTTATATTCCGGCCTTCCTAGTGATTTTTCATATCAATATGCAATGAACAAGTCCCACAACTAACAAGTTTAAGAATCTAACCACACCCAATAATCCTAGTTATATTACGGCTTCCTAGTGATTTCAATATTCAAGATGAAATGACAAGTCCCACAACAACAAGCTTTAAAAATACTGAACAACTACAATAATCCTAGTTATATTACGGCTCTCCTTAGTGATTTCATCCATTAAGATGAAATGAAACAAGTCCGACAACTAAACGAATTTAAAGAATCTAACCACAACAATAATCCTAGTTACATTAGGGCCTTCTAGTGATTTTCATATCAAGATGAATGAACAAGTCCCACAAACTAACAAGTTTAAAAGAACTAACCAATCAATATCCTAAGTTATATTACGGGCCTTCCTAGTGATTTTCATATCAAAGATGAAACTGAACAAGTCCCACAACTAACAGTTTAAAGAATCTAACCAACACAATACATCTAGTTTTATTACGCGCCTTCCTAGTGAATTTTCAATATTCAAGATGAAATGAACAAGTCCCATCAACTAAACAAGTTTAAAGAATCTACCCACAATAATCCTAGTTATATTACGGCCTTCTCTAAGTGATTTTCATATCAACGATGAAATGAACAAGTCCCACAACTAAGCAAGTTTAAAGAATCTAACGCAGCAACAATAATCCCTAGTTATATTACGGCCTTCCTAGTGATTTCTATATCAGAATGAAATGAACAAGTCCCACAACTAACAAGTTTAAAGAATCTAACCACACAATAATCCTAGTTATATTACGGCCTTCCTAGTGATTTTCATATTACAGATGAAATAACAAGTCCCACAACTACAAGTTTAAAAGAATCTAACACACAATAATCCTAGTTATAATTACGGCCTTCCTAGTGATTTTCATATTCAGATGAAATGAACAAGTCCCACAACTAACAAGTTTAAAGAATCTAACCACACAATAATCTAGTGAAGGTACGGCCTTCCTAGTGATTTTCATATCAAGATGAAATGACCAAGTCCCACACTAAAAAGTTTAAAGAATCTAACCACAAACAATACATCTATTTATTATTACGGCCTTCCTAGTGAATTTCATAATCAAGAATGAAATGAAAAAGTCCCACAAACAACAAGTTTAAAGAATCTAACCACACAATAATCCTAGTTATTTACGGCCTTTCCTAGTATTTCATATCAAGATGAAATGAATCGGGGACATAAGATCCTTCTTAAAAACGGAGAAAAACTTAATCTACAAGATTTGGAAATAAAGAACTTCGTATAAACCACTTTTAATTCTTTATTCTCCTCATATAATTAACAATACATATGTATAATATATTAGAAAAATGTTTAGCAATGAAAGGACGGAGAGGGCCGTGTGGAACCGATAGTAGGTATTCTATAGGTATGTTTTCATAATTGTATGTTTAGAATTTGAAAACGCACGCCAAGCGCTGTTTCTCTCTCACCCAATACTATTATCCTATACATATGTTCTTAAATTATGAAATCTCTGAAAGTCTGCACCCTTCACATAATAATTAACTTATGATAATTGTTATTTACATTTCAAGACTTAACTACTTGCACCACGAGGGTGCAATATATTTGCTATTTTATAAAAATAAAAAAAACTATCTATCTATCTAGTTGTCTTCACATTATCTATGTGCTTCGGCAACGGACTTCAAGCGCTTTAGCCGTGAGTTGGTGATCTTTCACAACATTCACACCGAGGGATAAGCGAAAAAGGTTTGAGAGCGAGGCAGGAAGACCGGGACAGTACTGTTCCCAATAAGTTACCCAACTAACAAGTTTAAAGAAGTCTAAGCCACAACTTGAATCAAGACCAGATAATTTCACCATTAGCTCTAATATAAGCGTATATCTCATCTACAGAAAGAGATTTTCAATAATACACATAGGTAAAAGCATAGACTTTGGCCCTATACTGTGGGTGACGGCCTTACCTAGGTGATTTTCATATTAATGTGGAATGAAAAGAACAAGTCCCAGACAACGCAAACACAAGTTTAAAGAACTCTCATACCACACAATAATCCTAGATCAGATTATTCATTAGCGGGCGCGCGTTCTCTCTCAAGTGATTTTCATATCAATCAGGATGAAATGACACCACCACGTTCAGCCCACTATAACTAAACAAGTTTATTACAGCGCCACCACTAAACCCTACAATACTGACACTACAACTCTCGTTAATGGGGCATAGGAGTCCCAAACATTGATCGCGCCTTCCCTCTTAGTTACAGTAATATGGGTGCTAGATTCAATGATTAAAGCAGTTGAGGACTGGCAGAGTCTACAGCTCACTCTTTCCTACAACAACTACAAGTTTAAAGAATCTAACTCACTACACAATGAATCCCTCAGTAATCTGATAATTTGACGGGAGGTTCCAGTTCTGCGCACGTTGTTTGGCGCGAATAGTTGGAATCATCTTCCATATTCAATAGCACCAAGATAATGATCGCAAGTCCCCACAACCTAACTGTGTCACAGTTCGAGAAAAGAATCTAACCGAGCAGTGAGTACCTGTTAAGGATCCATCTATCGGGTTTTAATAGACAAAATGTTTTAATAAAAAAAATTGATAACTATATAATATTCCCTCAGTATATAATTACGATTGAGTCGCTTTATTTAAAATTCCTAGTATATCGGCATTATATTGACTAACTCACTGAGGAGTGATAAGTAACAAGTCCGCCACGAGATCAATATAACAACCAGATCTAAACCAAAAAGACGTAAATCTTAGACCACATTATACCACAATATAAATCATATGAGTGGATATAATTATTAATCCTCTACTGATAAACGGAAAAATGACAATTTCTTAAAGTCGTTCCTTAGTGTATTTGTCAGGTAACTCACGTGATGACGTAATTGTATAGACATGAACCAAGCTTCCTGGACTCTACAAATCATAAACAAGTTTAATAATGAAATCAGAGAACCACCACTAAAAACTATCCTCAAGATGCTTATAATGATGCGTGCGTTCTTTGAACCTAAAGTTCCTGAGAGACTAGCATTCCCATATTCAAGATGATATACGCTATTCAGCACCACCTTCCTTTGACTCAATAGACTAAAACAGAGATTAAAGAGAGCATTGTCTATATCCATTATACACACATAATACTACCTGTATGGCGTCACTTGTAGTTTGTATATTACGGCCTTCCTAGTGATTTACACATATTAAGATGAAATGAACAAGTCCCGGGTTAGGGTTAGAGTTAGTTTAAATTTAAAGAAATACTAAACCAAACAGATTCTGTTAAAACAACCCGAAAGTAAGTGTGTATTGAGTAAAGAGAAATCTAACCACAAAAATGAAAAACATGTCTTTTCTAGATCAAAGATCTATGAGGGTGCCTAAAGTGTTTATAAACTCTCTTTTTTACTTTGTTACTACTTCTATTCTTCTGTTCACTTTCTACAATTTAATCTTTGTTACTTCCTAGTTCTATATATTCTTTACGCTGGCGTCTGGACTTCGTCTTGCGCGTGGCACCTTTCATGACTGTGTCTTGCACCTATTCGGGGAATTTTAATCTTATATACAGTGAAAGATCGCACTAGTGCTATACAGTCTCGCTAAGAGTATTCATTAACTGATAATAACACCAACAGAACATTACGAGGATTTTAAAACAATATAAGAGACATCATATACTCATCTGGAATCACCCACCAGACTACACTCAGCGATACAGAGTATCTGAGTACGAGTCATATGAGCTTGCACATATAACCGACAGGAACTCTTTACCTCAGTGATGTCCATATCAAAGATGAATGAACAAGTTCCCACAACTAAGCATCAGTGTACTAAATGAATCTAACCACGATGGCAACATATCATATAGCACCTCACTATAACGTCATTCTAATCTAAACGGGAAGAGGGTGAATCTTTCTCCACCGAAATTTCTCATGGTACTCACCGCACTGAAGGAGATCAAACTGAGGTCAAGTCCTGGTGTCATTTCTATCCCTTCAAGCCGGCCGTTCGAACCTATAGATGATTTAATTCAGCCATTATCTTAGAGTTTATCGTGAAACACAATGAACAGTCTACCTCGTACACACTAAAGAAATAGTTTAGGTAAATACTGAAACTATAATACTGAGCTTAAAACAAAAGGTCATATGGTTAAACGAATCTCAGAAATTTACAAATTATTAATTAAGAATCCATTAACAAGATGAAATAACTAATTTATATATCCTTCCTATACTTTCACAGACTTGATATGGTAGTTAATTAAGCGGAAAGTTTTGCCTTATATAGAATATGATTATGCAATGATTAGAAGTAGTAGATAAGTGAAGAGTGAACAAGTCGTTTCTCCAGTTGTTCTAACTAACTAATTCGAAAGTCTTGAGATGATACTAACCAGCATCCCCCCTACTTTTATCTATACCTTAGTTTATGACTTTAGTCTGTGCATTCTTATTTAGTTTCATAGTGCCTCTCCTATGCAGTTATATTATGTAAATATTCAAAGTATGTAGAAAGGAAGCAAGAGTCCGAGATCTACATAGACAAAGTTAGACAAGAGTGTAGATACGACTGCGACGACCTTGATACAAATATCTTCTGAAACAACATTCCATCAAGTAAGCAGTATGACTGTATATACGGCCACTTACCGCCTTCCTAGTGATTTTCATAGTGTACTACGATATAAATTGCACAAGTCACCCCAAACTCACAAACTGAAACCCAGGATATTTAAAAAGCAAATCTGACTGAGATCACTCATGATGACATTCTTCCTGCGAACAACAATAATCCTAGTTATATACGGCCTTCCCTAGTGATTTTTAATATCAAGATGAAATGAACAACTCTAACGCACTAGGACACACACAATGAGTACAGAGGAGCTCTAAGCACACAGTCTAACAGACAACACTAACTAATCAATTTCACCTCTATCGTTTATGCTGGATAACGTGTAACGTGCCATATGAAGACCTCCGTCCTTAGGAAGTGGTAATTTCAATATATCGAAGAATGAAAATGAGAGACAACTTTCCAGCGGTAGCCAAACAGAAAGCAAGACTCACAGTTAGAAGAGAGATTCTTATAGCTCAGCTCAAAGTGTGACCTGATGAATGATGATAATTTCCAACAACTTTTAATGTAGAATACATTTACCCTTTTTTTTTTTTTCAACACTTTCTCTTAGGGCCAAAATTCCATTGCCCCTTCCTGTCAATGATAAATCACTTTTGCCACGTAGTATACACGAGCGCCTCTCGGTGCAGCAGGGCTTCTTCCATAGAGGACTTTGCATCTTCCTAAGTGTCTGCAGTCGCATACTTCCTGGCTCAATAACGACATATGAAATAGAAGCAGAAGTCACGACAACTACCAACAAAAGGTATAAAGCAAAGCTGAACCAACACAAAAACCAATAATCCCGGTAAGTCTAACATATTACAAACTCAGTTCTTCGATCGTTGCACCCTATGTATGTGTATCAACAATGTCTACTAACAATTGCAGTAAAGATTGAATCCGAGAGTGCCAGAACAACGGAACTATCATGCTCAAGCAATACTTATAGCGCGAGCGACTTACCAACAATCCTCACAAGCGTATAGGCGTCATTGAGCGTTTGTACTACTTCCTAGTGATTTTCATATTAAAGGGGGAACAATGAAAAACAAGTTCCACTTATAGTAACATTACTTAGAAAGCACTAAGTTGTTAAAAGAAATCTACCAATACAGATAATACATTTACTCTAATTCAAACACCACTTAGTCTTTATATAGTGACACCGATGCCTATTGTTATGAAATATATATATATATATATATGTGAAGTAGACAACAATCCATTTGAGATGGGATAAGCTGACAATTTTAGGAGATTATGTGCTTGAAGTGAAGCATTTATCCTAGAATTTGAGGAATTATTTTCATTATTTAAGTATACAATATATAGATAGCAATTGTCACGCGCGTGCATATACCGATACTAACAATGTATTTTAATGGATAAGGCACGGAAAATCATCAAACACCCAGCAGGAAACACAATTCAAATCCCCTTGTATAGATAGTCATATTTCAAAGTTCTTATTATGCCTCATCAGCAGAGGTTATATATATATTATACCACCCCTCCACACGAGCAAGGATGTGACACAAGGTCGATTTCTTAAGCGGAGGTTCAACAGGTTTGAAATTCAGAGTTTTCCTTCTCCTAGACGGTTGTCTAACGCAAAGGTAAAGAGCCCAGGTCTAGCCCTATGTATTTTCCATAGGCCTGATTGGACCATAAGTGATTATTCCATATTATACACTATGTTACTAACAACAGAACAAGGGTTACCTTCTAGCACATACTAGTACACACGAAAGAGTTTAATAAATGCACATACATTAACACTCACACAAAAAATTCGCATGGATTGAACGCTTCGAGATATTAGGGGCGGCATCTAGTGAGAGTCCCATATTTTCTTCACTATATATTAAGACAATGATAAACAAGCGAAAGACGTAATGATTTCCCAAGACAACAGGACAACGTGCTTGAATGCTTTTGAGATTACGAGAATCTAAACCAACTAATAACAATAATCCTTGAGTTGATGTGTGAGTATTGTATTGCTGGTGTAAAAAATTCTCTTCTCATTGTCATTGTTTAATGTGAATAAATTTTTTAGTAAAACTCTCTCCTTATTTCCTTCTAGCTGTAGTAGCATTTATCCTCACTGATACACAATAGGAAATGACACTTAAGTCCCATAAAACTACATACCCAAGAGAATCAAGTTTTAATCAGAATCTACACCGAAGACAACTACATTCTCTTAATTTATCTGGAGAGATCCAATCGTCGGCACAGTCACAAAATGTTCCAGTCAGAAAATCGCCTGTTGGTCCTAGGGAGATTTTACACTCATCAAGTTAGTGAAACTAGATCATACCAGTCCCTACTAGAGCGAAGAGACTATTACAATGTTTAAACTAGAAATTCTCAGGACTCACAATCATTAATCCTCAGCTTATAAGATAAATTGACGGTGAAGGCAGATCCTTATTAATGCATTTCTCCTAGTGATTCATATTCATATGGTATGAACTAAGAATATGTTTTGTTGACACACATGTCCTCACAACTAACAAGTTTTAAAGAATTCTAACCACACAATATAATTCGCTATGTATATTACGGTCTTCTGTGATTCATATAAGATGAAATGAACCAAGTCCCACAACTAACAAGTTTAAAGAATCGTAACCACACATAATCCTAGTTATATTACGGTCTCCTAGGATTTTCATATTAAGAATGAAATGAAACAAGTTCCCACAACTAACAAGTTTATAAAGAATCTACCAACATACAAATAATCCTAGTTATATTACGGCCTTACCTAGTGATTTTTCATATAAGATAAAATGAACAAGTCCGCACAACTAAAAGTTTAAATGAATCTAAACCAGCACAATAATCCTAGTTATATTACGGCCTTCCTAGGGATTTTCATACAAGATATGAAATGACAAGTCCCACAACTAACAAAGTTTAAGAATCTAACCACACAATAATGCCTAGTTATATACGGCGCTTCCTAGTTTTTCCATATCAAGATGAACATGAAACAAGTCCCAAACTAACAAGTTTTAAAAGGAATCTAACCACACCAATAACCCTAGTTATAGTACGGCCTCTAGTGATTTTCATATCAAGACTGAAATGAACAAGCCCACAACTAACACAGTTTAAAGAATCTATCTAACCACACCAAATAACCTAAGTTATGATTACGGGCCTTCCTAAGTGATTTTTTATTCAAGATGAAATGAACAAGTCCACAATAACAAGTTTAAAGAATCTAACCACACAATTAACCTAGTTAATATTACGGCCTTCCTAGTGGGATTTTTATATCAAAAAGAGTGATAACAAGTCCCACAAACTAACAAGTTTAAAGAATCTACCACAGCCAATAATCTAGTTATATTACGGCCTTCCTAGTGATTTTTATATCAACTGATAATGAACAAGTTCCCACAACTAACAAGTTTAAAGAATCTAATCCACACAATAATCCTAGTTATATTTACGGCCTTCCTAGTGATTTTCATATACAAGATGAAATGAACAAGTCCCACAACTAACAAGTTTAAAGAATCTAACCACACAATAATCCTAGTTATATTACGGACCTTCCTAAGTGATTTTCATATCCAAGCATGAATGAACAAGTCCCACAACTAACAAGTTTAAAGAAATCTAACCACAAACAATAATCCTGAGTTATATTACGGCCTTCCTAGTGATTTTCATATCAAGATGAAATGAACAAGTCCCACAACTAACAGAGTTTAAAGAATCTAACCACACAATAATCCTAGTTATATTACGGCCTTCCTAGTGATTTTCATATATCAAGATGAAATGAAACAAGTCCCACCACTAACAAGTTAAAGAATCAACCACACAATAATCCTAAGTTATATTAGGCCTCCTAAGTGATTTCATATTAAGGAAACAAGTCACAACTAACAGTTTAAAGAATCTAACCACAACAATAATCCTAGTTATATTACGGTCTTCCTAGTGATTTTCATATCAAGATGAAAATGAACAAGTCCCACAACTAACAAGTTTAAAGAATCTAACCCACACAATAATCCTAGTTTATATTACGGTCTTCCTAGTGATTTTCATATCAAGATGAATGAAAAGTCCCGACAACTAACAAGTTTAAAAGAATCTAACCACACAATAATCCTAGTTAATATTACGCGCCTTCTAATGATTTTCATTCAAGATGAAATGAACAAGTCCCACAACTAACAAGTTTATAAAGAATCTAACCACACAATAATCCTAGTTATATTAGCGGCCTTCCTAGTGATTTTCATATCAAGATAAATGAACAACGTCCCACAACTAACAAGTTTAAGAATCTAACCACACAATAACCCTAGTTATATTACGGCCTTCCTAGTGATTTTTCATATCAAGATGAAAATGAACAATGTCCCACAACTAACAATGTTTAAAGAATCTAACCACACAATAATCCCTAGTTATATTACGGCTTCCTAGTGATTTTTATATCAAGATGAATAACAAGTCCCACAACTAACAAGTTCTAAAGAAATCTAACCACACAATAATCCAGTTTATTACGGCCTTTCCTATGATTTTTGATATCAAGATGAAATGAACAAGTCCCACAACTAACAAGTTTAAAAATCTAACTCCACACAATAATCCTAGTTATATTACTGGCCTTCCATAGTGATTTTCTATATCAATGATGAAATGAACAAGTCCCGACAACTAACAAGTTTAAAGAAGTCTAACGCACACAACTAATCCTAGTTATATTAGGGCTTCCTAGTGATTTTCATATTAAAGATGAGAAATGAAAAGTCCCACAACTAAACAAGTTTAAAGAATCTAAACACACACAATAATCCCTAGTTATAATTACGGTCCTTCCTAGTTGATTTTTCATATCAAGATGAAATGAACAAGTCCCACAAACTAACAAGTTTTAAAGAATCTACCAACACAATAATCCTAGTTATATTACGGTCTCCTTAGTGTTTTCATAATCAAGATGAAATGAACAAGTTCCCACAACTAACAACGTTTAAAGAATCTAACACCAAATAATCCTAGTTATATATACGGCCTTCCTAGTGATTTTCATATCAAGATGACAATGAACAAGTCCCACAACTAAACAAGTTAAAAGAATCTAACCACACAATAATCCTAGTTATATTACGGCCTTCCTAGTGATTTTTCAATATCAAGATGAAATGAACAAGTCCACAACTAACAAGTTTTAAAAGAATCTAACGCACACAATACACCCTAGAGTTATATTACGGCCTTCCTAGTGATTTTTATATCAAGATTGAAATGAACAAGTCCCACAACTAACAAGTTTAAAGAATCTTAACCCACACAATAATCCTAGTTATATTACGGCCTTCCTAGTGCATTTTTATATCAAAGCATGAAATGAACCAATGTCCACACTCAACAAGTTTAAAGAATCTACACCACACACAATAATCCTAGTTATATACGCGGCCTTCCTAGTGATTTTTATATCAAGATAGAAAATGAACAAGTCCCACAACTAACAAGTAAAGACATCTAAACTCACACAATAATCCTAGTTATCATTGACGGCCTTCCATAGTGATTTTTATATTCAAGATGAAATGAACAAGTCCCAAACTAACACAAGTTTTAAAGAATCTAACCACACAATAATCCTTAGTTATATTACGGCCTTCCTAGTGATTTTCATATCAAGATGAAATGAACAAGTCCCAACAACTAAACAAGTTTAAAGAAGATCTAACCAGCACAATAAACCCTAGTTATATTACGGCCTTCCTAGTGGATTTTATTAAGATGAAATGAACAAGTCCCACAACTAGCAAGTTTAAAGAAATATCTAACCACACAATAATCCTAGTTATATTACGGCGCCTTTCCTAGTGATTTTCTATATCAAGATTGAAATGAACAAGTCCCACAACTAACAAGTTTCAAAGAATCTAACCACACAATAATCCTAGTTATTTTACGGCCTTCCTAGTGATTTTCATATCAAAGATGAAATGAACAAGTCCCACAACTAACAAGTTTAAAGAATCTAACCACAACAATAATCCTAGTTATATTAACGGCCTTCCTAGTGATTTCATATCAAGATGAAAATGAACAAGTCCCACAAACTAACAAGTTTAAAGAATCTAACCCGACACAATAATCCTAGTTATATTACGGCCCTTCCTTAGCTGATTTTCATATCTAGAACTGAAATGAACCAAGTCCCACAAACTAACAAGATTTTTTAAAGAATCTAACCCACACAATAATCCTAGTTTATATTACGGCCTTCCAAGTGATTTTCATATCAAGATAAAATGAACAAGTCACGCAAACCAACAATTTACAAAGAATCTAACCACACAATAATCCTAGTTATATTACGGCTTTCCTAGTGCATTTTTATATCTCCCCTTAATATCTTGAATATCTCATTCAGCACATATCGTCCTGTGAGTCATACCAATGACGCCCTGTTTCTGTATGAAAACACTAGTCTTCATTCATTGATTGGCCTCAAGTAGCAAGCGTTCAAAATTTTTAAATTTTGTGAAGATATTATTTTCTTTTAAGAGTATTTATCATTTCCACCTCTTACACGCAATGTCGAAAGGAAAATCAAAGTCCTTAGAATTTATTTGGAGTGAAAAGTTAAAGCTGACTTTGACTTGGAACAGTGAAGGTGAAGCAGTAAAAAGACAAAATATATCAACAGAATTTCCTCCCTTCAAAATCCATCGAAGAAGAAATTGCAAAAATTCAACGGCCCTTGGCGATTTTAGTTTTGTTCTGCTGCCTTCAAAGCAAGTTCATTCAAGGGAGTTAACTCGGGAAATTTCATTCATGCAAGTTTCATTCAAGAGAAGTTTGCTTAAAAAACCAACCAAACAAATTTCTTAAAACCAATATCTCCAACTGCGAGTGCCTATGAAAATGAAAATGGTGGGGCTACGGTCAATCAACTTGAAAGCACTGGATTCCTCTAGCATCACCGAAGTTAAGCAAGCAATGACTCTGGTCAATACTTACATGGTGACCAATTAAGCAACATGAAATACTGTAAGGAAACGAAAATAACTTAATATTCATATCATTAAAGTAACCCGAAAAGGGTTGATACGCTGTAAAACTAAATAAGCAAACTTAAAATGGTGGCCATTTTCTATGATAAGAAAAGTAGTAAAAAAAGTAAATTCGTCGGGGCTGGCCTAAAGTCAGTAATCAGCCAATCAGCGAGGGAATCTATCCAGTTTTCAACTAAGCGCCAGACCACAAGGATATTGTTTTGTCGTCTGTGGTGGAACGCCACACCTGCCATCAGCTCCTCACTTTACCGCACAGAATCTCTGTGCTACTCATATAGCAGTCCCTCTATAGCACGACCAGGATACGACATTGATCAGAGGAAGAATCAAATCAAGACTATAGAGACCACAGCATTGTTAAGATTGACTAGAATACTCAGAGTATCCTGAAAGATAGAGGAAAAAAAATTATTGTCCCTCAGACTCCAGTGACAGACCACTAGCCCACGTTGTTGTGAAAAACTCACTCAGTTAGTTAACTACTACTACTACTACTACTACTACTATTGGAAACCCGATGTAAGAAAAATTACTCAAGTGCTTGAACATAAGTGTTATAGGTGATATACCCTATAGACTATAATGGAATGCGCCGACGGTTACTATAAGTAACAGGAACAATTATGGTTTGGGGAAGCCAATGCGAGTCAGCTCGTAACTCCATTTGTCGGACGCAATTCCCACTTTTCTTTACTGTAATTGTCTACTCTTTTGTTAATACATTTTCCTACATTTGTTACCCGTCGTTTTGTCTTATTTTGACCCCTTGAAACCCCACAACAATTAGTATATTATTATTTATCCTTGACAATCGCTTGTCATGATTATTTTCAATAATTATCGAATTTTATACGATATACGCATTGTAATTACCTTCAAGCAAAAAAATATAAATAATAATATACTTTACTCAACAATGCTTCTAAAGCAAATTATCAAATCTCAGTTCTTACGCTGGAGCATAGGCCTAATTTGCGATCTTCTCAACGTCCACCGTACTTTGTATAGTAGTAACGTGTTTATCCTTGACAAGTTAATTTTGCATGTATTGTGTGCTACGTATTGGAGGTCCTGGGTTGGTGTCTCTGATTCTGCGTGCTGGATTCCCGGTTTCGATTTCTGTCAGGGGGAAATCGTAAGTATACATCGCTGATGAGATTTAATAAAGTTGAAACAGCTGTACGATGTTCTGTGTGGGGCACAATATTTGCAGAATTCGCTTGTCATGATTATTTACAATAATTATCGAATTTTATACGAAATACGCATTGTAATTGCCCTCAAGCAAAAAAATATAAATAATAATGATATATATGTGTGTGTGTGTGTGTGTGGTTGAGAATAGGGGAAAGTGTGGATATAACAACACAGTTGAATTCAGTTGATATTTTTCCTCATTGTATGAAGCTTTTTCGAAACTTTATTAATAATAAATGATAATAAATCGAAAATAAAGCTTCAAAAAAGCTTCATACAATGAGGCAAAATATCAACTGAATTCAATTGTCTGTGTTATTATATCCACACTTTCCTCTATTCTCAACCACATTTTGTCGGATTTATTGAAATCCTTCACTCATATATATATATATATATATATATATATATATATATATATATATATATACGGTCCCCTTCCCGCTGGGGTTGAGCACTTTGGAAGGGGATCTCGCTGACGGCCGCCAACTAAAGTGTAAACGCAACGCTCTCCTATAAAATGGGATAGAGCACTCTATGGCGGCCTTCGCATACATAGAGATGTGTATTAAAACAGTTAAAACCCCATTCATGTTCTGTAGGTGATGATAGCCAAAAGGGTAAGCTGTCCAACTGCTGCTGAAACGATCGGATTTCTAACCCGGCTGTAGGTAGCTCACAAAATATCTAGCTACACTGAAGAGACTTGATAAGTCGAAACACGTGTATGTGGATTATATATACTAGCAAATATATGCACCCTCCGGGTGCAAGAATTTAAGTTTTGATATAATAAAATATCATATTAAATTAGAAAGGCTGATGAAACTGACTAAGAATGCAGATAAAAAGATCTGCAACAGAGGGGGTATAATCGAAAAATAGAACAACTTTGAAACTAACTATTCCATCATTTTCAATTACTCCCCTCTTTCATGGTAAATTTTCCTAATTTAACTATCTAGTTAAAATAGGAAGTAAAGGATAATATTACAGTTATTTCTTCTTGTAAATAAATTTCTTTAAGATTTATCCACGAGATTTCTGTTTATATTTCTTAAGATAAAACCAAACATTAGAAATCAATAATACCAAGCACAATATTTATTAAAAATAAATTTTAAAATATCATATGCAAATTAGCCTCTCGTTCAAACTGTAAAAGCTATTTTGTTGTATATATAAATACAATTGCATGTTATTAGTACGTAGATGTGGTCAACAGTATTAATAATGTAAAACAATTTTATTAATAACTGAAGGTTTAAAAGATGAAATCATGGAGATTTGACGTAAATAATTAAGGGAAAGTGATATGAGTAGTAATATAGTTTCGGTTACAGACAGAAAAACACACAATCTCCATTATAATAAGATATATATATATATACATATACACATACAGTTTTATTTCCATGTGTGTAAGTGTATGAGCGTGTGTGTGAATAACATGTAAATTATTGGTCGTGGCTTTCTGCGATTTCGTTCATTAATAAAACGTTTGCTTAGCCTTTTGTCACGGTGATATCAGTTACTATGGAGACGTGGAATATTTCACGGCCAGGTCAATTTTGTTGATAAATGACCTCTCGACCTCGTAGGAGTACAATCAATCGAGGCACTACAGGGTCAACATATCTAGGTTGCTGATCGATAATTTTCTCAATGTACCTCTAACTAATTGCTCTTACACACAGAGAGAGAGAGAGAGAGAGAGAGAGAGAGAGAGAGAGAGAGAGAGATGAAGAAGAGAGAGAGAGAGAGAGAGAGTCCTGCCATTATATCAATAATCAAAATAGAGATACAGATAGATAGAGAAGATAAATAGATAGATAAAGATTGAGAAAGAGAGAGAGAGAGAGAGAGAGAGAGAGAGAGAGAGAGAGAGAGAGAGAGAGAGAGAGAGAGTCCCTGCCCATTATATCAATAATCAAAATAGAGATACAGATAGATAGAGGAAGATAAATAGATAGATAAGATTGAGAGAGAGAGAGAGAGAGAGAGAGAGAGAGAGAGAGAGAGAGAGAAGAGAGAGAGAGAGAGAGAGAGAGAGAGTCCCTGCCCATTATATCAATAATCAAAATAGAGATACAGATAGATAGAGGAAGATAGATAGATAGATAAAGATTGAGAGAGGAGAGAGAGAGAGAGAGAGAGAGAGAGAGAGAGAGAGAGAGAGAGAGAGAAGAGAGAATGCGTGCTGTCAGCATGACTTGATTATATTATATATATAATATATATATATATATAAGATATCTAATACTATTATCAATAATCATTCACAGAAATATATGTATTATATATATATATATATATATATATATAGTATTAAGGTGTATATAGAAATAACCTACTCAAATTTGACAAAAAAGGATTTTCAGGGTTAATTGCAATTAACCCTGAAGATCATTTATTGTTAAACTTGAGTAGGTTATTAACCGAATAGGTTATAGGTTATTAACCGAATCCAGTCTATTTTCCAGGCGCCTCGTCAAGGTCCAAGTGGTGCAACCATACAAGAGCACCGATACCACCACGGCCTGGAAGAATTGTCGCTTTAACTTGTCGGGGGCTCTGACTTCCATATAACTGACAATCTGTTTATAGCGGACCATGACTTCCCTATGCGTTCATCGACATCGCTTCCTGTATATATATATATATATATATATATATATATATATATATATATATATATATTAGCTACTGGCAAACTGAGCCTAAAATGCGTTTTTGACAAAATTACTTTAGCCCCCCCCTACAGAAAATAATTTACCAAAAATCAGGGAATTATCGGATTTTAATGAAATTTTCAGTGTTTATTTATCAATGAATGATCTTTATAAGGCATTATTTGGGGGCGTAATATTTTTTTCAAGTTGGTCTTATTTTGTACTAATTACAGTATAAATAAAGAGATAAAATACCGAAGTTATGAATAGAAACAAAAAAAATAATTTACGGTGGTTATTCTATGAGAAAATAAGTACCAAAAATCGAAAAATAAAATGTAAAAAAAATAATAGATAATTAATTTTTTGGAGATTTTTTTTTTACTCATTTCGATAATTATTTAATTGGCTATTATCTTATAAAATAAAAAAAATTATACATCGATATTTTTTCTGCTTAAAAGGTGTGTGTGTGGGGGGGTACATTTTCAATAGAGTTTTTCTTCAAAACTTATTACTAGTATTTTTTCTATGAAAAAATAATATATAAAATTCATTTAAAATAAAAATATTCTGATCTTAATTTTAATACAAATCTTATTTTAGACACTAAAATAAGATTTGCATTAAAATTAACATCAGAATATTTTTATTTTAAATGAATTTTATATATTAATTTTTCATAGAAAAAAATAATAAATTAAAGTTTTGAAATAAAATAACTGATGCATTATAAAATTCATTAACTGATAAATCAATACTGAAAATTTCATTAAAATCGGATAATTAACTGATTTTTTGAAAAAATTTTTGCAAACGTGAATGTAAAATTGTAAACAAGCACTTAAAACCATCGAAAAAGAGGCTGAATGGTGGATCGCGTCGGAATTGACCAAAACAAATGGTTTTAAATTTAAAAAAAAATAAACTGCACATGTAATGATATTTTTAATGACGGTTATTATGTTACTACTTATCGATTTAGACAAAGTTTCACCTTAAATAATAGATTTAATTATTTTTAATTCGCTTTTAAAATTCCTAGCAGACGACAAAAGTGCCTATGCCTAACATATATATACATTCACAGAAAACGAAAACGAAAACAACAACAACAACAACAACAACAACAACAACAACAACAACAACATTCCCTTTGAGTCAGGAACCACATAAAATAATAATCTGCTTATTCCTGGGAGGCTATTCTCCCAGGCAGCACCTGCACTCACGTCTAAAAGAGATAAGGGGTTGTGTTTATTGCCCGACACCAGAGGTGCCCTCGGAGTGGAATGCTGACGGAACTATGCAATTCTTAACACTACCAACCCTTGGGATGTTTGCTTTTCTGCGGGATTCTCACGTCAAACTAACATTGTGTCACATGCAAGCACCATGGGGTGGGGGTGGGGGTGGGTGTGTATTTAGATAGCTTCTCTGCAATTTGAATGCTGCGGGCGGTTGTTTTGTTGTTTGACTGCGTATTTTCCTTGACCTTGAAGGCAAGTGATCAAGAAAGTTGGGGGCATCGTGGCTCACACGGTGCCGATCTGCTTATTCGTGTCCGAAGTCGTGTTAACGTGTCATCTGTAGCTACGCACAATTACCACTGCCACAAAAGGGTAGGTCGATTTTTCACTTTTGAATAATATCAAATTGTCCATCTACGTGAAAGTTGTGTGTTAGTATACTGAATACTAATGTTTGTTTGAGGAAATAGCATCAAAAATCGTCTACTGAAATCCTCGTTTTCTAAAAGGCTAAATTTTGCAGAAACGAAAATTTTTAGTGTATTTTAGTAGACGATCTTTAATGCTATTTCCTCAAACAGTGGTGCAAGTAAAAGATATAATTTTTGGTATTAGTATTCAGTATACTAACTCACAACTTTCGCATAGATGGTCAATTTGATATTTTGAAAAAAGTTAAAAATCGACCTGCCCTAATGCCACAAACACAACGACACACGGACGCCAATACACCCCCGCCAAAAATATATCCGCCAAAATTTTAATATTCTACTCCCTCTTATATCTCCAGCCAGCCAACATCACCGGGTAAAGACAAAAATAGAAATAATAATAATAATAATAACAACAACAACAACAACAACAACAACAACAATAATAATAATAATAATAATAATAATAATAATAATAATAATAATAATAATAATAATAATAATAATAAAAGACTGGAGGATCTGGAAATCAGAGGAAAAATTGATACCATCCAGAACACTACACTGCTGCAATCTGCCAGAATACTCAGAAGAGTCCTGGAGACCTGAGGAGACTTGTTGCCACTCAGACTCCAGTGAAAGACCATCAGCAAATGCTGATGTGAAAACTCAAAAGGAGTAAATAATAATAATAAATGGTCTGCAATAGGCTAGAATATTTAGAAAAATCCTGGAAACCTAAGGAAACTTGTCACTCAGACGTTAGTTTACTCTGGTGTTAATAATAATAATAATAATAATAATAATAATAATAATAATAATAATAATAATAAAAGTCTGGAGGATCTGGAAATCAGAGAAAAAATTGAGACCATCCTGACTACTACATTGCTGCAATCCCCTAGTATCCTCAGAAGAGTCCTGAAGACCTGAGAAGACTTGTTGTCACTCAGACTCCAGTGAACAACTGGCTAAGGCAGGTGTGAAAAACTCTTATGGAGTGAAATAATAATAATAATAATAAATGGTCTCATCCAGACTACTGCATTACTGCAATACGCTAGAATACTCAGAAAAGTCCTGGAGACCCGAGGAGACTTGTTCTCACTCAGACGCCAGTGAAAGACCATTAGTTTACTCTGGTGTTAATAACTCACAATAATAATAATAATAATAATAATAATAATAATAATAATAAATGGTCTCATCCAGACTACTGCATTACTGCAATACGCTAGAATACTCAGAAAAGTCCTGGAGACCCGAGGAGACTTGTTGTCACTCAGACGCCAGTGAAATACCATTAGTTTACTCTGGTGTTAATAACTCACAATAATAATAATAATAATAATAATAATAATAATAATAATAAATGGTCTCATCCAGACTACTGCATTGCTGCAATACGCTAGAATACTCAGAAAAGTCCTGGAGACCTGAGGAGACTTGTTGTCACTCAGACGCCAGTGAAAGACCATCAGTTTACTCTGGTGTTAATAACTCACAATAATAATAATAATAATAATAATAATAATAATAAATGGTCTCATCCAGACTACTGCATTACTGCAATACGCTAGAATACTCAGAAAAGTCCTGGAGACCTGAGGAGACTTGTTGTCTCTCAGACGCAAGTGAAAGACTATTAGTTTACTCTGGTGTTAATAAATCACAATAATAATAATAATAATAATAATAATAATAATAATAATAATAATAATAATGAGAAATGAGAAAGAAAACTATGAAAATCTACAAGAGGGGAAATTGAGAGGATATTTTTCTTTCTTTTGGCGTCAACGTTGCCACTGATTTTTCACTTGTCGCCGTCGGCAATGTTTGTCCGTTGTAAATACGAATGTCTAGAGATGTAAAAATAACTTCAGCTAGACAATGATGTCTGCTGAAATGGTAAAAAGAAAAAAAAATAGTTTTAATGTGTCATACACTTGCTCAGCTTCAAGGAGGAAATGGACACATTTTTGTAACAAGAACTAATTTATTTTCCAGGGTTCCGATTACATACGTTAGAGTTGGTGGCCTTTCTCTTCCAGTGCCAGACTTTAACAAACACTGCCTGAAAGTCTTTGGGTACTCATAATTTCTTATTATACGGTTTTGCTTCTCTAACCTTAGTATTCTTTAAAGTGCTATCAAAAACTGACATTATATTTTCCGGGTTTAAGTATCTTTGCCAGGTTTGGTGGAAATCATTTCTATTTTTTTTTATTGTAAGGTCAACATGAAATTCATTGTCTATTAATAAGGAGTTTGAGTTTGAGTTTGAGTTTTTGTTTAACGGCATATCAACCCCTGTGGGTCATTTAATGCCAAAAAGGTTATTTTGGATTTCAGACTTTAAGGTAGTGGTTCTATGGAGATAATTGGTTATGTTCTGTTATATTTTGTTGAAAAGGTTGCTTTTTTTAATAAAATTTAAAATGTTTTCAGGGTTTGTATTCTTGAAGATGTCTTTCAGGTTTCTAGCTTGATAGTAATTTGCGCGGATATGTTTAAGTCTGTTACAATTTAGAAAGATATGCTTGGTTGTAAAATGTGTACTGCAAAATGGAAGTAACGTGAGGAAATTAATCCTGAAGCATAATCTATGTGGCGGCATAGATTATTGGCAACAGCCGGTAGCTCTTTTTCATGTCACGGACAGCGGTTTTCCATGGAAAGATACAGACCGTTGGAGACCTTTGACCCGAGACGCGGGAAAGCCGAGAATCACGTGAGAGCTAGTTAACTCATCAATACCAGCTCGGACGTCAGGCGAGAAGCATGTTCTTGCCTTAGCTGGGACTCACCCGCACACGCGCGCTGTGTTAGTTGGTTTAGTCAGAAAAAGAAAAGTAGTTAAGAATAAAAGTTTAAAGAAATAACATGGTGTTGTTGGTTGATGCATGTCTTGGCAAAAAGACTGACCAAGAAGAAGAAAATGAATAAAAATGAACAACCAACAAGATAGAAGTCAAAGCTAGACGATCGAATGGCCAAACAAGCGAAGAAGTAAGTAATGCAATTATGCATCTCATCTCTCTGTCTACCTGTCTATCTATCTCCCCTCTCTCCAGTAAAAGAACACTTGTATATATACCCAACATGTAGGTATGGGTATATAACAATCCGACAGTATTGTGTGGAAAAAATGTAGAAACAAACACGGCATGTTAAAATGGATGGAAATTTATAGTCGATGTTCGAGCATTTCGGTTTACAATGGAAACCTTCTTCAGGACTGTGAAATTTTATTCCAAATTCTACACATACAAAACATCCCTCATCATAACATCCCGTGTTTGTTTCTACATTTTCTCCACGTATTGTAAAATGTAAACTTTAAACACTGTGTTACTACTGCGATGACAGAGAAGTTTAGAATTATGCGGATCGAAAATACATACATAAACCATACATACATGGGCTTTGCAATCCTACTGCTCTAATGCTATCATAGTAAGGCCATGCATACATTGGTATTGAGATACTATTGGTCTGATGCGATCACACAGAAAGAAAGAGAGAAAGAAAAAAGCCAATCAGTGAAAAAGAAGAAAGAAAAAAGAAAGAAAGAAAAAAGAAAGAAAAATAAATTAAAAAAAGTAAGCAAAAAAAAAGATAAATTAAAAGAAAAAAAACACGAAAAAAACGAAGGAAGTTAGAAAGCAAAAACAGGAAGGAAAAATAAAATAGAAAGGAAAAAGATGAACAAAGAAAGAAAGGAAGAGAGAAAGAAAAAAGAAAGAATTAAAAGACGAACACACAGAAAGAAAGACAGATAGAAAAAAAAAAGAAAAACAGAAGAGTAGAGGAAGAAAGAAAAAAGAATGAAAGAAAAAGGAAGAAAGAAATTAAAAAAGGAAGCAAAACAAAGATAACATAAAAGAAAGAAGGGAAGGAAGGAAGAAAAAAATAAGGAAGAAAGACGGAAGAAAGACGAACTGGTTGACGGAAAGAAAGAAAGAATGAAAGAAATGATGAAAAAATAAAGAAGGAATGAAAGAAAGAATGAATGAAAAAAAAAGAAAGAATGGATGAAAGAAAGAAAGAAAGAAAGAAAGAAAGAAAGAATAAATGAAAGAAAGAAGGAAGGACGAAAGAAAGAGAGTTAAGGTGTTATACACCCTATCATCTTCAGGTATATAATCGAGAGAGGAATCTCGGATGAGAGACAGACAGACAGACAGACAGACAGACTTACTTACTTGTTGCTTCATATCTGCTTTTCTGTTTTACTGCTTCTGCTAACTTCTTGTCTGGCAGTCATCTTGTCGTCCACTCTTCTAACTGCTTCTTCTAAGGGCTAACTCTTTTAGTCATAAAATTAATTAAACCACAAGACATTTTTTTCCTTGATCAAGATTTATTTAACCCATTCTTATTATTTGCCGCGAGGATGAGATTCAACCGCAGCAGTAGCACGTCTACTCTGCTTCAATTCTCAGGTTGAAAACTGATTCTCTATCTAATTAATCACGTGACATGCGAGATTCGCGCCTCTAGGGGTCAGGGAACTCCCCCAGATGATTATCTTTGGTATGAAATTAAATTGAATCTGGTTCCAGTTCTGTAGATCTCAATAGTTTTGAGTACCCCTTCATTGTCATTACACTCTGGGTCACTCTAACCTGGAGTGCTTGTACCTGTTAGGGTCCCATCTAGGAGTCGAATAGATCTGTTTAAAAATAATTCATATTCGACCGGGTTCTGTAGCCTTGGTTAGGCAACTAGTCTCGGTGAAGGAAAACTCTTAATTCAAAGCGGGTTTCTTCCGTTTAAGAACTGACTTTGGGTCACATCCTCTCAGTGACGGAGTTGTTGGGTAAATACATTCCTTCCGCTTTAAAAAAATGTTATAAATTGTTGATTGATTGATTGATTGAATTTGACGGCTTTTTATATAGCTTTTTGATTTGGTGCGTCCTGGAACGCACATATTTGCTTTGAATGAGTCCGCAGGAAAATTTATGGGTCCTAACTAAAGCCGTCTAACTCCTACCTTGTAAACTATCCTGTGTATTTCGATTCTAAGAAACTATTGAAATGTATTTACAGTTAGCTTGAAATGTTCAGGGAAGAAAAAAAAAACAAAAACAAAAACAAAAAAAAACAAACAAAAAAAACAAAAACGCTGGGACGTATTAATATGATTTTACTGCGTCCTTTTAGATTTTTGTGCGTCAGGGACGCAGGACGTGTACCTACCAGCACAATGTAATTGGTGTACTGGAATGCTTTCAAAAACCTTTCGTTTATCTCGATATATTTTCTAGTGAATGCCCTCTAATGAGTGCCAGAGAGAGAGAGAGAGAGAGAGAGAGAAGAGAGAGAGAGAGAGAGAGAGAGAGAGAGAGAGAGAGAGAGACCCACCCCCCAAGGATCGATAAAAGAATTTAAAATGAATCTGCTATTTTCGGCTTTACTTACGAATACTTCAGGTCTTTTGTCTGTTCTATGATTTCTATACATTTTACATTGCATTGTGAACATGGGTTGCGTCAGCACCACTGGACAGGGCGAACGAGTTCAAAAGGAGAAAGAAGTTTCTGAACCTCTGACTTAACCTATCAATCAATATATATTTTGTTTACCCATGTCAAACTTTCTTGCCCTCAGAAACCTTTCTACTCGTATGACACGCGTACCCCAGACAACGGGCAGTACCTTTATTGATGGATAATATCCAATTATTTCACTAACGTTTCCATCTTAATGCACCAGAACTAAATAAAACAACTAATTCTTTTCGTTCTATTATTATGGCCAATTGAAAAGAAGAAGAAAACTTTCACCAGGAGACATTTTAACGGTTTTGAGGTGCTGATTTAGAAAAAAAGCCCCAGAAAAAAATGGCAGTGGCCGAGGGTTTTATGACATTAAACTGAATCTAGTGGGTTATATACTCGTTATGTCGGGTATACAAATGACGTGTGTGTATGTGTGTATGTGTGTGTGTGTGTGTGAGAGAGAGAGAGAGAGAGAGAGAGAGAGAGAGACAGACAGACAGACAGTAGATGACAGATTGGTTCTTACTTAGTATTATTTGGATTATTCGGACAATTGTCCTCATCTTTATTTTATCTGTACAACGTTTCGGCCGATGTGCTCTCCGGCCTTCTTCATATATTTCTTGTCGGGCTCGGGAGCCTCCTCAAACCCGGAAGGCCCCCGTGTCCGACACGAAATACCTGAAGAAGAAATACCCCAAGAAGGCCGGTACTAATTTTAATAGAATTAAAAGAAACCACAAAAAATTTATTATCAAAATTTAAACTGATAATGCTATTAAATAATAATAAATAAATCTTTATACAACACACACACACACACACACACACACACACACACACACACACACACATATATATATATATATATATAATAAAGATAAACCTAATGAGTCAGATAAACCTACTTAAAGTTTCGCTTAGTGCCCTTTAGGGCTAAGATCCGACTTTATCTTTATTATTTTCTCTACTTAGGTATTGAGCAGTCTTTACTTATTAGCTTTAGTATATCCTAGCGGTGTTTGTATGAATATATATATCTTATATATATATACATATAAATTGTTTTTTTCTTTTGGCCAAGTATTGTATCAATCGATTATTTTTGGTTGGTACGATTATCTGGGTCTTTTCTTTTTTCCAAAAATTGTTTTATCCCCAGGTGATGTTTCGTAGTATATTTTTACAATCAAACTATTTGTCGGTTTTTTTCTCACCGCGAGGGTTTACCAACAAGTTTGGTATATATATTAAAAATAAGTTAATTTATTTATTTTAAATTTATAATATTATCGTGAATACAATATACACCATAAAATCACTACGCTCACTTCATAATAACTCGAACCAAAAAACAATATAAATAGATTTGAACTTTTTTGAAATTATTAAATATGACAGTTAGACAATTGTTAGATTAGCACAAATCGATTCTAAAATTAAAATCAACCTGTGAGATTTTTTTTCGAAAGTCAGGTTTTTTGCAAAAATTTAATACAATGACCACAAAAATCGACCTATTAAAAAAGAAAAGAATGAAAAGAAGAAAAGATAGAGCCCACTTTATAAAATTTTAATACAATATTTAATACAAACTAACCATCGGGACCAAATTCACCGTTAAGACAACTTTTCCTTTATATATATATATATATATATATATATATATATATATATATACACTCATATATTTTTTACTATATTATTTTAATTATTAATATATATATATATATATATAAAAAAAAAAATAGGAATATTTCTTAGTGATTATTTCTTTAATTATTCTTAACGTTTCGACCTTTGGTCATCGTCAGGAGAATGTTTTTTGTGAAGAAACAAGCATCCACGGGTTCACCCAAAAAGGACGTTTATGTTATATTTTTGTAGAACTCAAAAAGTTGTCACTTTATCCCGAACAGAACTTAAAAGACATCGATCGTCATTTTACTGTTGGGTGATGGAGAGAAGAACTCAACTAAATCCTATACTCTCGCTCTATCCACCCCCCCCTCTCTCTCTCTCTCGCTCTCTCTCTCTTTTAACACGTGATATCTTTCATCCAATCAGAGTGCAAAACCTTTCTTCATATTGTTCCTCAGGTCTCTGAACTGGAAAGAAATGACCTATGACTTTCAACCAGTCAATCATCACTTCCGCAGGTGTTTGACCCCTGGGTCACATATCCGTTGCAAGTTTCAGCATCGGTACCCCATTATTTTACACTTTCCTCTTATTCCTGGGTTAGCCATGATAAAGTATTGCCCAAAATCTGTGTGTTCAAGAGTTTAAAAACGGTTTATGACAATTGAATGAATTCTTGTAGTAACATTGTTAACGTTTCACTAGTAAATCATTCGGTGTTCAGCCCATAAATGCGTCCTAACCTCTTGCCCCCCCCTCCTCAAAAAAAAAAAAAAAAAAACGCCAAGCAGTGCCTGTTGAAAATCCGACCCATGCTACTTAGGAACTCCCTTGCTGTTTGAAGGCGTCTTTGTTCATATTTTCGAAACTCGATCGTATTAATCTAAAATTCGTGATAGTTTTTTGAATTAAAATAAAATGAAAATACCGAAAAAAAAAGGTATTTTAAAAGGGGGTAAAATACCTACATTTACTTGTCGATAAAAAACCTGGTTCATAGGTAGCACAGGTCGGATTTTCAGCAGGCACGGGTTAGCATTTTTTAAAGTAGGAGACATGGACGTATTTATGCGATATGCACCAATTATTCTTAACAATTTTTATTTTTTTTATTAAGTCATTGAAATTAATCTAAATTACCGAGTCTCTCTTTATGATCTTTCTATATCGTGGATATTTAAAAAAAATTTACGTGTAGTTATGTACCAACTCCTCTGCACGAGCAGGATGTGACACGTGGTCAATTTTTAAGCGGGGTTTACCAGGTTTGAATTCTAAGGTTAAAGAGCCTAGTCTGCCCTACTATTTACCGATACTTGGAGGGAGAATAATTGGATTCATACCTTTCCCACGGGTATTAGTGCCATATGAAATGCAAACAGCCTCGTCCAGGATATGAAGTCGTGTCGTCGTGTCCATTTTTTTTCGACGACAACTATTACACCACGGGCATTTTACATGCACGGTGGTACTTTGACTTAAGAGCTTAATTCGTTACTCTTGTAACCCAATTTCCTCGTATATCAAATCAATTCACCCAATTGAAATAAATTGAAATGCCATTAATACATTCCAGCCCTTCTAAAAACATAAACCTCCCATTTTTTCTCTGAATGTTTGAGATGAAGCTTGAAGATTAGTATTATCTGCGTTATTCGGACTATTGTCCCCATCTTCATTGTTATTTGTACAACGTTTCGGCCGGTATACCCTCCGGCCTTCTTTAGGTATTTCTTGTCGGACTCGGGAACCTTCACGGACTCTGGAACCCGAGTTCAATCCTGAGTGAAAGCAGTTAGAAAAATAATTAATTAACACAACTCCTACCCCAGCTATGGTTAGCGGAATGAGAACAGGATACCCCCGTGGAATAAATAAAGGGTTAGGTTCAAAGTTCCGTGATGGCTCCCGAATACGACAAGAAAGTTCCCGAATACGACAAGAAAGTTCCCGAGACCGAGAAGGTTCCCGAGTCCGACAAGAAATACCTAAAGAAGGCCGGAGGGTATATCGACCGAAACGTTGTACAAATAACAATAAAGACGGGGACAATAGTCCGAATAACGCAGATAATACTCCCATTTTTTGTTATTTTTTTGTAAATAAGAAAATAGCACTTTATTGTATAAAAAAATATTAAAATGTAATGTATTATGTGCTGTAATATGTTTTAATATTTATTTTTTATAAATAATATTTTTCGTTGGAATAATGAATTTGGAAATTTAAATCTTATTATAATAGAGATTGTATGTTTGTTTGACGGCAACCGAAACTATATTACTACTCAAGACACAATTCCCTTAGTTATTTACGTCACATTCTCCATGATTTTATTTTTTATTTAAACCTCAATTATCAATAAAATTGTTTTACCTTATTAATAATGTTGGCCTAATCTAAATGCAGTGTATTTACCACGTACTCCACGTGTTCGGGTTAGGCACAAGGCCCAATTAATGTAGAACCACCTACAAGCCGAGACTCATGGGTCACGGGTGCAAAAAATGCGTTGATCCCGTCGGTATTCCCCCCCCCCAAGGGGGCGCCTCAGTCACTGGGCAATAAACCCAGCCCTATTCCTTTAAATCAAGGTGCAAGTATTGCCTGGGGGGACGGTCCCATGGGATCAACGATGTTAGCTTGTAAGGTTCAGGGCCGAAGCTACTGAACCCTCGGCTCCAAAGATCCAGATCTACATACTATATTTACCATATACCCCACGTTAGGCACAAGGTCCTTATTAATGTGGGACCACCCACAAGCCGAGACTCATTGGTGGCGGGTGCAAAAAATATATTGATTCTGTCTGCATCCCCCCCAGGGTCGCCTCAGGCACTGGGTAACAAAACAGAGGACTGCCCTTTAAATCGAGCGGGCAGGTATTGTCTGGGGGATAGCCCCCTAGAATCAACTCTGTCAATTACAGCAAATCCCGCCCGAAGGCCGGGTCTGTATACAAATAACATGCAATTGTATTTATATATACCAAAAATAGCAGTTTACAGTGTTAACGGGAAGGCTAATTTGTATATTGATATTAAAATTTTGATTTTAATAAATATGTGCTTAGTATTATTAATTTCTAAATGGTTGGTATTTATCTTAAGGAATATAAGCAAAAGTCTTGGGGATAAATCTTAAGATAAATCCATTAACAATAAAAAAAACTGTAATTCTATTATTTACTTCCTATTCTAACTAAATAGTTAAATTAGGTAAATTTAGCAATGAAAGACGGGAGTGATAGAAGAATTTCAGTTGTTCTATTTTTCGATTATACCCACCTCTGTTTCAAATCTTTTTATCTGCATTCTTATTTAGTTTCATTAACCTTTCTAATTTGATAAAATATTTTATTACATTAAAACTTAAATACTTGCACCGGAGGGTGTTTATATTTGCTAGTGTTTTCAATTGACTATTAAATATAAGAGTATCAGGGTCTTCATGTCCTGGGAATGACGTTAAACTCTATCTGATGGTAAAGTTCCAGTTCTGGGGGTCTGGGGAATGTGGAGTACTATTCATCACCATTGCTCCCTGGTCCACTTTGACCCGGAGTGGTAGTACCTGTAAGGGCCTCATCTATGGGTTAAATAGAAAAATGTTTTTATAAAAAACTTGAGTATCCGTTAAGAATGAAGTTATTTCAAAACTTGAATATGATTTGATATGCCGTAAAAAAACCAAACCAAACCAACCAACCAACCAACCAACCAACCAAACCGTACAAGGAAACGATATCCAACCAACTATCATTCTTAAACAATAATAATAAATAAGTTTATTAATTATAAATATATGAAGATAGAGCAAATAATCAGTCTTTGATTGATTTTTGTTTTGTTTTGTTTTACGGCATATCAACCTCGGTGGGTCATTTAATGCCGATAAAGTTTTGAAATAAATCAATTCTTAATGGATAATACAATTTTTTTAATAAATACATTTTTCTATTTAACCCATAGACGGGACCCTAACAGGTGCTACCACTCCGGGTCAGAGTGGACCCGGGAGCAATGGTGATGAAGGGGTGCTCCACATTCCCCAAACCTCCAAAACTGGAACCTCACCATCAGATAGAGTTTAACGTCATTCCCAGGACATGTAGATCCTCAGTTACCGCCTTCTAGCACCCATATGATAAAAAGGGGTGGGGCTTGCCATAAGGGCAATAGGGTTGAGAAAATCATATAGGTGCTAGAGCTTGACGTGACCAGCCGATTGATCGGAGGGCCAAAGTGGAGTATTGCATGTCATAAACTGCTCATCCACCTGGGCTCTATCCTTAAGTATCACGGCTCGCCACCCGCGGCCAACAGGTGGCCCCATTGGGGGAATCTTACCCCTCTGCAGAGGTGCAGTCGGTGCATTATAACGCCCCACCGACAGGGCAGAGTTTTTTTTATTGAGTCCTGATAAAAAATCAATCGGAATCTATGTGTAGGTGAACAGGATGTAATATACAAATCTGATTTGATTAAAGCTGGATGTTAGGTATTTCAAAACTTAGTCGGCATTAAATGACCCACCGAGGTTGATATGCCGTACAACAAAACAAACAAACAAAACAAAACAAATGTTTCCCGGTTCGTTCTATTTTAAACAAAATATCCTCGCTGCAAGTTGTGGTTTATTATCCCCGTACCTCACTTGTACTAGGTTAGGCACAAGGCCCTATTAACGTGGGACCACCTACAAGCCGAGACTCATTGGTGGTGGGTTTAAAAACTGCGTCTATCCCCTCGGCATTCCCCCTCAAGGGGGCGCCTCAGGTACTGGGCAATAAACCCAGCCCAGCCCCTTTAAATCGAGGGGTCAGGTGTTGCCTGGGGGGGGGGATGGCCCCCTGGAATCGACGCTCGTGGTGTTAACCCGGGACGGGCGCGTACACCCGACTCCGTGGGGTCTCTGCTGCAAGTTGTGGTTACTAAAAACAAATATTCGAAGACAACCTTCACACGTCGAAACCACAGTTCGTCCACTGCCCAACCCACAACCTCTTTTCTCTGCGGGAATCAATTCTAAATGTCTTCAGTGACCTACCTAGAAACGAACTCTCACCAACCCATCCACATCTGGCAACTTCCGGTTGAACTCTTATCAATTCGTTATATTGACCTACATTGGAGTAACGCATACGCCTTAATGACAGACGGCGGTAATAAACACACTTTTATTTCAATCTCTTTCACTCACTGGTGACAACTTCTATTCTATTTCAAGTTCCATTAAATCTATTCAAATACATTTGAGGCAATTATACAATTTATAAGCTTGTTACTTTTCTTGTTATGTCCATTAAAACTTTCAATCAACTTTTATCCGTCCTTTTTTATAATTTTACTTTTTTGTATTTTTACTTTGGAGACATTCAAAGAAATATTTCACGACTTAGGTTTTCAACCATATTCTAATGATTCATTTTTTGGTGTCTTTACCTTCTTTTAAAAATATTTTGGATTTCTCTCTGTCTCTGTCTCTGTCTGTCTCTGTCTCTCTGTCTGTCTCTGTCTCTGTCTATCTATCTGTCTCTCTGTCTCTGTCTCCCTCTCTCTTTTCAAACATATTATAATGATTTAGTTTCTGGTTTCTTTACCTTCTTTTAAAATATTTTGGATTTCTCTCTGTCTCTGTCTCTCTCTCTGTCTGTCTCTATCTATCTATCTGTCTGTCTGTCTCTGTCTCTGTCTCCCTCTCTCTTTTCAACCATATTATAATGATTCAGTTCTGGTTTCTTTACCTTCTTTTAAAAAATATTTTGGATTTCTCTCTGTCTCTGTCTCTGTCTGTCTCTCTCTCTGTCTCTCTCTGTGTGTCTGTCTCTGTCTGTCTGTCTCTCTTCTGTCTCCCTCTCTCTTTTCAACCATATTCTAATAATTCAGTTTCTGGTTTCTTTACCTTCTTTTAAAAATATTTGGGATTCTCTCTCTGTGTCTGTCTCTGTCTGTCTCTGTCTGTCTCTGTCTCTGTCTGTCTCTGTCTGTCTCTCTGTCTCTGTCTGTCTCTCTCTCTGTCTCTGTCTGTCTCTGTGTCTCTGTCTCCCTCTCTCTTTTTCAAACATTATAATCATTCAGTTTCTGGTTTCTTTACCTTCTTTTAAAAATATTTTGGATCTCTCTGTCTCTGTCTCTGTCTCTCTGTCTCTGTCTGTCTGTCTGTCTGTCTGTCTCTTTCTTTCTTTCTTTCTCTCTCTCTCTCTCTCTCTCTCTTCTCTCTAATACGGTCTTAGATTTTTTAATGAAGTTAAAATATACCACTCCTCTGCGCGCAATGACACCATTTTCGGAGATCAAATTAAATTTGCAATCTCAGCGCCAAGACTTCTCCTTCTTTTAACTATTCTTCTTATTTAATATTCTTCTTGTTTTTCTTCTTTCTCACTGAATTTGCAAGAATTCGAATGTTATCAGAAATAAGCATGAAAAAAAAAAAAAATCAAATCCATCGCCTAATTTAGACATTCATTAAAAAAAGCAAGTTGCAAATATAAAAAAATGAAGAGAAATTAAATCAAGTTCATTGGCATGTAGGTAGGTAGGTATTTACTCGATCTGTTCGCCACTAGTAGTATGTGACACAAAGTCGCAAGTATGGGGCATCCAACTTGCTATTTAGTACTAATGGATCTGTGAGACTAGTTTGATAACCATTACACCCACAATGGGACACATTCATTACCCAACTTGTTCACCACAGGTAGAATGTCACACAAGGTCACATGTATGGGGCATCCAGCGAAGATCGAACTCTCTATTATAATAGTAATAGTGTTGCATACCTCTTTCCTTACTTACTTACTTCTATTCTTCTTCTGACGTCTTTGACATCTTAAATTCTTCTAGCGTCTCTTCTAACATCTCTTCTAGCGTCTTGACTTCGTCTTGGTGGTCGGTCGCACTTAACTCATTTCTTCTAGATCGTCTTGTTACCAAGACATTCACCAACCCACAAAACCGTGTTATTTTCTTAAGCTTTTATTAGTTAACTAAAAATTTCATGTAACTAAACATAGCGCGCGTATGCAGTGAGTTCCAGTAAAGGCAGGACATCTTCTCTGCCCGACGTCCAAACTGAAACTAAGGACCCAACCAGGTCCCACGTGACTTAACGTATTTCGCGGGCTTTCTGTAATATTCCATGGAAAGTCCCGCCCGTGATATGAATAGGGCCATCCCTTTAGAAATACAGGGGATTGAGCATAATCTTATGCAACCGCATAGATTATGTAACAATAGATCTGTGAGACTAGCTTGATAACCATTACACCACAATAGGACACATTCTTTACCCAACTTATTCACCACAGGTAGAATGTCACACAAGGTCACATGTATGGGGCATCCAGCGAAGATCGAACTCTCTATTATAATAGTAATAGATCTGTGAGACTAGCTTGCTAACCATTACACAACAATAAGGCACTCCTTTTACTAACGCCAGCCCTGT
>CM042167.1:78318483-78353483 GCA_023376005.1 Doryteuthis pealeii
AAACTCTTTAGTTTTTCAATGATTAAAAATGCTTCTGATTTTTTAAAAATAAAATTTATTTATTTTAACACAAAAATACGCATTTTTTCAATTTTTTAAAAAATTCCAGCCCTGAACGAGACGCGTTTGTTTGTACCTCGTTATTTAACGGTTTATTTATTTCCGTCTTCTCATAATATAGTTGCTTTTTGAAAAAGACCGCTTTATAATAGGTCGAAACCGATCTGTCAGCAAACTAATAACATCTTTTTTTATATATATATATTTTCTATTCATATGTAAAAATGTAAAACTATCGCTATTTGTTGTATATATAAATACCAAATTGCATGTTATGTATGTAGATATGGCCAACCGTTTATTAATGCTAAAACAATGTTTACCGTCTGTCGGCTGGGCTGTTAGAATGCACCGACTTGCCAACCTCTGCAGAGGCGGTAAGACTCCCCCAATGGGGCCACCGTGTTGGCCCGTGGTGGCGACCCGGATGCTTAAGGATAGAGCCCAGGTTGGGAATGAGCAGTTCATGACTTGCGAATTACTCCACTATTTGGCCCTAATTCTTGGGCTAGACGGGCCTTGGTCGGAAAGGCCCCCTCCTTGATCAATCGGACTTGTGTCACGTCTAATCCTAGTCACCTTTTTTGATCTCTTCCCAACCCTATTGCCCTTATGGTCATTAGCCTCTCTCCAACCCCTTTTATATATGGGTGCGAGAAGGCGCCGTGTGATGCGGGTCTACATGTCCTCGGAATGACGTTAAAACTCTATCTGATGGTGACTGGTTCCAGTTGGGGTCTTTGGGAATGTCCTGGTAGTACCCTCTATCACCCATTGCCTCCCTGGTCCACTCTGACCGATTTATTGGTAGTACCTGTTAGGGTTCCATCGGTATGGGTTAAATAAAGAATATGAAATATTTATAAAAAAAATATATGTATTATCAATAAGAATGGATTATTTCAAAACTTTATCGGCATTAAATGACCCACTGTGAGGTTGATATTCCGTGAGAAACAAAACAACCAAAAACCAAAACACCAAAAACATTTTAGTAACTGAGTTTTAATAAAATAAAATCATGGAGAATGTCACGTAAATAATAACGGAATTGTGACTTGAGTAGGTGCTATAATTTCAGTTACAGACAGAAAAACACCCAATCTCCATTGTCATCAAGAAGATATTGTCAACCAGTCTGCGGGAATTGGTTTAGGGATTTCCTATGCAGACATTCTGCTTTGAGAGATGAAGGTGATTTTTCAAGACAAAGTAGTGTCGTGTGTCCCACATAATTGTTTATGTTTCCTTTATGAAATTATAATAAATGATCGTCAGTAAGCAATCCCATTGTGTCTATGTTAGAGATTATTTATACGAAGATAGGATGAAGAACGGTAGATTAGGTAGTCAGATAGAACAAGATGAGGATTGCCTTAGATTAAAAGTCGATCGTCGGTCAATCAGGCCTTCCTATTAACAAAGGAATATATATATATAATACTATAATATACTGTATATATAAATATATATATATAGAAGAGATGAGAGAGACGAGAGGAGAGAGATTGACAGAGCAGATTAGAGAGACAGAGACAGAGACACAGAGAGACAGAAGACATGAGAAGAGAGAGACCAGAGACAGAGAACAGAAGAAAATGAATGGAAAAATGAATGAGAAAAGTAATTGGCATAATAAAGGCTCAATGTAAAATGCAGAAGTAAGGAATTAACTATCAAAAATCAGGTATAATTTATGGATATCCTAACTAATAGTTTCATGCTTAATTTTGACCGTCTCGTCTGATGATTGCAGTAAGCATGACACTGGTATTAGTTACTGGGATTATTAAACCGCATTAAAATATTATTTGAATATATATATATATATTGTATATACTATCCATATATAATAAAATATAAATTATATAATATATTATATATATAAAGTCCTTTACAAAGAACTCCCTGTTTTCGACATTTCACGTCCTCATCAATGGGCTTAGACACAGCAACTACCACGAGTGAAAACCCAACGAGGTATATATATATATATATATATATATATATGATGTGTGTTGTGTGTGTAGTGTGTGATTTGCTGGTTGTCCGTTTTATCGGCATATCAGCTCTATAATGTTGATCTAATATAATGGCTGAATCATATCTTAGTGAAATCATTCCTTATGGTGTTTGAGGAAACTAAAAATTATTTTTTAAACAATGACACATAATATATTTATATGGTAATTACAATAACTTATAAAAAAAATCACATGGCATAAATTCTTCCCAATTCAGAATATAGCTTGTAAGCCGATATATTTTATCAAGTAGTTTAGTTCCAATTTTTAATTAATGATGCGCGCGTCTAGACAAACACACACACTTCCACACACATAACACCACACCATTTAATATATATATATTACTATATATATATGCTGTGGTGGTGTGGTTGTGTGTGATGTGTGTGTGTGGTATGTGTAAGTGGTGTGAATATTTGGGATAATATAAAATAAAACGCACAACAATTACATTCAATTTAATATTCCGCCTCTGTGGTTTTAGAAGCTTCATCAAAATGAACTGGTATATGACGAGGAAAAAGTTTTAAAAGGAGCAATGGAATTGGAGGGGGGATACAGAGATGAGGAAGTAAGGGATGTCACAGAAGTATGTATTCCATATGTCTGGGTAGGGTAAGGATAGGAAAGGTTCAAAGTGGAGTGATTCTGTAAATGAGGGTCAGTAAGTTGATTAGTGATAGTGTTTAGATTAGTACTTGCTCAGCCACCAGTGGTTCCATCTTAAAGCATCACGGGTCGCTATCCTATCCCATTGGAGTGAACTTGACTGTTCTGACAATAGGTGCAGTCGGTTGTATTTTCGACAGCCCCAACCGACATGGAATCGCGTTAGAATAAAAGGGAGTGCCATTGTTTGTGTAATGGTTAACAAGTTCATAGATTCGGATCGTATGTAAATAGGATATATTCCTATATCAAATCATACACTGGAAAAAGTTAAATTTGTCACCCACAATCTTTTTTGGCTACCAAATATGTTCAATATATGGTATATAATAATAAGAGAAAAGTTTTTGCGCCTGAGGCAGTGTCACAATCGGATTATTGATCCTTGCTAAGAGAAAATCGAAAATTATCTCAGTCAATCTTAAACATTTTTTCGTCTTTTAACTAGTGTATGAGTATCTACTTATCGTCTATTTGGAAGATAGAATATTCATAATATACCAGTTGTTGTGGGAGCTTATTACACGGACCGCATAATTTTTCTAGAATATAACCACTATGGGTCGTCCATTTCGCAAAAACTCTACAAATTTGAGAGAGCTAAAAATCGAACATAACTCCGTCAAATTTTGGGGGGTTAAACTAATCATAACTACAAACCTGGACAAAATTTCAGAAAATGGGGTTGGTGACATGGCCTAGGATGATTTGAGATAGAATGTATCCCATTATAAGTGCGTGTATCGGAGCCCACGACACGCGACTTATGTGTCATATGTTACACAAGTGGCGAACAGGATCGAGTTATAATACCTTATCGATTTCTTTAATACTAGATAATTCGTTACTGTCAATATATGTGCTACCAAAAAGATAGATTTGCTTTGCTCATGAACCGATAAGCTACATCAGTTAAAATTTTTTGAAAATCAATCATTTTTTGACATCATAATTTCGAGGAAAAATTGAAGGGCCGTGGACCTGATATGGCCTGGGAATGATTTCACATGGAAATTACCCTATTAAGTGGAAATTTCGTGGATGATCGAATCAGGCCTGGATGATTTCACATGAATTTACCATTGAATGGGGAGTGGTATGATGATGGCCTGGAAGATTTCACATATGGATTAACCCATGAAGTGGGTGGGATGATATAGGCCTGGATGATGCACATGGAATACCCATTGAAAGGGGGTAGGATGATTATTCGGCCCTTGGATGATTGTCACATGGAATTACCACTTGAAGATGGTTGGATGATATGGCCTGGATGATTCACAGTAAATTACCCTTGTTTGACAATTTTCGAAAATTTCCACCGGTTTCATTGTATGAAAAAGTCGATAAAGTTAATTTAAGTAGTTTAACGAATTAATGTTTTTGCTGGTCCCAACTTCTAATTGCCGGTGTATTCTTAACAAGCCCCAGCCGTTCATCAAAGGCTGGCGAATATAGTAAAAGGATGTGCCTTTATTGTTGTGTAATGTTATCAAGCTAGTCCTCACAGATCTATTACTATAATATTAATAGAGAGTTTCGATCCTCGAACTGGATGCCCCATTAACATTGTGACTTGTTGACATTCTCACTGTGTGAACAAGTTGGCGTAAAGAATGTGTTCCCTATTGTGGTGTAATGGTTATCAAGCTAGTCTCACAGATCTATTACTATTACTAACTAGAGAGTTTCGATCCTCGCTGGATGCCCATACATGTTGACTTGTGTGACATTCTACCTGTGCGGAACAAGTTGGGTAAAAGAATGTGTCGCTGATTTGTGGTGTTGATGGTTATAACAAGCTAGTCTCACAGATCTATTGTTACATAATCTATTGCGGTGCATAAAAGAAGAGATGTGGAACATTGCTATTGAGAGAAACGGTGAGCTATGTGAGGAGTAGGGTATGCGATGGCCAAGGTAGGACCCAGCGCAATTTTTGAGGTAGATACCATGTTGCTGCTGTTGGTAATTTATAACTGTCCTAAATAAGATGCCATTACTTTTGAGTAACGCAATCGTGGAGAATAGGGATGTGAATCCACAAGGATAGACAGCCTTCATTTTGATGTATGATACATGTTCCTGGTGTTGGGTAATTATACCTGTCCCTACAACAATAAATGGCAATACTTTTGATTCCACCTAATTGGAGAAGTAGAGATGTTGATCCATAGAGGACCGTTTATTTTGATATAATGATACATGTTCCTGTTTGGTTGGTAATTATACCTGTCCTAAACAAAAATGGGCATTGACCTTGACCCACCTTCGTTATTAATGCCGTTATTTTTTGGTATATATCACATGTATGCAGAAGACAAGACATTAGTAGATCTCATTTTCGCGTCGATTGGTTCTTTTTGTTCTTATCGGCATTTCAACGCCTTGGCTGGGTTATTTAAGTGCCATAAATGCGTTGGTTTTTTGTCTGATATGATGGTTTTGAAAGTAAGGAAATGTGTTTATAGGTAAAGGTTATGTTATGTTAGGGAGATCTTTCGAGCGCGATAAAAAGAGGCGGTTTGTATCTATCCAAGAGAATCAGTCGACGAGAAACAGAGTTTTTCAACACCAGTGTACCGGGTGTCGCACACTGAGTGTAGCGTGAAGCTTCCATACGGTATGGCCCGTGAGGTGTTCGGGACGGTTGATCATCCTCTTAAATTTTTATTCTATTACTTTAATATTTTTGTTTTAATAAAATATTTTTTGTTTTGTTAATTTATTCTACACTCGTAGCACATTTTCACTTTATTCATTTTCTTTTAAAATCCAAATGATCGAAATAAGTTATATGTTTATATACTGGATGGGTATAAAATATTGTTGTGATGTTAATCCACAGTAAAAAAGAAGGTCAAGTCGAGATGGGTAAAATAAGACAAGTGTAATTTACAATAAAGGTACAGGAAACGGATAGCTTGCGTTAAACGGTAACAGTACAGTACCTTTCAGCTTGGGTCTCACTGTTTATAGTGAGAACCGGTGTATATTTCTCCACTGTAGGAACGGCGGTACATACATATGAACCTGTCGATCAATGTTTATTGTCCGTAGCTCACAGTGCCGTTGAGATTAAAAAGGATGAAAAAACTTTGGACTTAGAAGGAAACATTTAGATTTAATAGACATGGTAGATTAATTGGGAAAATATTGGCAATGGGTAATGACATGTTTGACTGTATATTTAATTTGTGTGTAATATGCGTGTTTGATTTCAAAAAATCCATTTTTATTTAGTATCCGATAGTGAATCATTTCTAGTTGCAAATTTTAAAATGAAAATTTTCATAAGAAAGCAAAAATACTAAAATTACTGAGTCAGCACTATGAAAAGATCTTTGTCAGAATGAGGTTTGAAGTTTATGTTGAGCTGCCTACAAAACTGCCATAGTGTTTAAATTTAGCATTGACTTTTCTCTTAGACTGGTTGCTGCTCACCAAGCACAGTCTGCCTTACTATTTTCACTAATAGTTTAGGAAAAGTAGGGACATGCCCTTTTCTAATTTAATCTAATGGTGTGGAGTGGAATACTCTAAAGAAAATAAATAAATTAGGGTCTTCCCATCATGGTGTAATGGTTAGCAAGCTGTCTTACTGAAAAACGAGTCTGATCCTTGATTGATAGCCATGCTTGTGACCCTTGTGGTTGACATCCTGACTTGTGGCAAACAGGGTTGGAATTAAGATACCTACCCAAAAGAAATAAATTGGGATTTAGAGTCCCAGGGAAAGACACCAGATGAGACCTAGGTATTTTACCAACCCCTTCACGCTGCTGAAAATGACTTCAATCTTGATTCTGAAAGTTTTCTTAGATGTAGCATAAATTGGGATTGTAAGAGTCCCAAGGAAGGACACCAGATGAAAGACAGTATTTACGCAGCCCTTCACCCTAAATGACTTCTCTTATCTAAAGGTTTTCTCAGATGTAGCATAAATTGGGATTTAAGAGTCCAGGGAAGGACACCATGAGACATATTTTACCACCCTTCAACCGCTATAAATGATTTCATCTTATCTAAGGTTTTCTAGATGTAGCATAAATTGGGATTTAAGAGTCCAGGAAGGACACCAGATAGACCAAACAGTATTTTACCCACCCTTCACCCTTAAAAATGACTTTCATCTTATCTAAAGTTTTTCTAGATGTAGCAGTAAATTGGGATTTAAAGAGTCCAGGGAAGGACACCAGATGAGACCAGTATTTACCACCCTTCACCGTAAATGACTATCATCTTATCTAAAGGTTTCTGATGTAGCATAAATTGGGATTTAAGAGCCAGGGGAAGGACACCGAGAATGAGACCAGTATTTTTAACCACCCTTCACCCTAAATACTTTCATCTTATTAAAGTTTTCTAGTGTAGCATAAATTGGGATTTAAGAGTCCAGGGAAAGGACAGCGCTAATGAGACCAGTATTTATACCACCGCTTCAAACCCTAAAATGACTCTCATCTTATTCTAAAAGTTTTTCCTTAGATGTAGCATAAATTGGGATTTAGGAGTCCCAGGGAAAGGAAAGCCAGATGAGACCAGGGTATTTTACCACCCTTCACCCTAGAAGTGACTTCATCTTAATCTAAAGTTTTCTAGATGTAGCATAAATTGGGGATTTAAGAGTCCAGGGAAGGACACCAGATGGACCAGTATTTTACCACCGCTTCACCCTATAATGACTTCATCTTAATCTAGAAGTTTTCTAGATAGTAGGCATAATTGGGATTTAAGAGTCCAGGGAAGGACATCCAGATGAGACCAGTATTTTACCCCTTCACCCTAAATGACTTCATCTTATCTAAAGTTTTCTAGTATGTAGCATAAATTGGGATTTAAGAAGTCCAGGGAAGGACACCAGATGAGACCAGTATTTTACCACCCTTCACCCTAAATGACTTCTCGTTATCTTATAAGTTTTCTAGATGTAGCATTAAATTGGGATTTTAAGAGTCCAGGGAAGGACACCCAGATGGAGACCTAGTATTTTACCACCCTTTCCCGCTAAATGACTTCATCCTTATCTAAAGTTTTCTAATGTAGCATAGAACCTGATGAAAGGTTTGGAGAGTACATTGGCTGAAATGCTGTGAAAAAAAAAAAATCAGTAATTTGTCTCATTTCTTAATAATATTCTGCCGGATGATTTGAATAAACATTGAAATACTCAATGAAGTCCCCACGCATTCTCAAGCAATCAAAGTAATTAGTTAATAGGGAATATTCATGGGATTTTAAAATCTATTTAATGAGCAAGTAAAGAAGTGGGGGATTTGTTTATAACTGGTTGTAAATAAAGATTGATTCCGCTTAAAAAAATAATTATTATTTCTAACACTTTTTTGCTTTTCGAGAAATGGTACTCCACATTTCCTTCTAAATTTTTGGCGATACATCTATTGGGCTCCGTGTATTAACATGCTTTCTGTGGATGAGATATTACATACTAGGTATGGTGAATTGTTCTAATACGCGGTTTTAGAGGCTTACCGTCAAGTAAGCCTTAGTATAAACTACAGAACTGTGTGACGTGTGGTTGCGTGTAAATACCATCATTTTCTCTCTGAATGTTGAGATGAGCTGCTTGATGATTGAGTATTATCTGCGTTATTTCACTTGACCTCAAATCTTCAATTGTTATCTGTACACGTTTCGGCCGATATGCCCTCCGGCCTATCCTACCCGAGTCCATCATTTTTCTCAATGAATGTTTTGAGAGAGGCTTGAATGATTAGTATTATCTGCGTTATTCGGACTAATTGACCGTCAATCTTCATTGTTATCCTGTACAACGTTTTCGGCCGATATGCCTTCGCGGCCTTCTTCCCGAGTCCGACAGAAAAATCTGGAAGATGGCCGGAGGGCATATACGACCTAAAGCGTTGTACAGATAACAATGAAGATGGGCCAGATAATCCGAATAACGCAGATAATACAGATACATAGACATGAAGGTATGAAGCCGAAGGGAAGCGTTGGTGTAAAAACTCCATTTAAAAGCCAGTTTCTTCTTGTTAAGTTGACGGACAACATGGGTAGCGCTTTAAGGGGGCATGATCAATTCTTTAAAGGGGTCTAACTGGCATATGAGGGTATTATGTTGGAGAGACCAAGTTAATAACATAACTGACGATGCTACCCAAACGCTGTTTTACAGGCGTATTCTCAAACAATAATTGCGGCTTATGTTACTTCAACTAGGGGGTTGGGTTGGGGTTTAGGGTTAGTTTAATGGGAAAATAAAATAATAATTTTGCTCTCAGTGGTCAGAAAGATCCTGTGTTTGAAATATGATTTCGGAAGTGGCGGTTAGCATTTTCTATTTTTATGAGCATGTGTGTGTTGGGGGGGGGGGGGGGGGGGGGGCCGGGGTGTTAATTTGGTCCCATTTATTATTCTGACATGCTTCTTGGCATCTGCACAAATCCCTTTGCAAATGGAAAATTATGGCCAGGAATGCTGCAGCTGTGTAAATGAAGAAAATGCGATAAGCAAGAAAAAATTTCTGATATCTATTCTGCGGCGAAATTCTGATCTCGATTACGGTATTGAGGCTTTGAATATATATATTATATATAATATAGTCTATGGTCTTGGCGCAGGGGTGGGTGGGGGGTGGCAGGTACTGGAGGGTGGGTGGCTGCGGGGGGAGGTGGGGCGGGGTAGGGGATGCTGCGCGGGGGGTTGGGTCTGTGCGGGGGGGGTATGGTGTGTGGGTTGTGGTGTGTGGTGTGGTATGTGTGTAGTGTGTGTGGTGTGTGTGTGTTGTTTGTGAGTGTGTGTCCTCTGTATATATATATGTGTGTATATATAGTAATATTATTAGTGTATGTATCTTTACTATGTATATAGTTATATGTACATATAATGTATGTATTTAGTGTATATGCATATATATATATATATATATATGTATCATATATGTGGAGTGTCAGTCATGTGTGTAAATATATATTTATATTATAAGTTATATATATATATATATATGTGTGGTGTGTGTGTGTGTATATATGTGTGTATGTTCTTTACATATGTATATAGTATGGATGTAGTATGTATAATGTATATATTATATGAATATATATATGTTGTATATATATATGCATATGTAAATGTATATGTAGCATAACACATATATAATGTGAGTGTGTTTCTGTATACATAAATAGTGTGAGTGTATATTGTGTATAGCATATGTGTATGTTATCTTTACACCACACACACACACACACATATATATAGTATATTATTTTATATGTGGTGTGTGTATATATATAATGGTTGTATGTATCTTTACATATGTATATTATAGTGAATGTATATGGTATTGTGTATAGTATATGGGAATATATATAATGTGCTTATATATGTATATGCATGTATACTGTATCATACATAATATATAGTAGTGTGTAGTGTGTGTCTCTGTATACGAGTATATGTGTGTGTATATATATGTAATGATATTGGTGTACGTATCTTTACATAAGGTATAATATAAATATATAATATATATAGTATATATCTATAGTATATAGTACATATGAATTTCTATAGGTATAATATATAATGTAGTATATAAAATATAATGTATACATATAGATATAAGATATATATTAATATGTATGTGTATATATATAATAATATATGAGTTATAATATTATATATATATTATATATATATATATATAAAACAAAATCTACGTTTTAAGAAAAGTCAAGGGATGGCAGGAAAAAATACGAAATAAGGCAAATAGTCAGGTCTTTAATTCTAGTGAAAATTCAATGTTCATTCTTAGCGTAAATGTAGTTTTCGGTGTTCACTGCTTTGAATAAAAAAGAATATTTCAGCATTTAATATCTTTATATTTGTTAACGAACATGAGATAGAAAGATTATGCGACACACCCATCAATATGAAGAAAACTTACATAGGCACTTATAGGCTAGATGGATTATATAGATAAATCAACTATATAGAAGATATATAGATAAGTAGATACATAAGAATAGCACTGCATATATATATAGCAATTTACGTAGGTATTAAGAGATTGAAGTATGACAGATAATATATCGATAGCTACTACCTACCTCTACCTGTATAGATAATATGCATAGCAAACTCGTATGTCAAGTATTGCCAATTGCTTGATATAGGATAGCCACAATCATAATAATAACAAAAACAAAACAAAAAAAGCTCAACAGTTCAAAACAATCATTGGTGGACTTCAAAAAAGTTCAACATGAGCCACGAAGGTGGGTCTTTGTCCTGCCAAAGTTCTTGCCACCTTCCGCACTAATCACAAGGTTATTTCCAGGGCAGCACAGGGTATTTAAGATNAGAGAGAGATAGTCCATCCCGCCGATGCACAGAATTGTGACTGATCAGGCCAGCTTTGCTCATACATAAGCCTTCCACACTGGTCAACATAGTAGACCAATTTGAAGCCCTTGATTGTCTACTTATTTTATTCTTGTGAAATATCTCTTTTTCAAAACTGCTCATGTTGTATACGGCCGGAGCAGTTAAAAAGAGATATTGAATATCCTTCCTACCTGTATCGATACATACATACATACATACATGCATAGCAATAGCATAATCTTTACAGATCACTGTCGTCCTTCAAAATCCTATAACCACCATCACCAGAACCTTTCCTCTCAAGAGCCCTTAAATGACTCATCAATCCCGTTGTAGATCCACAAAATTTGATGCAAATATGACATAGAAAGGACGTCCTCCCCATTGGATCGAGTGGATCAGATAATAATATTAAAAAGCAGAATCCGACCATAAGTTTGACATTTCCAACCTTCCGTGTTCTCACCAATATCACAGGTGTGTCCCTTTCGAAGTTGACGCTTACATACATAGCAAGCAATAGCATAATATTTACAGATCATTGCCGTCCCTCACAATCCCACAACTCCACCACCAGAACCCTTCCTTGCATGAGCCCTCAAATGACTCATCAAACCTACTGTAGATTCACAAAGTTTGATGCAAATATGACATTGAAAAGACTTTCTTCCCGTTGAATGAGATGATTCAGATGAATCAGATGATAAAATTTGATGCTTATGCACCACCATATGTCTCTTAAGACCAGAAACCGACTTACAGACCTTGCCACAGATAGCACAAGACACATTGTTTGCTCCTGGAATCTGCATGGATTGACCCAGGTGAGACTTACATACATACATACATACATACGTACACATGTACAGAATGATATTTTGATAAATATTTATATAAATATATATTTATCAACCCCTCCACACGAGCAAGATGTGACACAAGGTCAACTTCTTAGATCAATAGGTTTGAATTCAAAGTTTTTCTTCTCCTAGACCGGTTGCATAACCAAGGTTAAAGAGCCCAGTCTGCCCTACTATTATACCCATAGCTGGAGGGATAGTTGAATTTATACCTTTCCCAAGGGTATTAGCGCTAAGGGAAATGTAATTATCACGTCCAGATTTTGAACTCTGGGCGACGAGCCCATTTCCTATGACTTTAACCAGTACACCACGCGCTTCTTACAATATTTATATAAATAGATACATACATAAAGTTTGAATAAAAAGATTTTAAAGAGATTCTTTACTCTGATTCCTTAAGACAAAAACCAAGAAGATAAGAGAGGCATAATGTTTTATAGCACCAAAAGAAAGAACAGATTCTTAGGTCTCATTCTCTAAAACTATTTTTGACTCATCAATCATATCCATTGAATTTCTCTCTCGTAAAAAGTATTGTTTATTTTTTTTGTATTCGCCATTTAATACTCATTGTTCTATTAACAAACAAGTTCAAATCCTAGTTATATTACGGCCTTCCTAGTGATTTTCATATCAAGATGAAATGAACAAGTCCCACAACTAACAAGTTTAAAGAATCTAACCACAAATAATCCTAGTTATATTACGACCTTCCTAGTGATCAAGATAAAATGAACAGTTAACAAGTTTAAAGAATCTAACCACACATAATCCTAGTTATATTACGGCTTCCTAGTGATTTTCATATCAAGATAAAATGAACAAGTCCCACAACTAACAAGTTTAAATAATCTAACCACACAATAATCCTAGTTATATTACGGCCTTCCTAGTGATTTTTATATCAAGATAAAATGAACAAGTCCACAACTAACAAGTTTAAAGAATCTAACCACACAATAATCCTAGTTATATTACGGCCTTCCTAGTGATTTTCATATCAAGATAAAATGAACAAGTCCCACAACTAACAAGTTTAAAGAATCTAACCACACAATAATCCTAGTTATATTACGGCCTTCCTAGTGATTTTCATATCAAGATAAAATGAACAAGTCCCACAACTAACAAGTTTAAAGAATCTAACCACACAATAATCCTAGTTATATTACGGCCTTCCTAGTGATTTTCATATCAAGATAAAATGAACAAGTCCCACAACTAACAAGTTTAAAGAATCTAACCGCACAATAATCCTAGTTATATTACGGCCTTCCTAGTGATTTTCATATCAAGATAAAATGAACAAGTCCCACAACTAACAAGTTTAAAGAATCTAACCACACAATAATCCTAGTTATATTACGGCCTTCCTAGTGATTTTCATATCAAGATAAAATGAACAAGTCCCACAACTAACAAGTTTAAAGAATCTAACCACACAATAATCCTAGTTATATTACGGCCTTCCTAGTGATTTTCATATCAAGATAAAATGAACAAGTCCCACAACTAACAAGTTTAAAGAATCTAACCACACAATAATCCTAGTTATATTACGGCCTTCCTAGTGATTTTCATATCAAGATAAAATGAACAAGTCCCACAACTAACAAGTTTAAAGAATCTAACCACACAATAATCCTAAGTTATATTACGGCCTTCCTAGTGATTTTCTATCAAGATAAAATGAACAAGTCCCACAACTAACAAGTTTAAAGAATCTAACCACACAATAATCCTAGTTATATTACGGCCTTCCTAGTGATTTTCATATCAAGATAAAATGAACAAGTCCCACAACTAACAAGTTAAAAGAATCTAACCACACAAATAATCCTAGTTATATTACGGCCTTCCTAGTGATTTTCATATCAAGAAAAATGAACAAGTCCCACAACTAACAAGTTTAAAGAATCTAACCACACAAATAATCCTAGTTATATTACGGCCTTCCTAGTGATTTTTCATACAAGATGAAATGAACAAGTCCCACAACTAACAAGTTTAAAAGAATCTAACCACACAATAATCCTAGTTATATTACGGCCTTCCTAGTGATTTTCATATCAAGATAAAATGAACAAGTCCCACAACTAACAAGTTTAAAGAATCTAACCACACAATAATCCTAGTTATATTACGGCCTTCCTAGTGATTTTCATATCAAGATGAAATGAACAAGTCCCACAACTAACAAGTTTAAAGAATCTAACCACACAATAATCCTAGTTATATTACGGCCTTCCTAGTGATTTTCATATCAAGATGAAAATGAACAAGTCCCACAACTAACAAGTTTAAAGAATCTAACCACACAATAATCCTAGTTATATTACGGCCTTCCTAGTGATTTTCATATCAAGATGAAAATGAACAAGTCCCACAACTAACAAGTTTAAAGAATCTAACCGCACAATAATCCTAGTTATATTACGGCCTTCCTAGTGATTTTCATATCAAGATGAAAATGAACAAGTCCCACAACTAACAAGTTTAAAGAATCTACCACACAATAATCCTAGTTATATTACGGCCTTCCTAGTGATTTTCATATCAAGATGAAATGAACAAGTCCACAACTAACAAGTTTAAAGAATCTAACCGCACAATAATCCTAGTTATATTACGGCCTTCCTAGTGATTTTCATATCAAGATGAAATGAACAAGTCCCACAACTAACAAGTTTAAAGAATCTAACCACACAATAATCCTAGTTATATTACGGCCTTCCTAGTGATTTTCATATCAAGATGAAATGAACAAGTCCCACAACTAACAAGTTTAAAGAATCTAACCGCACAATAATCCTAGTTATATTACGGCCTTCCTAGTGATTTTCATATCAAGATGAAATGAACAGTCCACAACTAACAAGTTTAAAGAATCTAACCACACAATAATCCTAGTTATATTACGGCCTTCCTAGTGATTTTCATATCAAGATGAATGAACAAGTCCCACAACTAACAAGTTTAAAGAATCTAACCACAACAATAATCCTAGTTATATTACGGCTTCCTAGTGATTTTCATATCAAGATGAAATGAACAAGTCCCACAACTAACAAGTTTAAAGAATCTAACCGCACAATAATCCTAGTTATATTACGGCCTTCCTAGTGATTTTCATATCAAGATGAAATGAACAAGTCCCACAACTAACAAGTTTTAAAGAATCTAGTTATATTACGATTCATATCTTGAATATCTCATTTAGCACATATCGTCCTGTGAGTCATACAATGACGCCCTGTTTCTGTATGAAAAACACCAGTCTTCATTCATTTGATTGGCCTCAAGTAGCAAGCGTAAAATTTTAAATTTTGTGAAGTTATTATTTTCTTTTAGAGTGATTATCATTTCCACCTCTTACACGCAATGTCGAAAGAAAATCAAGTCCTTAGAATTATTTGGAGTGAAAAGTTAAAGCTGACTTTGACTTGAACAGTGAAGGTGAAGCAGTAAAAAGACAAAATATATCAACAGAATTTCTCCCTTCAAAATCTATCGAAGAAGAAATTGCAAAATTCAACGCCCTTGGCGATTTTAGTTTTTGTTCTGCTGCTTCAAGCAAGTTCATTCAAGGGAGTTAACTCGGGAAATTTCATTCATGCAAGTTCATTCAAGAGAGTTTGGCTTAAAAACAACCAAACAAATTCTATAAAACAATATCTCCAACTGCGAGTGCCTATGAAAATTGAAAATGGTGGGGTTTACGGTCAAGTCAACTTGAAAGCACTGGTTTCCTCTAGATCACCGAAGTTAAGCAGCAATGACTCTGGTCAATACTTACATGGGTGACCAATTAAGCAACATGAAATACTGTAAGGAAACGAAATAACTTAATTCATCATTAAAGTGCCCGAAAAGGGTTGATACGCTGTAAAACTAAATAAGCAAACTTAAAATGGTGGCCATTTTCTATGATAAGAAAGTAAGTAAAAAAAGTAAATTCGTCGGGGTGGCCTAAAGTCAGTATCAGCCAATCAGTGAGGGAATCTATCCCGTTTTCACTAGCGCCAGACCAAGGATATTGTTTTTGTCGTCTGTGGTGGAACGCCACACCTGTCATCAGCTCCTCACTTTACCGCACAGATTCCTGTGCTACTCATATAGCAGTCCCTCAGCACGAGCAGGATACGACATTGATCAGAGAAAGAATCAAATCAAGACTATAGAGACCATAGCATTGTTGAGATTGACTAGAATACCCAGGAGTGTTCCGAAAGATAGAGGAAAATTATTGTCCCTCAGACTCCAGTGACAGACCACTAGCCCACGTTGTTGTGAAAAACTCACTCAGAGTTAACTACTACTACTACTACTACTACTACTACTAATTCTTTACGTATTACATCTCCTTTTCTTATCGTCTGATATAAGCAGACCATCATCATGGTAAAGACCGTGGTATCCGGGGTTTATTTTAGTGTTGATACTATATAATAGTAAGCAACCCGCCTACTCATATATCTCTGCACCATCGTAAGAGCCCGTGGGAATATCGTAATTTTTCAGTACCATTCTTAAATCATATTTCCTCATTATGGTATAATAAGGTTTTACGGCAATGCTGGATAATGTGAATTTCTCTTCAGGAATTTCCATATATTATTTAGCAAATATAGTGCTTTTTACAGTATTTTCTGTAATAGATAGGTAGAATTCTTTTTTATCATATTTAATGAAAAAGTATTTGTCATATGTATCAATATTCTAAATTACTGAAGACGGTCTTTAATACTGAGCCATTGATTTATGTTCAAGGCAGTTCTTAGTGTGGCAATTCATTTTACTTATTTTATTAATTTCTGTTTTAGTAAGGTTCAAAAATTTATACTGTGGGTTGTTCATGAAATCACCCTCATGATTTTAATGAAATGAAGCATTGGTTTTATTACATTTTTCCCACTCTTTTAATTTTCTAGCAAGCAATTTGGCTTCATTATTAATTTCGTCTTCTAATTCAGGTAGTGCCTTTTTTTAATAAAAGTTTGTTACTTCAGAGTGTAACAACCAGGGTGCATTTTGTAAAAAAATGTCCAATTTTTGTATAGTTATAAGGTCATTTTACTTACTTATTGAAACCCGATGTAAGAAAAATTACTCAAGTGCTTGAACATAAGTATATTATTATTTATCCTTGACAATCGCTTGTCATGATTATTTTCAATAATTATCGAATTTTATACGATATACGCATTGTAATTACCTCCAAGCAAAAAATATAAATAATAATATACTTTACTCAACAATGCTTCTAAAGCAAATAATCAAATCTCAGTTTTTACGCCGGGGCATAGGCCTAATTTGCGATCTTCTCAACGTCCACTGTACTTTGTATAGTAGTAACGTGTTTATCCTTGACAAGTTAAATTTGCATGTATTGTGTGGTACGTATCGGAGGTCGAGGGCTGGTGTCTCTTATTCTGCGTGCTGGATTCCCGGTTTCGATTTCTGTCAGAGGGAAATCGTAAGTATACATCGCTGATGAGACTTAATAAAGTTGAAACAGCTGTACGATGTTCTACGTGGGGCACAATATTTGCTGAGTTCGCTTGTCATGATTATTTACAATAATTATCGAATTTTATACGATATACGCATTGTAATTGCCTTCAAGCAAAAGATATAAATAATAATAATAATATATATATATATATATATATGTGTGTGTGTATGTGTGTGTGTGTGTTGAGAATAGGGGAAAGTGTGGATATAACAACACAGTTGAATTCAGTTGATATTTTGCCTCATTGTATGAAGCTTTTTCGAAACTTTATTAATAATAAATGATAATAAATCGAAAATAAATACAATGAGGCAAACTATCAACTGAATTCAACTGTCTGTGTTATTATATCCACACTTTCTCTATTCTCAACCACATTTTGTCGGATTTATTGAAATCCTTCACTCATATATATATATATATATATATATATATATATATATATATATATATATATATATATATATACGGTCCCATTCCCCCTGGGGTTGGCACTTTGGAAGGGGATCTCGCTGACGGCGGCCAACTAAAGCGTAAACGCAACGCTCTCCTATAAAATGGGATAGAGCACTCTATAGTGGCCTTTACAAACATAGAGATGTGTGTATTAAAACAGTTAAAACCCCTTCATATTCTGTTGGTGATGATAGTCGAGAGGGTAAACTGTCCAACTGCTGCTGAAACGATCGGATTTCTAACCCGGCTGTAGGTAGCTCACAAAATATCTAGCCACCCTGAAGAGACTTGATAAGTCGAAACACGTGTCTGTGGATGATATTATATATATATATATATATATATATATATATAATATATATAGTTTTATTTCCATGTGTGCAAGTGTACGAGCGTGTGTGTGAGTGTGAATAACATGTAAATTATTGGTCGTGGCTTTCTGCGATTTCGTTCATTAATAAAACGTTTGCTTAGCCTTTTGTCACGGTGATATCAGTTACCATGGAGACGTGGAATATTTCACGGCCAGGTCAATTTTGTTGATAAATGACCTCTCGACCTCGTAGGAGTACAATCAATCGAGGTCACTACAGGTCAACATATCTAGGTTGCTGATCGATATTTTCTCAATGTACCTCTAACTAATTGCTCTTACTGAGAGAGAGAGAGGAGAGAGAGAGAGAGAGAAAGAGAGGAGAGAGAGAGAGAGAAGAGAGAGAGAGAGAGAGAGAGAGAGAGAGAGACCCTGCCCATTATATCAATAATCAAAATAGAGATACAGATAGATAGAGGAAGATAGATAGATAGATAGATAAAGATTGAGAGAGAGAGAGAGAGAGAGAGAGAGAGAGAGAGAGAGAGAGAGAGAGAGAGAGAGAGAGAGAGAGAGAGAGGCCCTGCAAAATTATATCAATAATCAAAATAGAGATACAGATAGATAGAGGAAGATTAGTAGATAGATAAAGATTGAGAAGAGAGAGAGAGAGAGAGAGAGAGAGAGAGAGAGAGAGAGAGAGAGAGAGAGAGAGAATGCGTGCTGTCAGCCTGACTTGATTAATATATATATATATATATTATATATATAAGATATCTAATACTATTATCAATAATCATTCACAGAAATATATATAATATATATATATATATATATATAAATATATTATTAAGGTGTATATAGAAATAACCTACTCAAATTTGACAAAAAAGGCTTTTCAGGGTTAATTGCAATTAACCCTGAAGATCATTTATTGTTAAACTTGAGTTGGTTATTATCCGAATAGGTTATAGGTTATTAACCGAATCTAGTCTATTTTCCAGGCACTTCGTCAAGGTCCAAGTGGTGCAACCATACAAGAGCACTGATACCACCTCGTCCTGGAAGAATTGTCGCTTTAACTTGTCGGGGGCTCTGACTTCCATATAACTGCCAATCTGTTTATAGCGGACCATGACTTCCCTATGCGTTCATCGACATCGCTTCCTGTATATATATATATATATATATATATATATATTATATATATATATATATATATATATATTAGCTACTGGCAAACTGAGCCTAAAATGCGTTTTTGACAAAATGACTTTAGCCCCACCCCCTACAGAAAATAATTTACCAAAAATCAGGGAATTATCGGATTTTAATGAAATTTTCAGTGTTTATTTATCAATGAATGATCTTTATAAGGCATTATTTGGGGGCGTAATATTTTTTTCAAGTTGGTCTTATTTTGTACTAATTACAGTATAAATAAAGAGATAAAATACCGAAGTTATGAATAGAAACAAAAAAAATAATTTACGGTGGTTATTCTATGAGAAAATAAGTACCAAAAATCGAAAAATAAAATGTAAAAAAATTAATAGATACTTAATTTTTTGGAGATTTTTTTTTTACTCATTTCGATAATTATTTAATTGGCTATTATCTTATAAAATAAAAAAAAAAAAATATTTTTCTGCTTAAAAGGGGGGGGGTACATTTTAAAAAGAGTTTTTCTTCAAAACTTATTACTTTATGTGTCTAAAATAAGATTTGCATTAAAATTAACATCAGAATATTTTTATTTTAAATGAATTTTATATATTAATTTTTCATAGCAAAAATACTAAATTAAAGTTTTGAAATAAAATAACTGATGCATTATAAAATTCATTAACTGATAAATCAATACTGAAAATTTCATTAAAATCGGATAATTAACTGATTTTCGGTAAAATCTTTTGCAAACGTGAATGTTACAGTAAAATTGTAAACAAGCACTTAAAACCATCGAAAAAGAGGCTGAATGGCGGATCGCGTCGGAATTGACCAAAACAAATGGTTTTTAAAATAAACTGCATATGTAATGATATTTTTCTTTTTTTAATGATGGTTATTGTGTTACTACTTATCGATTTAGACAAAGTTTGACCTTAAATAATAGATTTAATTATTTTTAATTCGCTTTTAAAATTCCTAGCAGACGAAAAGTGGCTATACCTAATATATATATATATATATATTATATATATATATATATATATATATATATATAATACGATGCAACAAGCCTAGATGCCAAGTTTGCAGCCACATACATACGGAAACCGAAATAAAATACCTACACACATAACAATCCATCCGCCATACCTAACATGCGATAGCGCTAACATTAAATATACTATATATACTGCACACAATGTAGAAATAGTGGATATGTGGGAGAAACATCAACACCCTTTAGACTAAGACTAAATAACCACAAATCCACTATAAAATCTCAAATCCCGCATAGTACAATAGCACTTCATTTTAACACCTTATCACACAACCTTACACACCTCAAATGCATCTTATTAGAACACGCATTTCCAACAACGCAATCTAGAAAACAATCAGAAACTAATGGATTCTAAAATTACAAACACGTGAAGGGATTAAACGCAGATATCGGAATTCTCCGTTATTACAAATATTTCACAGACGCTGCCACTGTCGATAACAACAGAGACAAAGAAACCGTTAAACAGTAATAACATTTGACAAAGGGTATCTAACGAACCTGAAAATTTATGACAAAAAATAATTAAAAAATAAGTGAATCCAATACTCCATAATGTCGAGTTCATTTATTTATACATTTTTAATGCTTCATAATAACGCCCAATTTTAAAAAAAACAAACATTTTAAAATATATATAAATATATATAAATATATATATAAGATATCTCATACTATTATCAATAATCATTATATAATCCTCCCATTCACAGAAAACGAAAACGAAAACAACAACAACAACAACAACAACAAAATTCCCTTTGAGTCAGGAACCACATAAAATAATAATCTGCTTATTCCTGGGAGGCTATTCTCCCAGGCAGCACCTGCACTCACGTCTAAAAGAGATAAGGGGTTGTGTTTATTGCCCGACACCAGAGGTGCCCTTGAAGTGGAATGCTGACGGAACTATGCAATTCTTAACACTACCAACCCTTGGGATGTTTGCTTTTCTGCGGGATTCTCACGTCAAACTAACATTGTGTCACATGCAAGCACCATGGGGTGGGGTGGGGTGGGTGTGTATTTAGATAGCTTCTCTGCAATTTGAATGCCGCGGGCCTTTGTTTTGTTGTTTGACTGCGTATTTTCCTTGACCTTGGAGGCAAGTGATCAAGAAAGTTGGGGCATCGTGGCTCACACGGTGCCGATCTGCTTATTCGTGTCCGAAGTCGTGTTAACGTGTCATCTGTAGCTACGCACAATTACCACTGCCACAAAAAGGGCAGGTCGATTTTTCACTTTTGAAAAATATCAAATTCTCCATCTACGTGAAAGTTGTATGTTAGTATACTGAATACTAATGTTTGTTTGAGGAAATAGCATCAAAGATCGTCTACTGAAATCCTCGTTTTCTAAAAGGCTAAATTTTGCGAAAACGAGGATTTTTAGTGCATTTTAGTAGACGATCATTAATGCTATTTCCTCAAACAATGGTGCAAGTAAAATGATCTAATTTTTGGTATTAGTATTCAGTATACTAACACAACTTTCGCATAGATGGTCAATTTGATATTTTGAAAAAAGTTAAAAATCGACCTGCCCTAATGCCACAAACACAACGACACACGGACGCCAATACACCCCCGCCAAAAGTATATCCGCCAAAATTTTAATCTGCTACTCCCTCTTATATCTCCAGCCAGCCAACATCACCGGGTAAAGACAAAAATAGAAATAATAATAATAATAATAATAATAATAATAACAACAACAACAACAACAATAATAATAATAATAATAATAATAATAATAATAATAATAATCATAATAATAATAATAATAAAAGACTGGAGGATCTGGAAATCAGAGGAAAAATTGATACCATCCAGAACACTGCACTTCTGCAATCTGCCAGAATACTCAGAAGTGTCCTGGAGACCTGAGAAGACTTGATGCCACTCAGACTCCAGTTAAAGACCATCAGAGTGAATAATAATAATAAAACGTCTCATCCAGACTACTGCATTGCTGCAATAGGCTAGAATATTTAGAAAAGTCATGGAGACCTAAGGAGACTTGTTGTCACTCAGACGTCAGTTTACTCTGGTGTTAATAATAATAATAATAATAATAATAATAATAAAAGACTGGAGGATCTGGAAATCAGAGAAAAAATTAAGACCATCCAGACTACTACATTGCTGCAATCCCCTAGTATCCTCAGAAGAGTCCTGGAGACCTGAGAAGACTTGTTGTCACTCAGACTCCAGTGAACAACCGGCTAAGGCAGGTGTGAAAAACTCTTATGGAGTGAAATAATAATAATAATAATAATAATAATAATAATAATAATAATAATAATAAAAGACTAGAGGATCTGGAAATCAGAGAAAAAATTGAGACCATCCAGACTACTGCATTGCTGCAATCCCCTAGTATCCTCAGAAGAGTCCTGGAGACCTGAGAAGACTTGTTGTCACCCAGACTCCAGTGAACAACCGGCTAAGGCAGGTGTGAAAAACTCTTATGGAGTGAAATAATAATAATAATAATAATAATAATAATAATAATAATAAATGGTCTCATCCAGACTACTGCATTACTGCAATACGCTAGAATACTCAGAAAAGTCCTGGAGACCTGAGGAGACTTGTTGTCTCTCAGACGCCAGTGAAAGACCATTAGTTTACTCTGGTGTTAATAACTCACAATAATAATAATAATAATAATAATAATAATAATAATAATAATAATAATAATAAATGGTCTCATCCAGATTACTGCATTGCTGCAATACGCTAGAATACTCAGAAAAGTCCTGGAGACCCGAGGAGACTTGTTGTCACTCAGACGCCAGTGAAAGACCATTAGTTTAATCTGGTGTTAATAACTCACAATAATAATAATAATAATAATAATAATAATAATAATAATAATAATAATAATAATAAATGGTCTCATCCAGATTACTGCATTGCTGCAATACGCTAGAATACTCAGAAAAGTCCTGGAGACCCGAGGAGACTTGTTGTCTCTCAGACCCCAGTGAAAGACCATTAGTTTACTCTGGTGTTAATAACTCACAATAATAATAATAATAATAATAATAATAATAATAATAATAATAATAATAAATGTTCTCATCCAGACTACTGCATTACTGCAATACGCTAGAATACTCAGAAAAGTCCTGGAGACCTGAGGAGACTTGTTGTCACTCAGACGCCAGTGAAAGACCATCAGTTTACTCTGGTGTTAATAACTCACAATAATAATAATAATAATAATAATAATAATAATAATAATAATAAATGTTCTCATCCAGACTACTGCATTACTGCAATACGCTAGAATACTCAGAAAAGTCCTGGAGACCCGAGGAGACTTGTTGTCACTCAGACGCCAGTGAAAGACCATCAGTTTACTCTGGTGTTAATAACTCACAATAATAATAATAATAATAATAATAATAATAATAATAATAATAAATGGTCTCATCCAGACTACTACATTACTGCAATACGCTAGAATACTCAGAAAAGTCCTGGAGACCTGAGGAGACTTGTTGTCACTCAGACGCCAGTGAAAGACCATCAGTTTACTCTGGTGTTAATAACTCACAATAATAATAATAATAATAATAATAATAATAATAATAATAATAATAATAATAATAAATGGTCTCATCCAGACTACTACATTACTGCAATACGCTAGAATACTCAGAAAAGTCCTGGAGACCTGAGGAGACTTGTTGTCACTCAGACGCCAGTGAAAGACCATCAGTTTACTCTGGTGTTAATAACTCACAATAATAATAATAATAATAATAATAATAATAATAATAATAATAATAAATGGTCTCATCCAGACTACTACATTACTGCAATACGCTAGAATACTCAGAAAAGTCCTGGAGACCTGAGGAGACTTGTTGTCACTCAGACGCCAGTGAAAGACCATCAGTTTACTCTGGTGTTAATAACTCACAATAATAATAATAATAATAATAATAATAATAAATGGTCTCATCCAGACTACTACATTACTGCAATACGCTAGAATACTCAGAAAAGTCCTGGAGACCTGAGGAGACTTGTTGTCACTCAGACGCCAGTGAAAGACCATCAGTTTACTCTGGTGTTAATAACTCACAATAATAATAATAATAATAATAATAATAATAATAAATGAGAAAGAAAACTATGAAAATCTACAAGAGGGGAAATTGAGAGGATATTTTTCTTTCTTTTGGCGTCAACGTTGCCACTGATTTTTCACTTGTCGCCGTCGGCAATGTTTGTCCGTTGTAAATACGAATGTCTAGAGATGTAAAAATAACTTCAGCTAGACAATGATGTCTGCTGAAATGGTAAAAAGAAAAAAAATAGTTTTAATGTGTCATACACTTGCTCAGCTTCAAGGAGGAAATGGACACATTTTTGTAACAAGAACTAATTTATTTTCCAGGGTTCCGATTACATACGTTAGAGTTGGTGGCCTTTCTCTTCCAGTGCCAGACTTTAACAAACACTGCCTGAAAGTCTTTGGGTACTCATAATTTCTTATTATACGGTTTTGCTTCTCTAACCTTAGTATTCTTTTAAGTGCTATCAAAAACTGACATTATATTTTCCGGGTTTAAGTATCTTTGCCAGGTTTGGTGGAAATCATTTCTATTTTTTTTTTATTGTAAGGTCAACATGAAATTCATTGTCTATTAATAAGGAGACAAACAGTAAATGTGTACTGCAAAATGGAAGTTAGGTGAGGAAATTAATCCTGAAGCATAATCTATGTGGCGGTATAGATTATTGGCAACAGCCTGTAGTTCTGCAGGGATGGTCTTTTTCATGTCACGGACAGCGGTTTTCCATGGAAAGATACAGAACGTTGGAGACCTTTGACCCGAGACGCGGGAAAGCCGAGAATCACGTGAAGTCACGTGAGAGCTAGTTAACTCATCAATACCAGCTCGGACGTCAGGCGAGAAGCGTGTTCTTGCCTTAGCAAGAGACAAAATAATAAAAGAAAAGTAAAAAGATGGACAAGAAAAGTCAAGGAAGAAGCATGACATCAGCAAATCCTTTATCAAATTTACTAATAAAAATCTGTTTGGTTTGGTTTGTTTTACGGCTTATCAACCTCAGTGGGACAATCTTGTGGGGGAATGCCGAAGGGACCGATGCAATTTTTGTTCTTTCCCACCCATGAGATTCGGCTTGTGAGTGGGCCCACGTTAAAACGAGACCTTGTGCCCAGTCCATACAAGTGGGGTATGCGACAAATACACTCAGTGGGTCATTTAATGCCGACAAAGTTTTGAAATAAATTCACTCAATAGATACTCAGTTTTTTTATAAACACATTTTTCTATTGAACCCATAGATGGGACCCTAACAGGTACTTCCACTCAGAGTCAGAGTGGACCAGGGAGCAATGGTGATGAAGGTGTGCTCCACATTCCCCAAATCTCCAGAACTGGAACCTCACCATCAGATAGAGTTTAACGTCATTCCCAGGACAGGAAGACACTCAGGCACCGCCTTCTAGCACCCATATGATAAAAAGGGTTGAGGCTTGCCATAAGGGCAATAGGGTTGGGATAATCATATAGATGCTCGGGCTTGACATGAACAGCCGATTGATCGAAGGGGGCCTCTCCGACCGTCCATCTAGCCTAAGTAAGGGTCTAAGTGAGGTGTTGCATGTCATGGACTGAGCATCCACCAGGATTCCATCTTTATGCATCACGGGTCACTACCTACTGCAGTCGGTGTATTCTAAATCCTTAACCGATAGGGCTGGTATTAATAAGTAGACAAGCTGTAAATTTCTGAATGTGTACAGAAAAACTGTGTTATTACTGCCATGACAGTGAAATATGCGGATCGAATAAAAACCTCGTTGCAGTAGATTCACACTCTTAGTAACTATAAAAAGGTTGTCACAAGAGTCCAAACATACACAGTAGTATTCATAAACAAAATAGGTGGAAAGCACTTACCGTGAGCAGTGTCGTGTCTGTGGCGTCTGGCATGCACCATAGGTGTCTGCTGGAGAGAGGTGACAAGCACGTGCAGGCTTGTTCAGTGGCATCAGAAGAAGAGGGTTCCCTCCTTGGGTTCCTGTGTCACGTGACCAAAATAGGGTCTCCAGACACAGGAGATTTACCAAAACCCTCAGACAAGGGAGACTGCCTTTACAAGGTGACTAAAATTAATTTTACAAATGTTTTATTTGGTTATCCTCTAGCTCTGGTCACATGATATGTATCACGTGCAGAGGGGGGGGGGGTAAAACTCCCCAGATGATTATCTTGCGTATGACATTAAATTGAATCTGATAGTGAGACTCCAGTTCTGTAGATCTCATTACTTTTGAGTACCCCTTCATTGCCATTACACCCTGGGTCACTCTGACCTGGAGTGCTTGTACCTATTAGGGTCCCATCTAGGAGTCGAATAGATCTGTTTAAAAATAATTCATATTCGACCAGGTTCTGTAGCCTTGGTTAGGTAACTAGTCTAGGAGAAGGAAAACTCTGAATTCAAACCTGTTAAAATCCACTTGTGTCTCCCCGCTGTCAATTCTAATTTCTTGATACCATGAAATGTAACAAAGGGAATCCGTGCTGTCGGCAGGCCTTGATGATGATGATGATGATGCTAATTGCCTTTCAAAGTATCATCCAGTTGAAGAAATAATCACCAAGAGAATACAAGAAAAAAGACAAAAGATACAATAAAGAAAGAAAGAAAGAAAGAAAGAATGAAAGAAAGAAAGAATGAAAGAAAGAAAGAAAGAAAGAAAGAAAGAAAGAGCAAACTTTTTAGTAGAAAAGTTTTAATAATAATATGATAATAATACAAAGAAAGGGACCATATGACCTTTAGGCACCCCTTTTTGATATCGATTCAGAAGGATAATCTAGGAGTCGAATAGATCTGTTTAAAAATAATTCATATTCGACCGGGTTCTGTAGCCTTGGTTAGGCAACTAGTCTCGGTGAAGGAAAACTCTTGACAAATTCAAAGCAATTTTCTTCCGTTTAAGAACTGACTTTGGGTTACATCCTCTCAGTGACGGATGTGTTGGGCAAATACATACCTTCCGCTTTAAAAAAAAAATAATGTTATAAATTGTTAATTGATTGATTGATTGAATTTGACGCCTTTTTATATAGCTTTTTGATTTGGTGCGTCTTGGAACGCACATATTTGCTTTGAATGAGTCCGCAGGAAAATTTATGGGTCCTAACTAAAGCCGTCTAACTCCTACCTTGTAAACTATCCTGTGTATTTCGATTCTAAGAAACTATTGAAATGTATTTACAGTTAGCTTGAAATGTTCAGGGAAGAAAAAAAAACCCAAAAAACCAAACAAACAAACAAAAAAAAAAAACGCTGGGACGTATTAATATGATTTTACTGCGTCCTTTTAGATTTTTGTGCGTCAGGGACGCAGGACGTGTACCTACTAGCATAATGTAATTGGTGTACTGGAATGCTTTCAAAAACCTTTCGTTTATCTCGAAATCTTTTCTGGTGAATGCCCTCTAATGAGTGCCAGGAGAGAGAGAGAGAGAGAGAGAGAGAGAGAGAGAGAGAGAGAGAGAGAGAGAGAGAGAGAGAGAGAGACCCACCCCAAGGATCGATAAAAGAATTTAAAATGAATCTGCTATTTTCGGCTTTACTTACGAATACTTCAGGTCTTTTGTCTGTTCTATGATTTCTATACATTTTACATTGCATTGTGAACATGGGTTGCGTCAGCACCACTGGACAGGGCGAACGAGTTCAAAAGGAGAAAGAAGTTTCTGAACCTCTGACTTAACCTATCAATCAATATATATTTTGTTTACCCATGTCAAACTTTCTTGCCCTCAGAAACCTTTCTACTCGTATGACACGCGTACCCCAGACAACGGGCAGTACCTTTATTGATGGATAATATCCAATTATTTCACTAACGTTTCCATCTTAATGCACCAGAACTAAATAAAACAACTAATTCTATTCGTTCTATTATTATGGCCAGTTGAAAAGAAGAAGAAAACTTTCACCATGAGACATTTTAACAGTTTTGAGGTGCTGATTTAGAAAAAAAGCCCCAGAAAAAAATGGCAGTGGCCGAGGGTTTTATGACATTAAACTGAATCTAGTGGGTTATATACTCGTTATGTCGGGTATACAAATGACGTGTGTGTATGTGTGTATGTGTGTGTGTGTGTGAGAGAGAGAGAGAGAGAGAGACAGACAGACAGACAGACAGATAAGTAGATGACAGATTGGTTCTTACTTAGTATTATTTGGATTATTCGGACAATTGTCCTCATCTTTATTGTTATCTGTACAACGTTTCGGTCGATGTGACCTCCGGCCTTCTTCGTGTATTTCTTGTCGGACTCTAGAGCCTCCTCAAACCCGGAAGGCCCCCGAGTCCTACACGAAATACCCGAAGAAGAATTACCTCAAGAAGGCCGGTACTAATTTTAATAGAATTAAAAGAAACTACAAAAAATTTCTTATCAAAATTTAAACTGATAAAGCTATTAAATAATAAATAAATCTTTATGTACACACACACACACACACACACACACACACACAACACACACACACACACACACACACTCACTCTCTCTCTCTCTCTCTCTCTCTCTCACACACACACACACACACACACACATATATATATATATATATATATAATATATATATATATAAAGATAAATCTAATGAGTCAGATAAACCTACTTAAAGTTTCGCTTAGTGCCTCTTAGGGGTAAGAACCGACTTTATCTTTATTATTTTCTCTATTTAGGTATTGAGCCCTCTTTACTTATTAGCTTTAGTATATCCTAGCGGTGTTTGTATGAATATATATATATATATATATATATATATATATATATATAAATTGTTTTTTCTTTTGGCCAAGTATTGTATCAATCGATTATTCTTAGTTGGTACGATTATCTGGGTCTTTTCTTTTTACAAAATTTTTTTTCTCCCCAGGTGATGTTTGGTAGTATATTTTTTACAATCTAACTATTTGCCGTTTTTTTTTCTCTCACCGCGAGGGTTTACCAACAAGTTTGGTATATTGTATATTATAATATATATATATATATATATATATATATATATATATATATATATATAAGGTGTGTCATAAACTTATCGAGATTGAAGCTGTATTTACCAAGATAGTAATGAACAATGAATGGATCGGTAAGTTGTTTCAGAATACATAAATATGACGAGTTTGAAATTGTATTTGCCAAGATAGAAATGACCAATGAATGGAACCTTAATTTTTTTTTCAGAATACTAGGTGTGTCAAAAAGTAATAAAAAAGACAAAAGATACAATAAAGAAAGAAAAAAGAATGAAAGAAAGAAAGATAGAGCAAACTTTTAGGAGAGAAGTTTTAATAACAATATGATAATAATACAAAGAAAGGGACCATATGACCTTTAGGCACCCCTTTTTTATCTCGATTCATAAGGATATGTTTTTCATTTACACCGTCAATATCCGGTTGTTTGTTAGGGGTTATGGTTAGGGGTTAGGGTTAGGGTTAGAGGTTAGAAAAAAAACAAATATGAATATTTCTTAGTGATTATTTCTTTAATTATTCTTAACGTTTCGACCTTTGGTCATCGTCAGGCGTAAGGTTTTGTGAAGAAACAAGCATCCACGGGTTCACCCAAAAAGGACGTTTATGTTATATTTTTGTAGACCTCAAAAAAGTTGTCACTTTATCCCGAACAGAACTTAAAAGACATCGATCGTCATTTTACTGTTGGGTGATGGAGAGAAGAACTTAACTAAATCCTATACTCTCGCTCTATCCCCACCCTCTCTCTCTCTTCTCTCTCTCTCTCTCTCTCTCTCTCTCTCTCTCTTCTCTTTTAACACGTGATATCTTTCATCCAATCAGAGTGCAAAACCTTTCTTCATATTGTTCCTCAGGTCTCTGAACTGGAAAGAAATGACCTATGACTTTCAACCAGTCAATCATCACTTCCGCAGGTGTTTGACCCCTGGGTCACATATCCGTTGCAAGTTTCAGCATCGGTACCCCATTATTTTACACTTTCCTCTTATTCCTGGGTTAGCCATGATAAAGTATTGCCCAAAATCTGTGTGTTTAAAAGAGTGTGTTTAAGAGTTTAAAAATGGTTTATGACAATTGAATGAATTCTTGTAGTAACATTGTTAACGTTTCACTAGTGAATCATTCGGTGTTCATCCCATAAATGCGTCCTAACCTCCTTCCCTCTCAAAAACAAAAAACAAAAAACGCTAAGCGGTGCCTGCTGAAAATCCGACCCATGCTACTTAGGAACTCTCTTGCTGTTTGAAGGCGTCTTTGTTTATATTTTCGAAACTCGATCGTATTAATTTAAAATTCATGACATTTTTTTGAATTAAAATAAAATGAAAATACCGAAAAAAAATGTATTATAAAAGGGGGTAAAATACCTACATTTACTCATCGATAAAAAACCTGGTTCACAAGTAGCACAGGTCGGATTTTCAGCAGGCACGGGTTAACATTTTTTAAAGTAGGAGGCATGGACGTATTTATGCGATATGCACCAATTATTCTTACCAATTTTTATTTTTTATCAAGTCATTGAATTAATCTAAATTACCGAGTCTCTCTTTATGATCTTTCTATATTGTGGATATTTAAAAAATTTTTACGTGTAGTTATGTACCAACTCATCTGCACGAGCAGGATGTGACACGTGGTCAATTATTAAGCGGGGTTTACCAGGTTTGAATTCTAAGTCCTAGTCCGCCCTACTATTTACCGATACTTGGAGGGAGAATAATTGGATTCATACCTTTCCCACAGGTATTAGTGCCATATGAAATGCAAACAGCCTCGTCCAGGATATGAAGTCGTGTCGTCGTGTCCATTTTTTTTCGACGACAACCATTACACCACGGGCATTTTACATGCACGGTGGTACTTTGACTTAAGAGCTTAATTCGTTACTCTTGTAACCCAATTTCATCGTATATCAAATCAATTCACCCAATTGAAATAAATTGAAATGCCATTAATACATTCCAGCCCTTCTAAAAACATAAACCTCCCATTTTTTCTCTGAATGTTTGAGATGAAGCTTGAAGATTAGTATTATTTGCATTATTCGGACTATTTTCCCCATCTTCATTGTTATTTGTACAACGTTTCGGCCGGTATACCCTCCGGCCTTCTTTAGGTATTTCTTGTCGGACTCGGGAACCTTCTCGGACTCTGGAACCCGAGTTCAATCCTGAGTGAAAGCAGTTAGAAAATAATTAATTAACACAACTCCTACCCCAGCTATGGTTAGCGGAATGAGAACAGGATACCCCCGTGGAATAAATAAAGGGTTAGGTTCAAAGTTCCGTGATGGCTCCCGAATACGACAAGAAAGTTCCCGAGTTCGAAAAGAAGGTTCCCGAGTCCGAGAAGGTTCCCGAGTCCGACAAGAAATACCCGAAGAAGGCCGGGAGGTATATCGGCTGAAACGTTGTACAAATAACAATGAAGATGGGGACAATAGTCCGAATAACGCAGATAATACTCCCATTTTTTGTTACTTTTTGTAAATAAGAAAATAGCACTTTATTGTACAAAAATATAAAATATTAAAATGTAATGAATTATGTGCTGTAATATGTTTTATTATTTATTTTTTATATATAATATTTTTCTTTGGAATAATGAATTTGGAAATTTAAATCTTATTATAATAGAGATTGTATTTTTGTTTGACTGCAACCGAAACTATATTACTACTCAAGTCACAATTCCCTTAGTTATTTACGTCACATTATCCATGATTTTATTTTTTATTTAAACCTCAATTATCAATAAAATTGTTTTACCTTATTAATAATGTTGGCCTAATCTAAATACAGTGTATTTACCACGTACTCCACGTGTACGGGTTAGGCACAAAGCCCAATTAATGTAGAACCACCCACAAGCCGAGACTCATAGGTCGCGGGTGCAAAAAATGCGTTGATCCCGTCGGTATTCCCCCAAGGGGGCGCCTCAGTCACTGGGCAATAAACCCAGCCCTACTCCTTTAAATCAAGGTGCAAGTATTGCCTGGGGGGACGGTCCCATGGGATCAACGATGTTAGCTTGTAAGGTCCAGGGCCGAAGCCACTGAACCCTCGGCTCCAAAGATCTAGATCTACATACTATATTTACCACATACCCCACGTGTACGGCTTAGGCACAAGGTCCTTATTAATGTGGGACCACACACAAGCCGAGACTCATTGGTGGCGGGTGCAAAAAATATATTGATTCCAGGGGCGCCTCAGGCACTGGGCAACAAAACCGAGCACTGCCCTTTAAATCGAGCGGGCAGGTATTGTCTGGGGGATAGCCCCCTAGAATCAACTCTGTCAATTACAGCAAATCCCGCCCGAAGGCCGGGTCTGTATACAAATAACATGCAATTGTATTTATATATACCAAAAATAGCAGTTTACAGTGTTAACGGGAAGGCTAATTTGTATATTGATATTAAAAAATTGATTTTAATAAATATGTGCTTAGTATTATTAATTTCTAAATGGTTGGTATTTATCTTAAGGAATATGAGCAAAAGTCTTGGGGATAAATCTTAAGATAAATCCATTAACAATAAAAAAAAACTGTAATTTTATTATTTACTTCCTATTCTAACTAAATAGTTAAATTAGGTAAATTTAGCAATGAAAGATGGGAGTGATAGAAGAATTTCAGTTTTTCTATTTTTCGATTATACCCACCTCTGTTTCAAATCTTTTTATCTGCATTCTTATTTAGTTTCATTAGCCTTTCTAATTTGATAAAATATTATATTACATTAAAACTTAAATACTTGCACCCAGAGGTTGTATATATTTGCTAGTGTTTTCAATTGACTATTAAATATAAGAGTATCAGGATCTTCATGTCCTGGGAATGACGTTAAACTCTATCTGATGGTGAAGTTCCAGTGCTGGGGGTCTGGGGAATGTGGAGTACTATTCATCACCATTGCTCCCTGGTCCACTCTGACCCGGTGTGGTAGTACCTGTTAGGGTCCCATCTATGGGTTAAATAGAAAAATGTATTTATAAAAAAATTGAGTATCCATTAAGAATGAAGTTATTTCTAAACCTAGTCAGTCAGCATTAAATGACCCACTGAGGTTGATATGCCGTAAAACCAACCAACCAACCAACCAACCAACCAAACCGTACAAGAAAACGATATCCAACCAACTATCATTCTAAAAAAATAATAATAAATAAGTTTATTAATTATAAATACAATGAAGATAGAACAAATAATCAGTCTTTGATTTTTGTTGTTTTGTTTTACGGCATATCAACCTCGGTGGGTCATTTAATGCCGATAAAGTTTTGAAATAAATCAATTCTTAATGGATAATACAATTTTTTTAATAAATACATTTTTCTATTCAACCCATAGATGGGACCCTAACAGAGTGGACCAGGGAGCAATGGTGATGAAGGGGTGCTCCATATTCCCCAAACCTCCAAAGCTGGAACCTCACCATCAGATAGAGTTTAACGTCATTCCCAGGACATGTAGACCCGCAGCCACCGCCTTCTAGCACCCATATGATAAAAAGGGGTGGGGCTTGCCACAAGGGCAATAGTTTGGGAAAATCATATAGGTGCTAGAGCTTGACGTGACCAGCCGATTGATCGGAGGGCCAAAGTGGAGTATTGCATGTCATAAACTGCTTATCCACCTGGGCTCTATCCTTAAGCATCACGGCTCGCCACCCGCGGCCAACAGGTGGCTCATTGGGGGAGTCTGTAGAGGTGCAGTCGGTGCATTCTAACGCCCCACTGACAGGGCGGAGTTTTTTTATTGAGTCCTGATAAAAAATCAATCGGAATCTATGTGTAGGTGTTCAGGATGTAATATACAAATCTGATTTGATAAAAAGCTGGATGTTAGGTATTTCAAAACTTAGTCGGCATTAAATGACCCACCGAGGTTGATATGCCGTACAACAAAACAAACAAACAAAACAAAACAAATGTTTCCGGATTTGTTCTATTTTAAACAAAATATCCTCGCTGCAAGTTGTGGTTTATTATCCCCGTACCTCACTTGTACTAGGTTAGGCACAAGGTCCTATTAACGTGGGTCCACCTACAAGCCGAGACTCATTGGTGGTGGGTTTAAAAATTGCGTCTATCCCCTCGGCATTCCCCCTCAAGTGGGGCGCCTCAGGCACTGGGCAATAAACCCAGCCCTTCCCCTTTAAATCGAGGGGCAGGTGTTGCCTGGGGGGGGGGGGGCTGGGATCGACGCTCGTGATTTTAACCCGGGGCAGGCGCGTACACCCGACCCCGTGGGGTCTCTGCTGCAAGTTGTGGTTACTAAAAACAAATATTCGAAGACAACCTTCACACGTCGAAACCACAGTTCGTCCACTGCCCAACCCACAACCTCTTTTCTCTGCGGGAATCAATTCTAAATGTCTTCAGTGACCTACCTAGAAACGAACTCTCACCAA
>CM042167.1:78355983-78393483 GCA_023376005.1 Doryteuthis pealeii
ACAATAAGGCACTCCTTTTACTAACGCCAGCCCTGTCGGCTGGGGCTGTTGAATACACCGGCAATTAGAAGTTGGGACAGCAAAAACATTAATTCGTTAACTACTTAAAATTATTATCGACTTTTTCATTACAAATGAAACCGGAAATTTTCGAAATGTCAAAAGGGTAATTTCATGTGAAATCATCCAGGCCATATCATCCACCCACTTCATTTCAATGGGTAATTCCATGTGAAATCATCCAGGCCATATCATCCACCCACTTCAATGGGTAATTCCATGTGAAATCATCCAGGCCATATCATCCACCCCTTCAATGGGTAATTCCATGTGAAATCATCCAGGCCATATCATCCACCCACTTCAATGGGTAATTCCATGTGAAATCATCCAGGCCATATCATCCACCCCTTCAATTTTTCTGAAATTTTGTCAAAAAATGATTGATTTTCAAAATTTTAACTGATGTAGCTTCGGTTCTGAGCAAAAGCAAAACTATCTTTTTGGTACAAATGATGTTCAATATATGTGGAATAATAATAAAAAAATCATAGGTATTTTACTCGACCTGTTCGCCACTTGTAGTATGTGACACAAAGTCGCGTGCGTGGGGCATCCAACTCGCTATTGGGTAATTCTATCTCAAATCATCTAGGCCATGTCACCCAACCCCTTTTTCTGAAATTTTGTCCAGGTTTGTATTATGATTAAGTTAACCCCCAAAATTTGACGGAGTTATGTCGATTTTTAGCTCTCCAAATTTGGTAGAGTTTGCGAAAAATGGCGACTTTTGTAATCTATAAAATGTATTCTAGAGCTTTCCTACTACTAAAAACTGGTTTATGAAAGCATTTCTTACCCAAGGAATCCATAAAAACTATCATAAAAGTCTTAAAGTCAACCAATTTTAAGTTACTGATAATTTTCGATTTTCTCATAGCAAGATCAATATCCCGATGTGACATGCATCTACGCCAAAAACTTTTCTCTTATTATTTACCATATATTGAACATTATTTGTACCAAAAAGATTGTGGGTGACAATTTAACTTTTTTCTGTATGATTTGATATGGAATTATCCTATTCAGTACCGATGAATCTATGAGACTTGTTAACCATTACACAACAATTGGTCACTCCTTTTACTAACGCCATTCCTGTCGGTTGGGGCTGTCGAATACACCGACTGCACCTATGCAGAACAGTAAGTCCTCCCAATGGCGATAGATAGCGACCCGTGATGCTTAAGGATGGAACCCTGGTGGCTGAGCAGTACTAATCTAAACACTATCACTAATCACTTACTGCCTCATTTACCAGACACCCTTTGACCCTTCTATCCTTACCCTACCCAGACATATGGAATACATACTTCTGTGACATCCCTTACTTCCTCTTACTCTGTATCCCCCCTCCACCTTCTCCTTTTACTTTTTCCTCGTCAATATACCAGTTCATTCTGATGAAGCTTCTAAAACCAACAGAGGCGGAATATTAATTGAATGTAATTGTGTGCGTTATTTATTTTCCCAAATCTTCACACACACACACACACACACACACACACACACACACACACACACATATATATATATATATATATATATATATATGTGTGTATGTGTGTGGGTGTGTGTGTGTCTAGACGCGCGCAATCAATTAATTATAAAAATGGAACTAACTACTTGAAAACATATATCCTTACAAGTTATTCTGAATTGGAAGAATTTAAGCCATGTGATGTTTTTATAAGTTATTGGTATTAATTAAATATATTTAATGTGTCATTGTTTAAAAATAATTTTAGTTTCTTCAAACCATAAAATATTTCACTAAGAATGATTCAGCATTATATAGATCAATAAGAACTGATATGCGATAAAACGGACAACCAGCAAATCACACACACACACACACACACACACACATATATATATATATATATATATATATATCGTTGGGTTTCACTCGTGGTAGTTGCTGTGTCTAGCCACATTGATGAGACGTGAAATGTCGAAACAGGGAGTCTTTAAAGGACTTTATATATATATATATATATATATATATATATATATATATATATACATATATATATATAATCAAATAATATATATTATGGATTTAATATCCCGTAACTATAGTGTCATGCTTACTGCAATCATCAGACGAGACGGTCAAAATAAGCATGAAACTTTAGTTACGGGATATCCATAATATATGATATTTGATAGTAAACCTACTCTGCTATTTTAGCATTGAGCACCTTTATATGCCAATACTTTTCTCATTCATTTTCCATTCATTTTCTCTCTGTCTCTGTCTCTGTCTCTCTCTGTCTCTGTCTCTGTCTCTGTGTCTCTGTCTCTGTCTCTCTATCTCTCTGTCTCTCTCTCTCTCTCTCTCTCTCTCTCTATATATATATATATATATATATATAATATATATATATATATATATTCCCTTTGTTAAAATAGGAAGGCCTGATTTGACCCAGACGACTTTAATTAAGGCAAACCTCATCTTGTTCTACCGTTCTTCATCCTATCTTCGTATAAATAATCTCTAACATGACACAATGGGAGCTTACTGACGATCATTTAATTATATTTCATAAAGGAAACCATAAACAATTATGTTGGGACACACGACACTACTTTGTCTTGAAAACTCACCTATCATCTCTCAAAGCAGAATGTCATAGGAAATCACCTAAACCATTCCCGCAGACTGGTTGACAATATCTTCTTATGACAATGGAGATTGGGTGTTTTTCTGTCTGTAACTGAAATTATAGCACTACTCAAGTCACAATTCCGTTAGTTATTTACGTGACATTCTCCATGATTTTATTTTTATTTAAAACTCAGTTACTAAAAAATTGTTTTGGTTTTTGGTTTTTGGTTTGTTTTGTTTTACGGCATATCAACCTCAGTGGGTCATTTAATGCCGATAAAGTTTTGAAATAAATCCATTCTTATTGGATAATACAATTTTTTTATAAATACATTTTTCTATTTAACCCATAGATGGGACCCTAACAGGTACTACCACTCCGGGTCAGAGTGGACCAGGGAGCAATGGTGATGAAAGGGTGCTCCACATTCCCCAAACCCCCAAAACTGGAACCTCACCATCAGATAGAGTTTAACGTCATTCCCAGGACATGTAGACCCGCATCCACCGCCTTCTCGCACCCATATGATAAAAAGGGGGTTGGGCTTGCCATAAGGGCAATAGGGTTGGGAAAATCAAAGGTGCTAGGACTTGACGTGACCAGCCGATTGATCGGAGGGGGCCTTTCCGACCGCCCGTCTAGCCCAAGATAGGGCCAAAGTGGAGTATTGCAAGTCATGAACTGCTCATCCACCTGGGCTCTATCCTTAAGCATCACGGGTCGCCACCCACGGCCAACAGGTGGCCCCATTGGGGGAGTCTTACCCCTCTGCAGAGGTGCAGTCGGTGCATTCTAACGCCCCAGCCGACAGGACGGTAAAAAATTGTTTTACATTAATAATACGGTTGGCCATATCTACATACATAACATGCAATTGTATTTATATATACAACAAAATAGCGATAGTTTACATTTTTACATATGAATAGAAAATATATATATAAAAAAAAGATGTTATTAGTTTGCTGACAGATCGGTTTCGACCTATTAATAAAGCGGTCTTTTTCAAAGCAACTATATTTATGAGGAAAGACGGAATAAATAAACCGTTAATAACGAGGTACAAACAAACGCTCTCGTTCAGGGCTGGAATTTTTAAAAAAATTGAAAATGCGTATTTTGTGTTAAAAATAAAATAAATTTTATTTTTAAAAATCAGAAGCATTTTTATCATTAGAAAAACTCAAAAGAGTTTGAAGTAAAAGTGTATAAAAAAGTTCAGGATGTATTCCAGATACAAAAGCAAGTTTTAAAAAGTAAGTTCACAGCACAATTGAGAAAGATGGAAAGTTTCTGGAATTTGTAATGTTGACAAATCCATAGTGTTGCGGTCCTTATCATATTCGAAATTTATTCTCCGGTGGTGATGTTAAAACAGTCCAGATTTATTTTTTTCTGTAGACAATATGAAGAAAATGGAAGTGAATCCGACAGTATGAATAGAACATATTTAGAAAAAAACAAAAGATGTTATTAGTTTACTGACAGATCTGTTTCGACCTTTTAATAAAGCGGTCTTTTTTTATATATACAAAATATACAACAAAATACAGATAGTTTACAATGTGAACGGAAAGGCTAATTTTCATATTAATAATAAAAATCTGATTTTAATAAATATGTGCTTAGTATTATTGATTTCTAATTGTTTGGTTTTATGTTAGCAAATATGAGCAAAAACCTCTTAAAGAAATTCATTAACAAGAAGAAATAACTGCAATTTTATTCTTTACTTCTTATTTTAAATAAAAATAGTTAAATTAAGAAAATTTAGCAATGAAAGACGAGAGTGATGGAAGAGTAAGTTTCAGTTGTTCTATTTTTCGATTATACCCCCCCTCTGTTTCATGTCTTTTTTATCTGCATTCCTATTCAGTTTCATTATTCTTTCTAATTTAAAACAATATTTTATTACATTAAAACTTAAATACTTGCACCCGGCGGACGGTGTATTTATTTGCTAGTTTACGTTAATATACATTTAAATATTTCTTAAAAGAAAACAACATATTCCATTTCCCAGAATAAACAAAAATGAAATTAGATGTTATAAGTTCAGTCATATGGAAATCCAAACTTATAGACAAGTTAAAGAGACAATTCTTCCAAGCCGTTGTCGTATCAGTGCTGCTCTACGGCTGCACAACTTGGACCCTAACGAAGCGACTAGAAAATAATCTAGATGGGAGCTGCACAAGAATGCTGCGAGCGATCCTGAACAAGACGTGAAAATGACACCCCACGAGAAAACAGCTGTACGGCCACCTGCCACACATCACCCAAACAATCCGAGTAAGACGGACAAGACACACAGGATACTGCTGGAAAATCAAGGACGAACTCATAAGGGACGTCCTCCTGTGGAAGTCAGTACATGGGCACGCCAGTGTGGGCCAACCAGCAAAGACGTACATTGACCAGCTCTGTGCGGATACTGGATGCTGTGTAGAGGACCTCCCGAGAATGATGAGTGATAGGGACGTATGGAGAGAGATTGTCATGGATATACGTTCTAATAGCGTGATATGATGATGATGATGAATTACAAAATATACAGAGTAAATGTCCAAAACAGGAATTTTCCATTTTTGTTCGGATAATCTATACACATATAAAGGGCAGTTGTGTGTATATGTATGTCCGGAGGAAACTTCGAAAATAAAACAATTAACGACAAAGTAAATATATATATACACATTAAATATCACCAGGGCTTGGTTTTTGAGCAAAAATAATGGAGATTTGATTTATATTCGTGAAGATAATTATTAAAGAATAAAATTTAAATGATAACAGCATGGATTTTTTTTCATTTAATATTTTAGATAGTAGACATTAACATTTCTTTTCAGAGTAGCTGGATCAATGCAAGGTCTATTTTTTTACATTATACTTGCGACCTTGTGTCATATTCGAATAGATACCTCCCCGTTCAACTGCTTGACAAAATAAAATTTCCAAAGTGCTGTAGCGTTAGTTTCGTATTTGCCTGGGAGAGTTGTCTGCCCGTTTAGTTTGCTGGTGCCCGCTAGGGGGCCGTTTTATATTTAAGCGGCTGGTTCAAACGTTTCTCTCTCTTTTTCCTGGTTCCTCGACCTACGAGACACATGGGGTAGATTTTGGTCTACCCCTTCTCGTTGGGGCTTCCTTACATTACTGTAAGTGAATTATACAGCATGGACTATTCTTAGTCTCATGTCTGTACTTTTATGTATATCTTGTACCATTCATGAATGTGTCTTTATCTTTCTACATGTAACGTTGTTTTACCTATGTATTATGTATCTTGTTATATCCATGTGCTGTATACGTATTAAATGTTTTGTCTATCAAACCTTTCTCGGAGTCTTGTATTCAAGTATATATAACTTTGAATCATTTTTTACAGTGCAATTGTATTTATTAAAAACATGAAACAGATTTCAAAAATAAAAAACAATCACATCAATTTAATCTCATACTTTGTCTTTGATTAGGCAATCAATAATTTGACCAATTCCAATGTCTTGAAAACCTTCTTACTTTCTTTAATTAACGGAAGTGTTTTCTTCTTGGAACAAATCAAAGATAAATTCTAAGTAAATTGGAATTCTTTTATATATATATATATTTTTTTTCTTTCTCAATTTTTCTTTTGGTTTTCTTTTAGTTTTCTTTTTTCTTTTAGTTCCTAGTAACGTGCTCAATATTCTACTTAAATGATTATTTGACGACATTTTTTCTTTTGTTATTTATTTCCTTTTGTTATTTAGTTTCCTCTTTTTTTTTTTTTTTTTTTATAAATTTTATTCTTTCATTTGACAAATGGCTAATTTGGAAACATTCCGACCAATTATTTTTTCTTCAGAATTTTTTTTCTTTTCTTCTATAATTGCACACAGTTAACGACTTATATTATTTTCGTATTACTTTCTGCAATGATTTTCTGACGTACTTTCATGACTCTGATAATATAACAGGAATTAGAGGATCAGACATTCGGATTAAAAAGTCGTGCAATTGTTTTAAGTGAACTTGTATAACTTTCAATGATTAATGGTTATAGTTACTTCTCTGAATCAATAATGAACACACACACACACACACACACACACACACCACACACACACACATATATATATATATATATATATATATATAATATATATATATATATAATCACCAACGGACCAATCAGCATCAAGCACCATCGCACCATTCCAACTTACCGGACAAGCAGCCAGAAGATCACAACTACGATTCACGGTCAGGAAGAAGGGATGTCACTATCCTGAAAATTTACCACTACGTCTAAATAAAAGAAACTAAAAAAAAACCAAAAAAACTACAGAGTTTTCTGATATTTATTCCTTGACTAACATATTATGGTAACACATTAACATAATATAGTACGTTAATGCTGAGGCCACCAGTCTAAGAGAAAGAACACTCTGAATTCAAACCTGTTAAACTCCGCTTAAGAAATTGACCGTGTGTAGCCTTCTGGTCGTGCGGAGGGATTGGGTAAATAAACAAACTGAAACATTTTAAACGATTACATTTGCTACGTCGATAAGCCTTATTCAAGGCGCACCTGTTTATCGATATTTTGATACCAACTCTAATCTCCTATTTAAAAGATTCTTACGGTTAGGAATACTTGTGATACTCTTTTTTCTACTTCTTGCAAGAGCTATTTAAATAGTTAGAATCCCTCAATTACAAACTATTACGGTCTAGTCAAGCTGAAAAAACCGGTCCAAAATAAAAAAAAAACTGTTTCATACTTAATTGGGTGACCGTTTAAGCAACAGTAGGTACTGAAAGCTGATGGTCTTTGACCGGATTCTGAGTTACACCAAGTCTCCTCAGGTCTCCAGGACTCTTCTGAGTATTCTAGTCGATTTCAGTTGTCTGGTTGGTCTCAATTCTTACTTTGATTTCTAGTTCCTCTAATCTGTTTTCTAAACTTTTGGGGGTGGTTCCAAGTGCACCAACTAGAATTGGTTTCACTCATATTTCACATCTTTTACAATTTTCTACAAATGTCTATTATTATTATTATTATTATTATTATTATTATTATTATTATTATTATTATTCCATTACAGTTTTTTTACACTCGCCTTATTCGGTGGTTCACAGCAAGTCTCTTCGGGCTCCAAGACTCTTCTGAGTATTCCAGCCGATTTCAACAGTACAGTAGTCTGGATTGTTTCGATTCTTCCTCTGATTTCTAGTTCATCTAGACTCTTTGCCAGACCCTGGGGATCGTTTAATTAATTGTAATTGGCACGATCTTCACCTTCATGTTCTACAGTTTTCTTAGTTCTCTGGTAAGGTCCAAGTATTTGTCTATCTTTTCGCTTTCTTTCACTTTCACTCGGTGATCGGCCGTGACGGCAAACTACACGAGATAACAAGTTCTCTTCTTGTTGATCTGCACCAGGTCTGGTCTCATTCTCCAGGACAGATTCCGGTTTGAGCATATACCATTAAGTTGAATGGTGAAAATTGAATTTCTTGCACAATTCCCAGTAAGTACATTCGCACACCGGGAATCGAGTCCTTATGTTGTTGGTCCGTTCGTCCGTGTCAAATACGAGAAACTGAACGCCTTTCAAGATCGGCGATTAAATAGTTAACTAACCCCGTATTTGAGCGGGTTGATTGGCTGATTGAATCCATGCAGCCACGCAGAGTCTATAAGTTTAAGTGGTGGGCTCCACCACACCTTATATTACAAAAATAATCCAGCAAGTATAAGTAACATGCGTCCTTTGTTTATAAAAAATTACTTGATTCGGCATTAAATGACCTGAGAACTTTGATATGCCGTAAAACAACAACCAATCATTACAAGCATGCTCTTTTTTTAAAATCAACCATAAGGATTCAGTTTCTTCGCCATATTTTCTTTTATATTTCTACTCCCAAATAAATTTAGACGACAAGGTATTATTATTTGCATATCGTTTATTTCTGAACGAAGCTCAGTGATTATTGCATTATTTCCTTCCACGGTTGCCCGGTCGATGATCAATAGATCCTATCAAGTCCATTATTATTTACTCACACGCGAACGCGCACACATTTCTTCGCTGCAAATCTTTCCCCTTTTTATGTAACATCTTTCTTTCCACGCCCTGGATCCGATTCATTTTTTTTTACTCGTATATCTAATTTTACCCTTCACTCTTCTGCGTATTTGGATTCCCCTTCTTATTCATATCCATTTATTGTGTCCTTTTTCCTATTTGTCTTTTCTCCTTTTATTTGCATAAATTTCATGTTTTTTTTTTCTTTTTCTGTTTTTCTACTTTCACTTTCACTATGTACTTTCACTTTCATAATCTATTTGTCTCTCTGCCGCTTTGTCCATTTCTTCTCTCCCGCTTCCTCTCTCTCTCTCTCCCCCTCTCTCCCCCCCTCTCTCTCTCTTTACACGATGAATCAAACTACTTGTTTTTGTCCGACTCCATCCCGGCTTACATTACATCAGAACAGTTCAAGCATATTTATGGGATACAATATCGTTTGTTTACATTAAGCGGAAGAAGGATTTTTTTCAGATGGTTAGATTCATTGTTTTTATCAAATACAAACTTTACTGCGACATAATAATTTATTAGTGAGACCAACGATATAATTTATGACTTTTTGCCAACGCGTTGTGGCTGGTGAATTAATCTTAAGGGCCAAAGAGAAACATACGTATCAACTAACAACAACAACAACAACAATGCCCATTGGGAAGAAGAAGAACAACAAGAACAAGAAGAACAAGAACAAAAAGAGGAAAAATAAGAGGAGGAGGAAGAAGAAGAAGAGAATAAGGTGAGTATAAAGAAAGAAGAGGGGATAAGGAAGACGGGGAAATGAGAAGAAAGAAAAGAAGAAGAAGAAGAAGAAGAAGAAGAAGAAGAAGAAGAAGAAGAAGAGGAGGAGGAGGAGAGGAAGGAGGAGGAGGAAGAAGACGAGAATAAGGTGAGTATAAAGAAAGAAGAGGTTATAAGGAATCCGGGGAAATGAGAAGAAGAAGAAGAAGAAGAAGAAGAAGAAGAAGAACAAGAACAAGAACAAGAAGAGGAAAAGAAGAAGAGAGGAAGAGGAAGAAGAAGAGAATAAGGTGAGAATAAAGAAAGAAGAGGTGATAAGGAAGATGGGGAAGAGGAAAGAAGAAGAAGAAGAAGAAGAAGAAGAAGAAGAAGAACAAGAACAAGAAAGAAGAGGAAGAAGATGAAGAGGAAGAAGAACAAGAGATAAGGTGAGAATAAAGAAAGAAGAGGTGATAAGGAAGATGGGGAAATGAGAAGAAGAAGAAGAAGAAGAAGAAGAGAAAGACAGAAGAGGAAGAAGAAGATGAAGAGGAAGAAGAAGAGAGAACAAGTTGAGAATAAAGAAAGAAGAGGTGATAAGGAAGATGGGGAGAAGAAGAAGAAGAAGAAGAAGAAGAAGAAGAGAAGAAGAAGAAGAATTATAAGTAAACGTTCTTGTCATACACCGACCATAATTAATCCAAAATGTTAATCCTTATTGGTTTACTTTAGCTCAATCGGAAGAGCTTCCGCCTAGAAACCACAAGGTTCCAGGTTCGATACCGAAACTCGCCAACTTAGTTTTCCTTTTCCTAAATTTGTTTCCATAACAAGGTTAAAGAGACCAGTCTGCCCTACTATTTTCGCATAGCTGGAAGGAGACCGCAAAAGTTTGTCCATTTTAAGAGAGGATGTGCTGAATAAACTGTAATGAAATAAAGTACACCAAACTAATATACCTTATTTAGGCTTTATTCACAACATAATTCGTAGTATAAAGAGGACATATTTATAAGTATAAACAGTTCATTTTTAGAATAGACATGAGCGGGGGGAGTATGTTCACCACAATTTATATTTTCAACGAAAAATATCCGAGAGGGAGTCCCCGTAACGTAATGGTTAAATTATTGAGTTACGAAATCGTAGTAAGCGACTTAGAACTCAACTTGGGAAATTTAAGTTTACTTTCCGACTAATACCCCTAGAAAAAGTATTCAACCCCTCCTGCTATTGGTTGAATAGTATCACTGCTGTTCTACAAGAATGGTTTTGAGATTAAATAACCCACGAAGGTTGATATGCCATAAACAAAGAAATCAAGAAATCAAATGAAAAATATCCGAGTTCAAATCCTGGACGAGGTTGTTTGCATTTCACATAGCGCTAATACGATTGCGAAAGGTATGAACCTAACTATTCTCCCTCCAGCTATGGGTAAGTAGTAGGGTATACTGGGCTCTTAAACCTTTGTTAACCACCATGGAGCCGAAGAGATGATAGTCAGAAGGCGCTAAATCTAGTGAGTATGGAGGATGCAGAAATCATCAATCACTTAAAATGGTTGACTTTAAGATTTTCTGGATAGTATTTTCGGGTTCTTTGGGTAGAAATGCTTTTATGAACCAATTCTTTAGTTGTGGGGAAGCTCTAGAACACATAGAACAAAGTAGGTTATAACAAGTTGCCAGAGGGGTAAGACTCCACCAATGGTGCCACCTGTTGGTCGTGGGTGGCAACCCGTGATGCTTAAGGATAGAACCCAGGTGGATGAGCAGTCCATGACTTGCAATACTCCACTTTGGCCCTATTTTGGGCTAGACGGGCGGTCGGAGAGGCCCCCTCCGATCAATCGGCTGGTCACGTCAAGCCCTAGCATCTATATGATTTTCCCAACCCTATTGCCTTTATGGCAAGCCCCAACCCCTTTTTATCATATGGGTGCTAGAAGGTGGTGGCTGCGGGTCTACATGTCCTGGGAATGACGTTAAACTCTATCTGATGGTGAGTTTATAAACAAAATTGTATTATGCATTAAGAATGAATTTATTTCACGAACTTTGCTGGCATTAAATGACCCACCGAAGTTGAAATGCCGTAAAACAAAACAAACAAACCAAAACAAAAAGTCTCAATTTTTCGCCAACCCCATCAAATTTTGGAATTGGAAGCTCAAATTTTGGGGGTTGTCTAACATTAAGAGGACCACAACAGGATAAAAAGAATTCAGAAATATTGAAGTGGCAGGGTGACAATTTTACTTTTTTCTGGATGATTTGACTTGGAATTACCCCTATACATATGATAAAACGTTCGTATAAGAAAACTAATTTCAGTTCACGATATGTTGAGAAATTGGCTTTTTTATCTTACAAAAAGAGGGAAAAAAAGATCCCATTCTGCGTATAGTCTTTTCCCTTATTTTTTTTTTTTTGTGTTTCATCCTTTTTTTTTTTCTTTGGACGTTTTTCAGTGCATTTATTTTCCAATATTGGATTTTCCTTCCCTTTGCTTTGTGGCCAAAACGAATTTCTAAGTTGAAGGATAATTCCAGTTGAATTCTTGAGAAAAAGAGGAAGAATGGTACATATATTATGACTGCAATCCCATCGGCCTTTCTTTGTAACAAGAATCATCATTTGGCTCACAAACTGCAATTTCTATGCCAATCCAATCAAAGAAACAATCCTCTTGTCATTCAACCGTTGTTTCAAGTTCGTCCCATTGTAATAATAAAAGGGAAATTGAAAGTCGTTTTATGTAAAGACTGTTATCTCTGGAAAACAGAATCCTACTTAATATTATAGAATATATATAATTAATATCCTTAGAAAGTTAGCATCCAAAGGAAGCAAGAAAACACAAATGCATAGAATTCAGTATTATTTGTATTATAAGTTTTCAAAATTATTATAGGTTTATAAGTTCCCCAAAAATTCAAACTAACAGAAACAGAATCCTACTTAATATTATAGAATAGATATAATTAATATCCTTAGAGGCGCGTGGGCTAGTGGTTAGAGTCGTGGAAAATGGACTCATCGATTCGAGTTCAATTCCTAGACGAAGCTGTTGGCATTTCACATAGCGCTAATACCCTTAGGAAAGGTATGGGTTAAATAGTAGGGCAGACTGGGCTCTTCAGCCTTGGGTAGGTAACCAGTCTAGGAGAGGGATAACTCTGAATTCAAAATTCCTGAGGTCGGTCGTTGATTGGGTTTGTGGCAACCCTTGATGCACCAATTCTTTCCTATCGACTGTGCCAAAAAGTGTGGATGGTCCAACACAAGCCTTCACCACTATATACAAATCCCTGTGTGGGAGTTCATTGTGTGTATGAACCCCCATACGTCGATAATCGACGGGAGAGTCATTTGAATTAATATCCTTAGAAAGTTAGCATCCAAAGGAAGCAGGAAAACACAAATACATAGAATTCAGTATTATTTGTATTATAAGTTTTCAAAAATTATTATAGGTTTATAAGTTCCCAAAATTCACACTGAATTGTCCAATTGGACTCATAGCCTAGTGGATAAAGGCGTTAGTTTAAGACAGTTCTATTGACAGTTATCTTTAGACTACAGATTCAATCCTGGTCAGGGGCAGCAGCAGTAACATAGCGTAGCACCTGGACCCCAGCTATGATTAGAGGAATGAGAACAGGATACCCTCGTGGATTGAATAAAGGGTTAGGTTCAAAGTTCCGTGATGGCCCCCGATTGCGACAAGAAGGTTCCCGATTACGACAAGAAGGTCCCCGGGTCCGAAAAGGGTCCCGAGCCCGAGAAGGTTCCCGAGTCCGGCAAGAAATACCTGAAGAAGGACGGAGAGAACATCGGCCGAAATGTTGTACAGATAACAATGAAGATGAGGACAATAGTCCGAGTAATACAAATAATACTAATTATCAAGCCTCATCTAAAAAAATCAGAGACATAGAATTCATATAATCACTACCTTCCATCACATTAGTTTAATGTTCTAAAATTATTTGTCTCGAAACATATTTCTTTTAAAATCGAGGCTCGTGGTACAATGGTTATCATGGAAGGAATTGAACTTGGCAATATGAGTTCAAATCCTGGACGAGGATCTTTGAATTTCACATAGTATTAATACCACAGGGAAAGCTATAAATCTAACGTATTTTCTCTCTAGCTTGGGATAAATAGTAAACAGACCGGATCTTTAACCTTGGTTAGGCGAACAGTTTAGGAGAAAGAAAAAAATTGAATCAAAGCTTAAAAATATATACTTACCAACCCTCCGCGCGAAAGGTCAATTTCTAAAGCGGAGTTTAACAGGTTTGAATTCAGAGTAGTTACCTCGCCATGGTTAAAGAGCCAGTCTGCCCTACTATTTACCCATAGTTGGAGGAGAATTGGATTCATACCCTTTCCAAGGGTATTAACGCGATGTGAAATGCAAACAGCTTCACCCAGGAATTGAACTCGGACCGATGAGTCCATTTCCTACGACTCTAACCATTAGACCACACGCCTCCGTAAAAACTTAGTATAGACTTTCTACCCCATCTCTCTCTCTCTCTGAAGGAGGAGTTAAAATTCTACATAATTTGTTTTTTTCTTCTTCAAATCTTCAAACCAAGACCATTGTTCAAATAAACCAAATAATGAGATGAGGACAATATTCGGAATAATCCAAATAATACTAAGTGTGACACAATGGTTATGATGTGGAACCATGATGGTAGTTTGAGGGATTAGTTTGGACAAAGTTTGAGTAGTGGTGTGATCAGTAACGGAAAAATTTGAATGATGATGTCAGCATGGACGCGTGGCATAGTTTTGATTGGACGAGTAATATACGTGGTGAGGGGAGAAAGGAAGAGTGAGGTGAAAGTTTTGAGATTCAGCCTGGCCGTCGAAGAGTTAAGACGGTCTGAGGCCGGTCTACCCGTGCGGTGATTCTGGGCTAGATGAAATAAAAGCTTTAAACAATAAATGTCTTGTTAATTCAATTGGAATGACCAAATCAACCCGTAGTCAGAAGAAACAGCCCTTAGAAGAACTCAACTCCCTTGGTTAAAAAGAAGTTAGTTAGAAGTCAACTCAACTGTATAACAAGATGGCAGCTGGAGGAGATGATAAAAGGATCAGCAAGAAAGAAGTAAGATCTCCTCACCAAGTAAGTCTAGTCTGTCTCTCTTTCTTTAATATCTCTCTCGATCTCCGAAGAACTTTCTTATCGAAGAACTCTCACTCTCACACACCAATTCGCGGTGGCAATGTGGATATGTGACACGTATAACATTTGGTACTGTGGCCAACATATTTTCACAAAGTCTATATATATTATTTCTCTGAATGTTTGAGATGAGGCTTGATAATTAGTATTATCTGCATTATTCCCCATCATTGTTATTTGTACAACGTTTCGGCCGATATGCCCTTCGGCCTTCTTCAGGTATTTCTTGTCGGACTCGGGAACCTACTCGGACTTGGGAACCTTTTTTTCGGACTCAGGAACCTTTTTTTCGGACTCGGGAACTTTCTTGTCGTAATCGGGAGCCATCTATACCTTTTATGTGTGTGTGTGTGGGGGATTCGACCCCCAGCCTGTCATAAGTAAGTGACATTCCTTCAGGAACTTTGTATCACACTCTTTAGGACGAAAGCCTACGCCCTACTTTCTTTATAATGCATTTATGTATCTGTTTTGTATACCTGTCTTCTACCTTTTAATTTGTATATGTATTCCTGTTTGAATGTATTTCTATGTGCTCACTATTAAAGTCTATGTTTGTTATATGTCATAACTTATTTGATGGAATATTACTAGTACTTATATGTACACGTTGGAAGGTCACCCTAAGCCTTCCAACTAATTATAATACCTTTAAATACTAACAGCGTCTACAAAAAACGTTTGTTGCTAAACTCTCCAAGCGGATTCAGCGCTCAAACCTAAACATCTATTACACTCAAATCATTGGTTTGATATTTCCTGAAGACAACAAGAATAGATCAGGTCTACTTTAAACCGCTCACAGTTATTCTACCATTAGCCGCTGATGATTACTTCATTATAATTGAGCAAAAGGACTCAGATTACAATAATAATACGACTTTATTTGAATAGAATGAGTTCTGAGGTAACTAGATAGTAAACCTTTAAAATATCCCTCATACAGGTAAAAAAAATACCAAGAAAATTTGGTCCATCCGTTGGGGAAATTTGGTAGGCAAAGAGTTAAATTTTCAATTTTTTGTAATATAGAAATCTATGTCTGTTATTTTTTCTATTTTTCTTTTCTAGTTCCTTAAGTTTTTCTTTCTTTCTCTAATTCCTTTTTAGCCAGTATGAACTAGCCTTATTTCCCCTGCTTCAAACAAGAGATAACGCAAGCGTTCGTGATTGATTCACATAAGGCAGGTTGTGATATACAGCTGCCAGTCTTACAGAGAAAGAAATCGGTAAAATTCAGGAAATTAAATTGTGCCACAGAGAGGAACAAAGAAGAGATCTACTGACGACATAAGCCAAACACATATGAAGAATGATAAAGGCTAAACAACGAACAACAAAAGATCAAAATGGCCGAACGTCAACACATTCACCTTCAAACTTAACCAATCAAATGAAAAGCGTGTTTTCTGTATTTATCTTTTCGTTTTTCATCGATTTTTTTTCTTTTTTTTCTTCCTTTTCTCTACAGCAGTTGTGGACAAATGAAGTATAATGTGCGATTTGTGTGAAACTGACGTCGACCTTTAAAACCATTTTCTCTTTTGTTTTTATTTTGTTTTATCTTTGCTTCTAAACGGAGATTTCGTTCAATTCCGTTCGATTCAGTCAAATTCTATTAAGCACTTTTCTCTGACTAGAGATAAAAAAAGATCAGAAAGCAATACAAGACTGTAAAACTCAAGATATAAGAAGATAAATCATGAGAAGCAAATACGAAGGACAAATCGGCATTCTTCAACAGCAATCAGATATTACAAAATGCTAGTAAATAGCCTTACATTCTAATTTTATAAGGTTTTACGTTTCTTATATGATATAATGAATATGTAAATACCTTGGTACCCCCTCACTATAATTTGATTGGACAGTGTCATGTATAAATAGTCGACACTGTGTTGGTTCTCTACCTAATGCCTACAAGCTAACTTTACTCGCTAGACGACACCACGACTGCTCGGCAGACGGATTGCTATTCGATGTACCAATTACTACTGCGATAATATACCAAATACAACTTTCAGAATATATCTCTTAACCCGGATATATCATTTTATTAATTATGTCTTTTGAAAGGGTCCAAAAATTCAAAGTAATATCAGTCCTTTGCAATATCAAGTCTCTCTCTCGCACACGAAAAGCAATTCCTTTCCCAACTGAGCACGTTACTCTCACTTCAAATAGCAGTCGTCAGAATTCACTTGCCGTCCAAACACTTTCTTCCTCACTCACCCTGTCAGCGACAGTCCGTCTTTATTTCTGCTCGTTCGGATCCGCTTATGCAAATTCGGATATACTTTATTTGGGTCTCTACTAACAACACCTCAGCTACGAGGAGGTAGCGAGTTCGAGTATCCGTAGCCGCTCGCCACAGGCCAAACATATCCTGACTCGCTTTGTTTGTGGGGGCTGGGAATCCACTTGTTCATAGGGCTGCCTTTCAGTCTCGTCCCATTATGACTACTCTACTTTGAAAATTGTAAATTTATAAAAATATTTTTCAACATTAAATGTATAGTAATTTTTTTTTTTTGTTGTTGATTTTTTTAAGCAATACTTAATTAAAAACAACATTAATCCCCTAAAACCGTAACCCAATTCGCAAAATGTTAATTCATAGACTGCAGTTAAACTGTCATTGGGTACCAGCAAAAAACTTTCCGTTTTAATTTTCCGACCTAAGTCAGTCTAGTTTGTTTTAAAAGCCTGAAGAAAACTTTCACTTAAACGGTGGGGGGAGTTAATGTTTGCTCATTTGAATTCCATTAATGTTTAAATATGTAATAACCTTTTTTTTTACCCAATATGAAATATTTTTAAAGTAAGTTTAGTAATCATGTTAAATCAGACATGTATTCCGAATTTGACTCAATAAATTAATAATTAAAGTAATTTAAAAAATCTGTTTTAAAGCATGATTTCAATTTTAGTTGAGCGTAAAAAGAAGTTTGTTTTGTTTTATTAAAACAAAACAAAAGTTATTCTCTGTAGCCTGGAAAAAGGGAAGGGGTGACTCTAGTTAGACTCGAGTTAGAGGGTCTAGGGGGGTTGACTGCTGATGTTTTCAGCTGTGATCGCTTTCACTCCCCTTCACAGGCATATAGAGAGTAAAAAAGAGAGTTATGTATAATGTATAGACAGAGACGGGTCAGGTTTTAATTTAATTGTAAATTACGATTAATTAAACTGGAATTTTTTTCAAAATTTTTTGTAAAAGTTTTATTTTTCTCAAGTAACGCCCTTTAGAATTCTCATATTCTCGGTGTCGATCTGCGATTAGATGTGAGAGTTTTTGGGGTTTTGAGAAACGCTGCTGAATTCCCTTTTTTTATCGAGGCGCGAAAATCACCAGACAGGCTATTGCTTTTGAAAGGACCGGTTCGATTGTCTTTTTGTCTCTGTTAACTTTGTGTTAAGGTAAATTTTGTATACCAGGAAGGACGAAGATTGTCAAAATAAAAGAATATTTTGTCATAGTCTTTCCTGGAATTACTGTTGCTTATTTGTCATTTCCAAATATTGTTTTTAACTCGCAGAGTGAGTGAAATATTGATTTATTATTTGGGAATTGGTTTTAAAACCGATATATTTCCTTCAAAGAAGAAAATAATTATTTGTGTTTCAGAGGATCGGCTTCAGTAGCCGATCATAATTCATTTTTTAGAGGGATATTGAATCTCTAAAAATTGTAAGTTTATTTGAAAGAAGTAAAAAAACTTCTTAATTTTCTCGGCATTTTTCCGTGATTCAATTTTTTGTAAAAACAATTTAAAAACAAAAAGGACATTGGAAACCGCTGACGACACGGCCCCGTCAACAAATTATCAACATCTCAAGATAGCAGCCGACAACTTGAGTTGGCGCGAATCGGCCCCGAAGAAGATACCTCGCTGACAGGCAGACGACAAGACAAAGAAATTGTTTTATTTTAGATTTTGTTTTATTTACAGGTTACAAGTAAAATTTTTATTCTATTTAATTGTATGTAAAGATTTGTTGTCTTTTAGTATATTGTTTTTATTTTTTCGGCTTTGTGCTTTAAAATTGGTAAAATTAACATAAAGGACGTATTATGCAAGTCATTAGTTTTGTTTATTTGTTTATTGAATAAATCTTTTGAATTACTATTTTGTCTCCTTTCTCTATTTTGTTTTTACAAAATCTTTTAAAATATTTTTGCTAGAGTTGCTATCTATTCAATGGGACGGAAAAAGATGGAAAAATATCTTTAAAATCGTTCACTACTTCGTTGTAAGGCAAGGATTTAAGTGGCTAGTCTAATCGCCAATCGATTGCATACATACTAGGATAGGTCGATATTTCACATTTTTAAAATATCAAATTGTCCATCTATGCGAAAGTTGTGTGTTACTGTTATAGGTGATACACCCTATAAGACTAATGGAATGTTACTGTTGTACCGGCCGTTCCAACAGTGGAGAATATACACCGGTTCTCACTATAAATAGTGAAATGAGTGAAAAGGTTGTACTGTTACCGTTTAACGGCAAGCTAGCCGTTCCTGTACCATTATTGTAAATACACTTGTCTTTTTTTACCCTACCTCGACTTTACTTCTTTTTTACTGTTGGATTAACACCACAACAGTTACTATAAGAAACAGGGACAATTGTGGCTTGAGAGTAAGCCAATGCGAGTAAGCCAATAACTCTATTTGTCGGACGTAATTTCCACTTCTCTGTATTGTATTTGTCTACTTTCTGTTAATACATTTTTCTACATTTGTTACCCGTCGTTTTGTTCTTATTTGACCCCTTAAAACCTCACAACAATTACTATACTGAATACTGATATCAAAAATTGGATCTTTTACTTGCACCATTGTTTGAGGAAATAGCATCAAAGACCGTCTACTAAAATGCACTAAAAACCCTCGTTTTCGCAAAATTTAGCATTTAGAAAACGCAGATTTTCAGTGCATTTTAGCCACTACGTGACAGGGATAAAAGTATTAAATAACCACGTATTCGAACTGTTGATTGGCTGGGTTTAATCCGTGGGCAACAGCACATTTATATCCCGAAGAACCTATACGATCAGACAAATTCAGGTATTCCTAAAACTGTGGATTCCGAGGTTGTACGCCTGGCCAAAGAGGCAAATACAACGAGTAGTATTCAGAGTGTAGTGCTCAGAGAGTATCAGGCGAGCTCGGCATCTTACAGTTCAGTTTGAATCATCACCTTTGCAACATGGAAAATCACATGGAACTGTCGAATTCTGCATCACGTGACCAAAATATTGCAAAACTTTTGACTCATCCTAGTATTTTTTTGTTTATGTTTTTATGTTTGTTTATATTTCTATTATTCTTTAAATTCAATATTTTGCTGCGTCATCTTGATAGATAATTAATTTTTTATTACGTCATTAAGGAGAGTTGGATAAATGTGTGATAGAAAACGAATAATTAGGGATTTGAAAATATCATTAGAAATAATGATACAATAAGAATAGGATGTGTGGTCCTAATAGATTAGGAGGCTCAGAGTGACCTTTCAACGCAGGTACATTTATACACAAAATAATTCGAACACACACACACACACACACACACACACTCACACACACACACAAACAGTGATCAGTTACCCCGCATACACAACCTTTATGCTGTCCATAAACACTCACATACATTCATATTACCACCACATACATACGCACATCACTTTATCCAATCATACACATCCTATGTCTATTGAATTTTCTGAATGTTTTTTGAATTTTTTTTCGATTTTCCTTGCATTTGTAACATCTTCACCTGATGATTGCCTCGCATGAAACCAATATGGTCGTGAATGTTCCTTTGTCACCTAATAAATAGATATGTAAAACCTTTATGTATTTATTTTATTATATATATATATATATATATATATATATATATATATATATATATATGCGGAGTGCACAAGCAGGATGTGACACAACATCAATTTATTAAGCGAAGTTTAACAAGTTTGAATTCAGTTTTCCTTTTCTTAGACCGGTTGCTTAACCAACCAAGGTTAAAGAGCCCTACTAATTACCCATAGCTGGAGGGAGAATAGGAGTCATAACTTTCCCAAGGGTATTAGTGCTACGAGAAAATGCATTTTCCGCGTCCAGGATTTGACCTCGGGGCAACGAGTACATTTCCCATGACTTTAACCATTACACCACACGCTTCCTAAATGAGATGCATATAACAACACATACAGACTTTATTGTCTGATCACATGGATGAATGGCATACATAGTTACAAAAGCAGGTAGGACTCAGGTCTAAAGATGTGATAAAGAGTTCATGAAGAATAAGTGAGTCTATCCCATGTTCTGTGGATGCTAGAACATGAGAAGGAAGTCTAGAAAGGAACAAGTCATTGTGTTCCGATTACGTATTGGTCATACAAGACTAACGTACTCCTATATACTTAAACAAGAACAACAACCACAATGTGGAACATGTCAAACACCTTTGACAGTTAAACACTTATTCATGGAATGCAGTTTTTTGTTCACATCAGAAACCGTTATTCTAAAGCAGACAATATGAAAGATCTGTTTGAAAATGTCAACATGGAGGATATTCTCTCTTTTTTGAGAGAAATAAAATTATACCAGAGAATATAGACATGAAAAAAATCAAAACCATACAACATAATCCCCAATAATGCTAACACATTGTTAAAACCAATTACTAACAAGTATAAATATAAATACACGATATGTATCACTTCCTAACATGACATAACCCCAGACGGGTTGAAATGCCGTTAAAATCAATAAACAAACTGTTGGCGTTTTTTTTTATATAAGGCGTGTGTCAAACGACCACTTCTACTTATAGACTCGCCGATGAACATGTGACCAACCTATTGACCAACCACTGGCAGTATTCTGCTGCTGATATTATTATTTATACTGGCCTTTTCTGGTCATACTATCATTACTACTTGGATCTTCTTGGACGACGGAACGTAGGATTGTATCACGGGACTTATTCACTTGCCAAATGATTCTATAACGCAGGACTTACTTATTTACTTTAAGTTCTTTTCAACTGACCAAGAATGGCGGCCAGATACTTAACACAAACAAACAAACAAACAAACAAAGAGAGTGAGAATCCCCCGGATTCTGTTTAAATACCCAGCCACCTATTGACGAAACCCTCGCAGTAAGGGGAGATAACCCCTTTTGGACGCAAGTCTATCGCAGCAGGGATATACAATCGCTACAATTCAATATTTGCAAAATAAAGATTTATGTCATGATGACTTTTCCGAAAGTTGACTGTTCCCGATATTTGCAATAAAACCCTCCTCTCCCCTCTCTCTCTCTCTCTCTCCTCTCTCTCTCTCTCTCTCTCTGACAATCTTTCTCTTTCTCGCATTACCTTACTGTCTATCTATCTATCTATTTCTCTCTCTCTCTCTCTCTCTCTCTCTCTCTCTATATATATATATTATATATATATATATATATATATATATTATGAATTTCAGAGAATAATAATACTATACTCAGTAAAATATCATTTGTAGATTTCTAACTTAATACACTAAGTTTATTGTATAATTCAGCAGATGTTTATATTTTCTATCCAAGATAATCGTAATTCTCCGGTTCATTTCTTCAATGCAGAATAAATGCAACAAAGATTTTAATGCAATGACCACACACGTGAAATCGACTGCTATTAATCGGTGCCTCGATTAATTCAGTGGATTTAACCCTGAAGATCCTTATGGTGAAACTCGAGTAGGTTATCTCTTGTATCCATTTTATGATAAATATCTATGTTTATGTATAGATTTTCAATTCTTTTCCATCGTTATTCATCAGAGTATTTATATTTTGTTGGAGGCGCGTGGTGTAATGGTTACGGTCGTAAGAAATGGACACAGTTGTTTGCATTTCATATAGCACTAAATCTTTGATTATTTGTGGTATATATATATTTACCAACCCCTCCGCACGAACAGGATGTGACACAAGGTCAATTTCTTAAGCGGAGTTCAACAGGTTTGAATTCAGAGTTTTCCTTCTCCTAGACCGGTTGCCTAACCAAGGTTAAAGAGTCCATTCTGCCCTACTATTTATCCATAGCTGGAGGGAGAAGGATTCATACCTTTCCCAAAGGTATTAGCGCTAAGGGAAATGCAATTACCACATCCAGGATTTGAACTCGGGTCGACGAGTCCATTCCCATGACTTTAACCATTACATCCACGCGTTTCCATATTTGTGGTATATAAGGTGTGCTGGAGGTCACAACTTAAATTTATAGACTCTTTGTCTGTTAATCTCTTACACACACACACACACACACACACACACACACACACAATATATATATAATATAATATAATATATATATATATAAATGTATATTTCCTCGACAGATTAAAAAATACCCTTTTACGTCTTTCTGTTTTTGAGACTAGTCTCCATGGAAGCTCTAACATCGGTAATAAAATGAGTGGTATTTTTATGTACCCTGTGTCAGACTTTTCCCTTTACTGATATGAAAAACCTCATCCTATCTTCATCTCTTCATATTGTCTTTGTCTCTTCGTCTCCGCAAACTTTGTTATACACGGAAATATTTTATTATAATAGATTAAAAAAACAAAAAACAAACAAACAAAAAAAACACGCACGCAAAACCTTGAAAAGAAACTGATTACTTTGACTTCAAAGTTTCAATTTAAAAATAATCCCTTAAAATGTATTTATTGGATGGCTCAAAGTCAAGAGGCACAGTAGAGTCAGTTAAAACATAAATTTGCTTTGCAAACTTCCGCTGGAGAGAATTGTTTCCTCGTTTATTGAACTTTGAATGGGAATATGAAACCGGAATGAGAGCCAATAAACGCCGCATTAAAATGAACATTATTAGACAAAGAAAGAAGACACAGAGAGAAGTAACTCTAGCAATAATTTAGGTGCACTTTTTCAGATTGGCTTTTCGTGAAATTCTGTCGTACATGTTTTTGAAAGAAATTATAAAACATAACATTTAAAACGCAAAGAAGACGAAATAAAACGCATATTGCATTTTTGCGAACAAGTGCAAAACTAAAACCAATGAGTAGGGTAGGTCGATTTTTCACTTTTTAAAAATATCAAATTATCCATCTATGCGAAAGTTGTGTGTTAGTATACTGAATACTGATATCAAAATTTATCTTTTACATGTGCCATTGTTTGAGGAAATAGCATCGAAGATTGTCTGTTACAGCTTAATTAATGAGGTAAAAAGCAGTATATCAGAGGTGTCGGTGGTGAGGGGGGCACAGTTTAAATTTGAATTCTATTCTAATATTTACTTCGTTTTATTTTAATAAAATAAAATAACATTTCTGATTTAAATATTGAAAACAGTAAATTTCCAACCAATTTCTAGGATAAATTTTGCGAAAACAAGGATTTTTAGTGCATTTTAGTAGACGATCTTTGATGTTATTTCCTCAAACAATGGCGAAAAAGATCTAATTTTTGGTATCAGTATTTAGTATACTAACACACAACTTTTGCATCGATGAATAATTTGATATTCTAAAAATTGAAAAATCGACTTACCCTAATATACAGTTATATGAAAAATACATACATTACATAACAGATATTTAACCATCGTTGTGTAATGTTAGTAGGCTACTCTCGCAGATCCATTATTACTGAATCGCGAGTTCGATCTAAGTTGGATGCGCCATACTTGCTACCTTGTTTCACATCCTACACGTGACGAACGAGTTAGATAAACACCTTGAGTGTCCCATTGTGTTGTAATGTTTAGCAAGCTAGTCTCGCCGATCCATTATTACTGAATAGCGAGTTTGATCCTTACTAAATGCTCCATACTTGCGACCTTGTGTTACATTCTAACCGTGTTTCGACGTTTCACGTCTCATCAGTCCGGTTCCTTGACCTCTCGACCATCGGCAGCTGCCATTAAGGGCGGTATTTTAACTGATAAATACAAACATCGGTGTATATATTTTACGATCACCAGAAAGTTCAAATCGGTAAATAACAGACAATACTTTTTTTATTATGCAAGCGGTGAAAGTCAAGTAAAGTCGCCCTAGAGAGCTCTACCGGGTTTATATATAGGCTGCGATGGGTAAATTGTCGGCATATTCAGCACACAACATTATTGTTTAGTTCTCCAGCTTTTTCTCCAAGCGTTTCGTTAGAGAACAAGTGTTGCAGCAATACAGTAGCATTGACACGGCAACATCATATCATCATCATCATCATCATCATCATCATGTCGCGCAAGTAGCACGGATATCCATGACAATCTCTCGCCAACCTTCCCTATCATTCGTTGTTCTCGGGAGGTCTTCTGTGCAGCAACCAGCATCTTCGCTTAGTTGGTCAATGTAGATCCTTGGTGGGCGGCCTACCATTAGCATGTCCATGTGTTGGCTTCCACAGGAGAACGTCACTTATGAGCTCATCCTTGTTTCGCCAGCAGTCCTCTCTGCCTATTCCGTCTCACTCAGATGGTTTGTGTGATGGGAGACAGGTGGCCATACAGCTGCTTCCTGTGGGATGCTGTTTCCACGACTTGTTCAAAACCGCACGCAGCATTTTTGTGCAACTCCCATCTAGCTTATTCTCAAGTCGCTTCGTTAGGGTCCAAGTGGTGCAGCCATACAGCAGTACTGATATAACCACAGACTGGAAGAAATGTCGCTTTATCTTGTCAGTGAGATCGGATTTCCATATTACTGATAATTTGTTTGTGGCCGACCATGCTTTTTTATTCGTGTATTAACATAACATAACAGAAAGCGATGTTAATACACGAATAGGACACGGCAACAGCTTGATAGATAATTATATCTATCATTATAATATCGTTGTCGTTGGGGTGGCCTAATGTCGGTATCAGCCGATCAGCCGAGGGAGTCTATCCCCTTTTCAATAGCGCTAGACCAAGAAGATTATTTTAGCGTCTGAGGTGGAGCGCCACATCTACCATCAGCTCTTACTTTACCGCACAGATCCCTGTGCTACTCATAATGCTGAGTTGGCGAGGACCGGTATCGAACTAGGAACCTTGTGGTGTCTAGCCGAACGCTCTACCGACTTAGCTAACACGGCCCTTAAAATGCTGAGCTCACCAACCGCAGCGGGTAATTTGAACTCTTCCGTTCACGTGATATATGTGACGCAAACTAAAAACTTAACTAAATATTGCAAAACTGTTTGACTCATCCTGGTACAACGAAACAATTAGAGAAAAAGCTAGATGGCAGAAGAAGAATTTAGGTGATTTTAACTAAACTTTCTTATCATGTGTCATTAGACCTTAGAAGATCACAGAACGCAGGACATTTAACCATGTATATGAAACAAATTCTGCCAGAGACATAACAAATGCAGACTTTATAGTCTGAACAACATCCAATATAAACGTAAACAATACAAAACAATAGTATTATCTGCGTTATTCGGACTATTGTCCCCATTTCCATTGTTATTTGTACAACGTTTCGGCCGATATACCCTCCGGCCTTCTTCAGGTATTTCTTGTCGGACTCGGGAACCTTCTCGGACTCAGGAACCTTCTCAGACTCGGGAACCTTCTTTTCGAACTCGGGAACTTTCTTGTCGTATTCGGGAGCCATCACGGAACTTTGAATCTTCAAGCCTCATCTCAAACATTCAGAGAAATAATACAAAACAAGATAGGCGAAAGTGTGGCATTTTACTTAATAATTACATCTATCATTTTATCTTGTCAGAGAGACCAGATTTCCATACGATCGAGAATGTGTCTATAGCAGTCGATGCTTTTCTCAAGCGTATAATGACATCTCTTACTGTACATGAGAAACATTAAAGAAAAATAATTATTCAAAGGGACATAACTATTGAACGTCATTTATAGATTAGGCTCTGTGTTTAAAATAAATTTTCTGTAGATGAAAGGATTCCTTACCTTCAAGAACGAAGCGTGTCCGTATATCTATGGCTGCACGAGAAGTGGGCGGGGGTGGCTTCGAAAGAGAGTACTTTAATTTAACACACTCCCGAGTTTTGAGATTATGTTAACGCGTATGCAAATGTCAAACAGGTCGGTCAGCTCTATGCGTAATTTGCTCGGATGTAAGTTCTTGGTGAGTGAAGTGGTCTGTCAATTATTATTTACTAGCAGCGGCTACCCGGCGTCGTCTGGGTAGAGGAGGATATTTTAAAAGTTAGTCCCCCAGATCCATTATTACTGAACCGTGAGTTGAATCCTGGTGGGATGCCCCATTTAAATCCCTTGTAAAAAAAGAAGACCCTGCATTGATCCAGCTACTCTAAAAAGAAATGTTAATGTCTACTATCTAAAATATTAAATGAAAAAAAAATCCATGCTGTTATCATTTAAATTTTATTTTTTAATTATCGTCACGGATATAAATCAAATCACTATTATTTTTGCTGAAAAAACAAGCCCTGGTGATATTTAATGTGTATATATATCTTAGTGGAATACCATTAATATATTTTCAAACAGTCTCCACATGTTCTCCACCCCTGTCAACATATGCTTAGAATCTCCCACAGGTGATTTAAAAAAAAGATGTTGATATTTATATGAGTACCTGTACATTAGAAAAGTATAGGCATATCCAGTTTGTCGAAAAATCTGTGTTTTTACAGAACAAAACCTCAAAATGAAAGAAACGAGGGGAGTTACTCTCATTTATGTAGCTAATGTTCAGATTACCAAAAAGAGTTTGAGAACCACTGAGCTATGCTTCCAGCTCCATTGTTAGTGACTTCAATTTTCACTGGACGCCCCATACTTCTGGCCTTGTATCACAACTGAGGTAAGCTTAGTAAATAATTATAGAATTTAAACATACGTTGTAAAAGCAAAACAATTTCTGAATGCTTCGAGCTATAGTGTCAATTATATAAATTTGTTCGTTTTCCCATAGTTTCTAGATGATTTTATATTGCTGCCTCAAGGAAAGAAAATAATGTCAACGAACGACATCAACAAAAAATCAGAGACCTAGACCCCCTACCGAACAACCCCTCCAAAGAAAAACAAAAAAACAAAAAAACAAAACAACGTATAAAACATCTGCATATAAGTATTCAACAAAGTAGAAAAGAAAAATATACTATTTACCGTGGTGCTGATAACGTTTTGATTTAATGCGTCCTGGGACGTACATATTTGCTTTGAATGAGTCCCCGGGAAAATTTATGGTCCCAACTAAAGCTACCTTGTAACCTATCCTGTTCAAATCGTTTCTAAAAAATCTATTGAAATGTATTTACAATTAGCTTGAAATGGTGAGGGAAGAAAAAAGAAAAACACTGGGACGCATGGATACGGTCTTATTGTGTCCTTTTATATTTTTGTGCGCCAGGGATGCAGGACACGTACCCATCAGCATCTCCGTATTTATACTCGGTGTCAGGAGACGGTTTAGCTCAGTCGGTAGAACACCAGCGTACGAATTGTAAGGTTCCGGTTTGATACTGGTCCCCGCCAACTCAGCGCATGAGTAGCACAGCTTGGGTAATCTGTCGGTAAAGTTGGCAGCTGACGGTGGGTGTGGAGCTCCACATCATCAATATTCTCTCTGGTATATCACTTTGGTATTACATAACCCACAAAGGTTGATATGCCATTAAACAAAGAGAGCAAACCAAAACTATGTATTTGTCAAAAACAGATTTGTTTGAAAATGATTCGTATTCGATAGGATCATGTGCAAAAACAAAAAGACTTCTTACAGAACAACCACACAAAGAATGTAAATATACACGTACAATCAATGTATGAGGGTGAGTCAAAAATGAATACCATTTTGTTTAGGACAGGTATAATTACTAACACAAGAACATGTATCCTACGTCAAAATGAAGCTGGTCCTCTGTGGATCACATCCCTACTTCTCCACAGAGGTGAGTAAAAGATTAATACCATTTTGTTTAGGACAGGTATAATTACTAACACAGGAACATGTATCATACATCAAAATGAAGCTGGTCCTCTGTGGATCACATCCCTACTTCTCCACATATGGGAGCCAAAAAGTAATGCCATTTTGTTTAGGACAGGTATAATTACGAACACAAGAACATGTATCATACATCAAAATGGTCCTCTGTGTATCACCTCCCTACTTCTCCACATAGGTGAGTCGAAAAGTAATGTCATTTTGTTTAGGACAGTTATAATTACTAACACAAGAACATGTATCATGCATCAAAATAAAGCTGGTCCTCTTTGGATCACGTCCCTAGTTCTCCACATAGTCACCGTTCCTCTCAATAGCAATGTTTCACCTTCGAATGAAGCATGTATCCCTGCCCCGTAAAATTGTGTTGATTGTTATTTGAGCCACTTCTTCACTACAGAATTCACTTCCTCGTCACTGCAATAATATTTGTCTCTCAAACCCTCTTTACATGGGGCTTAAGCGGTTACTCAAAGAAGAATTTAAACAGGCTCATTATTGCTTAACTTCGCGTGATCTAGTGGGAACCGGTGATTTCAGCGTGACTGGACGATGATACTAAATGCAGGGTTTGCTGTTTTTGCTATTGAAGAATATCAGGAAATGTTTTACAAAAAGTAGTAGTTCGTTTCATTTCTTTAAAAAAAAGGGGGAGGGGAGAAAGAAAAAGAAATTAAACGTGAATGGATCAATTATTGGACATTTTAAAGAACTCGATTCGGCGAGTTGAATTCCTGTAATGCTTTTAGCATGGAATTATCTCTCTTGGATTTCAGCATCACTGATCACTCGGTGATTTAAGGGAGATTTGGGGGGCATTAATTAAAGATTATCCGGCGATAGAAAGGAAATATTTCATCGCTGATTGAGGGTTATTTTACCATCAAAATTTAAATTATATCCGTTTGTTTCATTCACGTTGTCACATCTCTGCCACTTTAACTCTCAGTTGGATCCTCGCATGAAATTAAAGGTTTGAATCTTGAAAACATTCACTATTTCATTAAAGTAAATCCTATTCTGATTTGATAAAAAAAAAAAAAAAACGAGTTGATAAAGTGCAAGCAACCGCCTTAAACATTCCAGAATTATTCAACCATGATGTCATTTCAAACGACGGTAAAAAGCTCTACTATCAATCGACTGGTTTTAGATTAGACTTCTTTCAAGAAATAGAATTTTATTATCTATCATTTGTTTCCATATTAGAATTCTTACAAGAAATAAAGCTTTACTATCTATCGTCTGTTTCTAAGTTAGACTGCTTTTAAGAAATAGAGCTTTATTATATATCGTCAGATTCTAAATTAGACTGCTTTTAAGAAATAAAGCCTTACTATATATCGTCTATTTCTGAATTAGACTGCTTTTAAGAAATAAAGCTTTATTATCTATCGTCTATTTCTAAATTAGACTGCTTTTAAGAAATAAAGCTTTATTATCTATCGTCTATTACTGCTTTTAAGAAATATAGCTTTATTATCTATCGACTGTTTCTAAGTTAGACTGCTTTTAAGAAATATAGCTTTATTATCTATCGTCTATTTCTAATTTAGACTGCTTTTAATGGTTCTTTCTTTCTTTCTTTCTTTCTTTCTTTCAGTCAGTCAGTCACTCACTCACTCACTCAATGGTTCTTTCTTTCTTTTCTTTCTTTCTTTCTTTCTTTCTCTTTCTTTCTCACTCACTCACTCACTCAATGGTTCTTTTTCTTCTTCTTTTTTCTTTCTTTCAGTCACTCACTCACTCACTCACTCAATGGTTCTTTCTTTCTTCTTCTTTCTTTCTTTCTTTCTTTCTTTCTTTCTTTCAGTCACTCACTCACTCACTCACTCAATGTTCTTTCTTCTTTCTTTCTTTCTTTCTTTCTTTCAGTCACTCACTCACTCACTCACTCATCAATGGTTCTTTCTTTCTTTCTTTCTTTCTTTCTTTCAGTCACTCACTCACTCACTCAATGGTTCTTTCTTTCTTTCTTTCTTTCTTTCTTTCTTTCAGTTTCACTCACTGTTCTTCTTCTTTCTTCTTTCAGTCACTCACTCACTCAATGGTTCTTTCTTTCTTTCTTTCTTTCTTTCTTCTTTCCGTCACTCAGACACTCACTCACTCAATGGTTCTTTCTTCTTTCTTTCTTTCTTTCTTTTCTTCTTCTTCTTTCTTTCAGTCACTCACTCACTCAATCTTTTCTTTCTTCTTTCTTTCTTTCTCTTTCTTTCAGTCACTCACTCACTCACTCAATCACTCAATGGTTCTTTCTTTCTTTCTTTCTTTTTTCTTTCGTCACTCAGACACTCACTCACTCAATGGTCTCTTTCTTCTTTCTTTCCGTCACTCAGACACTGAATGGTTCTTTCTTTCTTCTTTCTTTCTTTCCGTCACTCACTCACACTCAATGGTTCTTTCTTTCTTTCTTTCTTTCTCATATATTCACTCCCATACGCAACGATTTGTACAGTAACTCAACCACTCGCCCTTTCTGTTATTATCTTTTTTTGTTGTTGCTCTATTAACGTATTTCATATCGATTAGTATCGCCTATTCCCCAAAAAGCAATTATTCCGTGCAAATTAAACCAAAAAAAATATATCAATATTTATTAAGTTTAATGTATTATTCATTTCACTACTACCATAAAGGATTTGAAGCGAAATTAAATGAATTTATACTTGTAAGCAAATCACTACTTCTGATACTAAAAATTCAATTGGCAGTTATCTATTTCCACAAAAAGACCAGGTTAACTCAGTCGGTAGAGTGTTCGGCTAGAAACCACAAGGTTCCTGGTTCGATACCAGCCCTCGCGTATGAGTATCAGAGGGATCTGGGCGGTAAAGTAAGGAGCTGATGGTAGGTGTGGCGCTCCACCTAAGACCCTAAAATAATCTCCTTGGATAGACTTCCTCGCTGATAGGCTGATACCGACTTTAGGCCACTCCGACGACTTTACTTATTTCCACAGTTAAATGATATGACACTTAATAACAAAATATGGAGTGGATTTGGGTACTGACTTTAGTCAGGGAGTACACATAGCATTCAACTGCTTAATTGGAGAAAAAGAAAATGGGCCAATAGACCTACGAGGTATGCCAGAAAAGTTACATAGATGTTGCCACAAAAAATTATTTGAAATCCAAACTACAAACTACAAGTATTCCCATTTAAATAATACTCCTGGAGTCTAATGCACTTTCCCATCTTACTCTACCACGCTTGTATGCGCTCCAGAAAGGATTCTTCCGGGATTCTCCGTAGCTCTGTCATCACGGCCTTTTTGATGTCGTGCACATCCCCAAAACGAGTTCCCTTGATGGCCCCCTTGAGCTTGGGGAAGAGGGAAAATACCATGGTACGAGGTCGGGCGAGTAGGGAGGTTGTCCTGCCACATCTCTCGCCTCTTCTCGTGCACTGAAAAAGCAAATGCTGTAGTATCTCTTTGGAGACATGGTGGTTGAGCATCTGGTCCTGTGGCAAGAACTCGCAGTGGATGATGCCCCTCACATCGAAGAATGCGATCAACTTGGAACTTTTCTGACATACATCGTAGTTATTTTAACAACTTTGCAAGAACAGGGAGTTATTCACCACTCTTCGTCATGACAGTCTATGTTCTCACCATTTTTTCACGGCATTTGTTCCATTTGAACACAGTGATTGATAATTAATTTGTTTTAATTTTAATTTTGATTATTATAATTTATTTACTTATTTATGGGAGTAAACTTCTTTAACATATCTTCTCACGCACTGAACGGAGCAAACGCCGATGTATCTCTTAGTAGACATGATGGTTGATCGTCTGGCTCTGTAGTAAGAACTCGCAGTGGACGATGCCCCTCACATCGAAGAATAGAATCAACCTGGGACTTTTCTGATATACCAAGTATCAACGTACTGTTACATAATCTATGCATAGATTATTGTCAACTCCCTGTATTTCTGAAGGGATGGATCCTTTTCATATCACGGGCGGGACTTTCCATGGAATATTACAGAAAGCCCGCGAAATACGTGAAGTCACGTGGGACCTGGTTGGCTCACAGTTTCAGCTTGGACGTCAGGCAGATAGGGCATATCTGCATTAGCTGGGGCTCACTTGCACACGCGCGCTGTGTTTAGTTAGAGAAATATGTTTAGTTAAGTAAATAAAAGTTTACATAAATAATGTGGTTTTGTGGTTGATGAATGTCTTGGCAATAAGACTGACCTAGAAGAAGAAATGAATCAAGGACGACCAACCAGCAAGAGCAGAGACGTTAGAAGAGACGCTTAAAGATGAACGTAAGATACCAAAGATAAGCAGAAGAATAATAGAAGTAAAGAAAGGATATACAACAGTACAATGAACGCCCGCCCTGTTAGCTGCGGCTGTAGAAAACGCTGGAACTTATCATTCGTAGTTCCATTCCCCACAGCTCCAAACTGGAACCTCACCATCTGATAGTTTAACGTCACACCCAGGACATTAAAACCCTCAGCCACCGCTTTCTAGCACATATATGGTAAAAAGGGCTGGGGTTCCATAAGAGCAATAGGGTTGGGATAATCACATAGGCGCTATGGCTTGACGCGACAAGCCGATTAATCGAAGGGAGCATCTCTGACCGTCCGTCTAGCCTAAGTAAGGGCCAAAGTGGAGTGTTACATGTCAGGGGCTGCTCAGCTACCAGGGTCCCATCATTAAGCGTCAAGATCGCCACCCACGACCAACAGGTGACCTCAATGGAGGGTTTTATCGTAGTATCATTCGAAAATGTTATCCCTCAGCAAATAATATTTAAAAAAATTATAGTTAAGATGAATGCATTATTTATTATGATATTTCTTATTGAATTATTATATTGAAACAAATAATTTGATAATGAAAATAGAAATCATTATAACTCAATGGTATAAACATTTAGATTTTGTCAATTTTGTTTTTAAAATTACACTCGAAGGTTAATAATTGTGGTTTGGTTGTTTGGTTTAATGGCATATCAAACCTTGTGGGTTATTCAATGACAAATCTTATATATATATATATATTATATATATATATATATATATATATATATATTATATATATATATTACTAAGCTCCCTGAAATAGTCTATAATGCAAGATATAATATTCATAAATATATATATATATATATATATATATATATATACAAAACACCGACCGTCCCACATCAAACAAAACCACCTTTGACCCATTTAAAAATCTAAAAGTCACCCACACAGTACCGAGATACACACACCCTCACCCTCACACATATATATATATATGCACACACATATATGTATGCACACAATACATTTATATATGTACATATATGGTCATACGCACAACTATCAAGAACCCTTTCTCAAATATATAAGAGCATTAAAAAAGAACCCAACTCAAAGAGTTTTTTTTCCACGGAACAGATGGCCTTGCTACTACTAATACACTCCTCTATCCGGATTATAATTGCATGTCAAACCCTCAAAAATCTTTTAATTTTAATATTTTTTAATAATGCTCCCTTTCCAAAAATAACTCTCTAAAAACAATTTCTTCAAACAAGAAATTTTCTCCTGGCGATAACCTAAGGTCGAAACTAGTTGAGAATAAATAATATATAAGAAATATTCACGTTTGTCTTTTCTTTTTTGCTCATACTATATATATATATATAATATAATATATATATATATATATGAGGAAGAATGAATATATCACATGTGTTCGGTCAGTTCATCTGTGTGAAAATATTCGCACACGAGAAGATTCGACCTTCATCAGAATGAAATTTTATTTTGTGAAAACATTCGTTTGGGAAAGACGGAGAATTTTTAGTGTAAAGAGAAATTTCAACATGTTCGGGATAAATAATAACACTTTATTTTTGCAATACAAAATTTCTACCATAACCCCTAGAAAATCAATATCCAAATTCTACGGTCTATCAGCGTTCCAAAAGTGATTTAAAAAAAGTTCTTTTCGAACATTTCTAAAAAATAACGATTTTTTTCATTCAAAATTTTCACTGCGAATCTTCTCTGTGTGCGGAATATTTTCACACAGATTGACCGAAAACATTGTGTGTGATATTGATTAAATTCATGGTGGTATGATCAACTTCATGTATTGATAAATACTGGTGGTTGACTCAACCCCTGCGTTCTAGAACCTATATGATTTAAAGGAGTGAGTGTTTGTCAAAGAACAATTTAAAGAATAGGCTCGAAACAATTCTATAGCTGTATGTGATTGACATATCCACACAATTAATTGGATGGGGCCTCTCCGACCGCCTGTATAGTTAAAGTAAGGGCCGAATCGGAATTCTGCATATTATGGGACCACTTAGTTCCCAGTCACTGTTGTGGACTAACCTAGTGTACCTTGCGCAGAGAGTGAATACACTGGTGCTGGACTGTCTATACACGGCTGTCTGATCGGAGTGATTACCGAGACTAAAAGGACACGGAACCATTACGCGAACCCTTTACCTCGAGGTTTTAGCACTCTGTGGCAAGTTACTATATGTCTTGTGCACATGTAGTTTGACTGTACTAGTATACTGGATACTGTATGATCCAGTATACAATAATCACAGACCGCTCAGTTACAACAATTCTGTCCTTTGGCATTACGAGTTTCTACTCGCATTAATAATTGTAGACACTGGAAAAATCAGTTGACATTTGCGAGGTAATATGATGCATTTAATTAATTCTTTGATCACTGTTAATTATATCTAATAATGTTAAATTAATAATTCCTTCTGCAAGTGTATATTGTTTCCTTACTCGAGGCGTTTGTCGTGTAATGGTTTTCATCGTGGGAAATGGGCACGGTGACCCGAGTTCAAATCCTGAACTAGGCCGTTTTTATTTCACATAGCGCTCATACCATTGTGAGAGGTAGGTTTGGTTTGGTTTGTTTTAATGACATATCAACCTTCGTGGGTTATTTAATGCCAAGCCATCCTTATAGAATATATACATGCATATTTTTCAGGACAATACCACTGATGTGGAATAATCTAAGATATGCTTTTTGGTTTGGTGCGTGTTGTTTGTTTAATAGCATATCATATTGTAGAAGAACTGTTGTTGTACTATTCAACTCAAAGGGATTCATACCTTTCCCAAGGGTATTAGTACGAAAGTGAAAGTAATGGCGCTACTGTAGTTCGATCTCGCTAACTACAATTTCGCTGTCCAGTACGTTATCCACAACACCACAGGACTCGTCTTTTGTTTTTTTATTATGAAAGGAGGATGACCAGATATGCAACCATATACGTGACTTATATAGCAGTCAGAATAGTTGCAGCTTGTTATGAAATAACTGTCATTTTAGTTTTAAAATATTTGTGGGGATTAAATAAAACTAAAATAAATTAAAAAAAAAACAACCAAAAACCCAACCAAACTCTCATGTGCCTTCACCGGAAGAACTCTCCGTGCACGTGCGACAAAAAGGAACGCCTTCAGACCCCTAAAAGAATCTCTCGGCCATTTCGAATTTTAGGCCATAACTGGCTCTGGCCGCTCCTACTAGCCAGGGGGATATCCCCTTGCCACAGGCGACTATGGCCGGTCAATAAAACCTAAATCATAAAACACCTTCTGTCTCTCTTTCCTTTTCATTCCTTAAATTTGTTCCGTTTCAGCGCGACTATCAATTGAGATGAGTTAAAAATAAAAAAAACCTAAGAACGTGTAACCAAGAATATCCAACTACATTCAAACCTTAAAACACCCCAAACCTTAATCCTACCCCATTACTTTCTAGAATAGATCTTACAACGGGGAGCGCTACTGTAATTCGAACTCGCTAACTAAATTTTCCTGTACAGCACGTACCCCACAACACCACCGACTCGTTTTTGTTTTTGGCTGTGACAGGAGTATGACCAGATAGCCAATATGCCACCATAGAAAAGTCGTCGGGGTAGCCTAAAATCGGTATCAGCCAATCAGCGAGGGAGTCTATCCCCTTTTCACTAGCACTAGACCAAGTAGATTTTTTTTTGCATCTGGGGTGGAGCGCCACACCTACCAACAGCTCCTTACTTTACCACACAGATCCCTGTGCTACTCATTCGCTGAGTTGGCGAGGGCCGTTATCGAACTAGGAACCTTGTGGTTTCTCACCGAACGCTTCTACCAACTGAGCTAACCCGGCCCCTATATACCACCATATATGCCACCATATACGTGACTTATATAGCAGACAAATGGTTGTAGCTTCTTATGAAATAACTGTCATCTTAATTGTGGTTTGGTTTGTTTTGTTTTACGGCATATCAACCTCAGTGGGTCATTTAATGCCAATAAAGTTTTGAAATAAATCAATTCTTAATGGATAATACAATTTTTTATGAACACATTTTTCTATTTAACCATAGATGGGACCCTAACAGGTACTACCACTCCGGGTCAGAGTGGACCAGGGAGCAATGGTGATGAAGGGGTGCTCCACATTCCCCAAACCTCCAAAACTGGAACCTCACCATCAGATAGAGTTTAACGTCATTCCCAGGACATGTAGACCCGCAGCCACCGCCTTCTAGCACCCATATGATAAAAAGGGGTTGGGGCTTGCCATAAGGGCAATAGGGTTGGGAAAATCATATAGGTGCTAGGGCTTGACGTGACCAGCCGATTGATCGGAGGGGGCCTCTCCGACCGCCCGTCTAGCCCATCTTAATTTTAAAAACTTACTTTGTAGAATAGATGTCACAACAGGGAATGTTACTGTAGTTCGAACTCGCTAACTACATTTTTCCTGTCCAGCACGTTAACCGCAACACCATGGGACTTGTTTTTGTTTTTGGCTGTGACAGG
>CM042167.1:78400983-78423483 GCA_023376005.1 Doryteuthis pealeii
GGCATATATAGTTGAACATTACAGCCATTTTGTCTGCAATTTTTTTCTTTTCTCCTTTCATATTGCCGGATTGTTTTAAGAATATCTGGCGAAAATTGGCTGATGTATTTGCCATAGCTGATTGTCCTAGTACTTTCCGCTCTATCTTGGGCCATCTTCAGGGGAAGGACAAAAGAAAAAATGTGCAGACAAAAAATGGCTGCAATTTTCAACAATATATATATATATAATGCCCAATAATGCTCAACTGGACAGTCTAAAACATCCAAAAATTATTGGTGATTACAAACATGGATACATATTCAGAACAGTAAAAATCCATGAATATCAATATTCCCCTCCGGCCAATCATTTTTCAAGTTACTACCCCTATATATGATTTAACAAAACAAACCAACCAACTGATTGTCAATAATTCATGATACCATGAAATGTAATAGATGGCGCAATTTTGCAGTAGTTCTTATTAGTGCATTGCAATTGTTAAACACCCAAATTCTCAATATAACTAAGATACCTATATATAAAGTAAAAAAAAAAGTAAAGTTGTTGGGGGTCGTCTAAAGTCGGTATCAGCCAGACACCGAGGGAGTCTATCCCATTTTCACTAGCGCTGGACCAAAAAGATTGTTTTTAGCGTCTGAGGTGGAGCGCCACACCTACCATCAGCTCCTTACTTTACCACACAGATCCCTATGTTACTCATACGCTGAGTTGGCGAGTGCCGGTATCAAACCAGGAACCTTGTGGTTCCTAGGCGAAAAAAAGGAAAGTCGTTGGGTGTAGCCTAAAGTTGGTATCAGCCAGACAGCGAGGCAGTATATCCCTCTTTCACTAGCACTAATCCAAGGAGATTGTTTTTAGCGTATGAGGCGGAGCGCCACACCTACCATCAGCTCCTCACTTTACCGCACAGATCCCTGTGCTACTCATACGCTGAGTTGGCGAGGGCCGGTATCGAACCAGGAACCAAGCCGGATGCTCTACCGACTAAGCTAAGCCGGCCCTTCTTAATTATATTTTCAAAGCCCCTTTGTATTTTAAAAAATGCACTTTTTAAGCTATAGCAGTGTAAGTGCTACTGTATGGCTACACTACTTGACCTCTAAAAAACGCTTTTATATGGATAGGAATGCAGTAGCAATAGATGCATGATACATGCTGTTTTGTAGTTCCTAGGTGGACGTTCTACCGACTGAGCTACACCGGGTCTATATCGTTATCTCCTTCCTAAATAGAAGTATCAATATAATCATGAACCGCTATAAATAGTCACAGTAGTATATTTAATGGTTTCTCAGTGATTAACTTTATACATATCTATTCGTTATATATTTAAAGCTAACAGCATTTTAAGACCGCCCTGTCGGTTGGGGCGTTAGAATGCACCGACTGCACCTCTACAGAGAACAAAACTCCCCCAATGGAGCCACCAGTTGGCAATGGGTGGCGACCCGTGATGCTTAAGGATGGAGTCTTGGTGGATGAGCAGTCCATGACAAGCAATATTCCACTTTGGTCCTTACTTGGACTAGACGGGCGGTCGGAGAGTCCCCCTCCGATCAATCGGCTGGTCACGCCAAGCCCTAGCACCTATATGATTGTTCCAACCCTGTTGTCCTTAGGGCAAGTTCCAACCCTTTTTAACATACGGGTGCTAGAAGCCGGTGGCTGAGGGTATACATGTACTGGGAATGACGTTAAACTCTATCTGATGGTGAGGTTCCAGTTTTGGAGGTTTGGGAATGTGGAGCACCCCTTCATCACCATTGTTTCTTAGTCCACTCTGTCCCGGAGTGGTAGTACCTGTTAGGGTCCCATCTATAGATTAAATAGGAAAATGTGTTTTTAAAAAAATTGAGTATCCATTAATAATGAATTTATTTCAAAACTTTGTCGGCATTAAATGACCCACTGAGGTTGATATGCCGTAAAACAAAACAAACCAAAAAACAAAAAAGTCTCAAATATAAATTATGATAGAATTTGTAAAAACAATTAAAAGCATTTAAATCGTTGCTTATCCTGTTAAAATAATATTTGTTAATGCTTCTAGGCTGCCTGCTAACGAAACGTAAGAATTCTTCTGTTTTTTTTTTCTTTTGTAAAAGAATTTTTATAAAACCTCTTTAGTTTAAAAAAACCCCAAAACGACAGAAGCTTTAAAACTCAGGAGAATGGAACGCAATCTCGATTGTCGAATAACAGAAAGTCCATTCCCTTGATTACCCAGATGTTTGCCGAAAGCGAACCGCCTCAATCAATAAAGACTGCTCCACACACATTTTTGTCTGGCTTTATCCACTTCTTGTCGTTTCTGATTATGTCACTTTCGGTTCTCCATAGAATTGAAGTTAAATAAAAAGGAACAGCCACTTTTCTTCGTTAATGATGGTTGTACGTGTCAAGTCGCATTAAGTCAATTATTTTGTATTTCCGAATTGAAATCTCTCACATGACGGAGATGCCCTGTTGTGGAATTAGATGTGAACTAAATTGCAATGTTAGAGATTTGTAAATCAAGTTTTATGGTAGACATCACATCCACAATCGGAATAATGACACTTTACAAATTTATTCCTTTTTTTTTTCAAAGAATAAATTTGCTTTATCAAAACTGGTTCGATTATAATTTTTTATATATGATGTTCTTTATTGTTCGCACACTTAAACACATCAGAAGGATATACTAGTGCATTTTCTAAATATATTCCTCACTCACTCTCTCTCTCTCTCTCTCGCCCTCTCTCTCTCTCTATATATATATATATATATATATATAATACAGAGAAAGCAAGAGAGAAGAGAGAGAGAGAGAGAGAGAGAGAGAGAGAGAAGAGAGAGAGAGAGAGAGAGAGAGAGAGAGGTACCTATTTAGAAATGCATTAGTATACTCTGATGTGTTTGAGTGTGTGAATAAAAATGTACTTATATATGCTTCTTCCCCTCTCCCTCCTCTCCTCCCTCTCTCTCTCTCTCTATATATATATATATATATATATATATACATATATATACAGAGAAAGCGAGCGGCAGAGAAGAGAAGAGAGAGAGAGAGAGAGAGAGAGAGAGGTAGAGAGAGATGAGTAGAAGAGAGAGAGAGAGGAAAAGATAACAAGTGTTTTTTTTAAACAGATGCCTACTCTCTGTCTGTATTCTTCTGCTCTGTCTGTCTATACTGTTCTGTCTGTGCCCTCTTGTTTCTATCTCTCTCTTTCCTCTCTCTCTCTCTATCTCCAATCTATCACACATTCAGTTAGAGGTATGATGAGTAGAGAGAGTATGAGAGAGAGTGTGAGGAGAAGAGAGAGAGAGAGAAGAGAGAAGAATATGCTTGTGATTAGAAAATTTATTCGTCTACATTTAAGCGCAAAGTGCGTCTGTTATGCCGTTCAGCAGAGCGGTAAAAAATCTGAAAAGTGATTACTGACTATTTTTCTAGCTTCATGACTTTTAGGTTTAATGTGACACAAAGATATGTGTAGGCTGGTGGAAGTGGTGAGGTCCTCTGCGTGATTACTTGTTTTATTTTCTAAATTAGTATTTTTTATTTCTATTAATAGGCATATCAACTTCGGTGGTTTCTATATTAGTCGACAAAGTTTTTGAAATAAGTTTTATTTGTCTTATATTGTAGCACATTTTTTTAGAACATTTCATTTATAGACCTAGATTAATTACATGTTATTGTTCAGCTCATCTAAATAAAAAATCAGATTGAAAGAGGTTTCTGATTAAGGCCTGAAGCACATCGCTGGAACGTTGTATATATAACTTAATACAGATAAGGACAACAGTCCGAAAAATTAAATAATAAATTATCAAAGCCTCATGTCTAAAAAAAATCAGATGTAAAAGATGCTGAGGATGGCCTGAAGTGGTGCAATTTGCGGGTCGGATAAATCGTTGTATAATTGATATAGTGTATTTATAGTTTGTTTGTAGTTACATATAAGATAATCACTCGGTTAGTCTCGTTGCGTAGAGTTGTTCGGCTATAAACCACAAGGTTCCTTAGTAGGTTCGATACCGGTCCTTGCCAACTCGGAGCGTATGAGTAGCACAGGGATAGTGTGCGGTAAATTAAGGAGCTGATGGTAGGTGTGGCGCTCCATCTCAGATGCTAAAACAATCTCCTTGGTCTAGCACTATTGAAAAGAGGATAGACTCCCTCACCGACTGGCTGATACCGACTTTAGGCCGTCCCGTCGACTTTTACTATAACAGTTTTATTCATGTATATTGAATGAGTACATTTTGCACACTAGGTCGGATAGAAAAGACACGATGAGGAGCTTTTTGTTTTATGTGGACTTAGTCCTTTATTTATGGAATTATTCTTAGCGGCAAAGTCTATTTCTTCTAGTGGCAATTTTCTTATTTCAGCAATTCCTTGTGGGCCTGTGACAAACTTCTTTTTTTGGCGATCCGGACTCCAACTGTCTGGGTCTCTGACTGACTGACTGACTGACTGACTTGTTACAATTCAGAGCGAGGATTTTATGAAAAGAATTGTATCTATTTCTGTCATCGTGACCCGGTCAACAAGTGCTAAAACTGCCAGCACCGAAAACATCATTGATTTGACATGTCAAATTTGATGTTACGTCTGTAACCTTTTCTTCTATGTATAAACACAATACGCAAAATCATAATGTATATGATATTTTGATTTTTGCATTTTAACAAAACCATTTACGTTAACTAAAATAAAAATTCTACACTTTCTTTTTTTCGTTAAAAATTAGTTGACACCAACAAAAGAACTCATCGTGTCATACAGAACAACCAGGGAAAAAACTGGATCAGGTTTAATAAATTAACAGCGTCGATACCTGCCCCCTTGATTTAAAGGGGCAGGGCTGGGCTTATTGCCCAGAGTCTGCAGTGCCCCCCTTGAGGGGGAATGCCGACGGGATCGACGCAATTTTTCCACCTGCCACTCATGAGTCTCGGCTTGTGGGTGGTCCCACGTAAATAGGGCCTTTGTGCCTGACCTTGTACAAGTGGAGTACGAGGAAAATATCATGATCTATTGACAAAAAGTTACGTTATTATGAAATTTTCCAGTAAATTCCGGAGAAAACTGAAAAAAGCGGTCAAAACGTAATGGTCACTCTTAAACACACACACACACAGACACACATACACACATACACACACACACAAAACAAAAAAAAACAACAAACAAACAACAAACAAACAACAAACAAACAAAAAAACAACACTGAGTGTTGAACCTTTAAAAGGATTTGAAATAGCAAAAATATATTTATGATTAACGATTATTTAATTATAATAACAATAAGAAACAGTTCTTTTGGATTGGCCGAGGGCTTTCTTAAACAGGACCCCTGATGTTTATTTTTCCCTAAAGGTCATAGGAGGGGTGGAATGTGATAAGTATAGGCCACTTGTAATGGTGGTATCAAATCTTGGATTGGGAGATATTGTTTGAAGAAGGTAAACTTTAGGTTAGTAGATTTTCAGTATTTCTCTCTCTCTCTCTCTTCTCTCTCTTTGGTCTGTCCATTTAGGACTGACCATCTAGCTGTGTCCCCTCTATATTCTCCCAGTCTCTATTTTCAAATTTGGGAGCATATATATATATAACATGATAAAGAAATGCAGCTCCAGCATTCTGATTTTCGAAATATAAATATCTTTATCTATATAGTGTGTATTTACCAAACCCCTCAAGGTCAATTTTTAAATGGAATAAAGTTGTTTTGAATTCAGTGTTTTATGGTTTAGATGTGACAATCGTCTTGTCATTTTATGCAAATTTTGTCTTGAATAATTACAAAGGAGCTAAGCGTTTAGCCAACCTGTTAGCTACGGGTTGGACGTAAGATAAAGATGACCGAACTAACCATTCAGTTGTGATAGAAATACGAGAGTAACTTACTAGCCATTACATCTCGTGGATAGGTGGGCATTTACCCAACCAGTTTGCCACAGGTAGGATGTTATATAAGGTTTCAAGTATGGAGCATCCAGCGAGGACTGAACTCGTTTTTCAGTAATAATGGATCTGTGAGACTATATTACTAACTATTACACCATGATGGGACGCCTGATAAGTTGGGTTGGTATGTCTTATCACTATCAATGTGTTTTTATTTTATGTGAATACAAATAGTTGATCCGCACGGCATCCAGAATCCGCACAGAGCTAATTCATGTAGGTTTTTGTCGGCCTACATTGATGTTTCCATGTGTAGGTATCACTTGGAAATGTATTTTTATTTTATGTGAATTACAAATAGTTTATTTTGCAAGCTAGTCTCGCTGATCCATTACTAGTGAATAGAGAGTTCGATCTTTGCTGGATACTCCATACTTGCAGCATTGTGTCACATCTAACCATGGCTAACGGGTTAGATAAGTACCTATTCTTATCTTATGTAGGGGTTTAGGCTCCCATCAGATGAGGGAAATAAAATCAATCACATGGTCTTTGCCGGATACCCCATACTTGCGGCATTGTGTCACATCTAACCGTGGCTGACGGGTTAGGTAAATACCTATTCTTATCTTGTGTAGGGATTTAGGCTCCCATCAGATGAGGGAAATAAAATCAATTACATGGTCTCAGTGGGCCATCTCCTCCAGGTAACATCTGGCTTTTCGCCCCAAAAGAGGAAGGGTCGGATTTATTGATACCGACGGCTACCATGCATTTTTTGCACTGTCTATCGCTTAAGATTTTGATTTTATATTCATGAAATCATTTTGAATCATCATCATAAAACACAGAGAGAGAGAAAGAGAGAGAGAGAGAGAGAGAGAGAGAGAGAGAGAGAGAGAGAGAGAGAGAGGGGGATTGGTTTGTTTTGTTTTACGGCATATCAACCTCAGTGGGTCATTTAAGGCCGATAAAGTTTGAAATAAATTCATTCTAAATGGATACTCAATTGTTTGTTTTTTATAAATACATTTTTCTATTTAACCCATTGATGGGACCCTAACAGGTACTACCACTCCGGAGAGAGAGAGAGAGAGAGAGAGAGAGAGAGAGAGAGAGAGAGAGAGAGAGAGAGAGATTGGTTTGGTTTGTTTTTACGGCACATATCAACCTCAGTGGATCATTTAATGCCGATGAAGTTTTGAAATAAATTCATTCTTAATGGGTACACAATAGTTTTTTTTTATAAATACATTTTTTCTATTTAACTCATAGATGGGACCCTAAAAGGTACTACCACTCCGGAGAGAGAGAGAGAGAGAGAGAGAGAGAGAGAGAGAGAGAGAGAGAGAGAGAGAGATTGGTTTTGTTTTGTTTACGGCATATCAACCTCAGTGGGTCATTTAATGCCGATAAAGTATTGAAATAAATTCATTCTTAATGGATACACAATTGTTTTTTTTATGAATACATTTTCTATTTAAACCACAGATGGGACCCCTAACAGGTACTACCACTCCGGGAGAGAGAGAGAGAGAGAGAGAGAGAGAGAGAGAGAGAGAGAGAGAGAAGAGAGAGAGAGAATGGTTTGTTTTGTTTTACGGCATATCAACCTCAGTGGGTCATTTAATGCCGATAAAAGTTTTGAAAGAAATTCATTCTTAATGGATACACAATTGTTTTTTTTATGGTACTACACTTGGAGAGAGAGAGAGAGAGAGAGAAGAGAGAGAGAGAGAGAGAGAGAGAGAGAGGAGAGAGAGAGAGGGGGGGGAATATGTTGGTACAAAACGATTTTTAGATTCTTGTGGGTCCCATGATTAATTCTCTATCCCTCCCCCTAAATGACTAGAAATTTAATCACCCTGCACGCAAACATTCGAATTAGAACAAATGTTCATACTGACCTTTTCCTTTTTAGATTTCACGATATTAATTGTCGACTTACTATAAATGACATCACCATGAGAAAGTGTCAAAATCACATGCCTAGCAGAAATAATTGATTTAAACAAAACCCTTTTCAATTAAATTCGGTTAAGATTACAACATATTCTCAACATTTCAACCCGCCCTATCTGCTGGGGCGTTAGAATACACCAACTGCACTTCTGCAGAGTGGTAAGACCCCCGCCCAATGAGGCCACCTGTTAGCCGTGGGTGGCGACCCGTGATGCTTAAGGATATAGCCCAGGTGGTTGAGCAGTCCATGACTTGCAATACTCCACTTTGGCCCTTTCTTGGGCTAGACGGGCGGTCGGAGAGGCTCCCTCCGATCAATCGGCTGGTCACGTCAAGCCCTAGCACCTATATGATTGCCTCAGCCCTATTGCCCTTATGGCAAGCTCCAAACCCTTTTTATCCTATGGGTGCTAGAAGGCGGTGGTTGAAGGTTTAAATGTCCTAGGAATGACGTTAAACTCTATCTGATGGTGAGGCTCCAGTTTTGGAGGTTTGGGGCGTGTGGAGCACCCCTTCATCACCATTGCTCCCTGGTCCACTCTGACCCGGAGTGGTAGTACCTGTTAGGGTCCCATCTATAGGTTAAATAGAAAAATGTATTTATAAAGAATTGAGTATCCATTAAAAATGAATTTATTTCAAAACTTTATCGGCATTAAATGACCCACTGAGGTTGATAGGCCGTATAACAAAACAAACCGAACTAACATTTTTACATTATACTGTAATAATATCTCACTCGTTTATATTATTCAAATTAATCAAACGGGGGGTGGGTAGGTATTTACCCAGCTTGTTGACCAGGGGTAGGACTTGAAACAAAGTCGAAAATATGGGGTATCCAGTAAGGATCGAAATCGCAATTCTGCTGTAATGGATTTGCGATACTAGCTTGTTAACCATTATATAGCAATGGGACACCTTACAATGATGCCGGGTTATTAAAAGCTAGCAGTCTACTGTTAAAGAAAGACGAGTTGATAGAGTTCAACCCGCTTCTGTAACATGATACGCTTGATCTAACATTCCTTGGCCGAACTAGCAGCGGCAATGTTTTAAAAGTATCACCAAAGCAAGGTGAATCTGGGGTTGGGGGCATTATGTGAGCCCCAGTATATATATATAATATATATATATATATATATATATATATATTAAAAGGTTAAAACTAATGTCAGATATACCTACTAATAGTTTCGCTTAGTAGCTCATCAGGGCAAGAATCCTAGCAGTTTATATATATATTTTTTTTCATATATATATATATAATTTTTTTTCTTTTGGTCAAGTGTTATAGTACTAACCGATTATTTTCGGTTGTTGCGTCTATCTGGTCTTTTCTTTTTTTTTCAATTTATTTCCCAAGTGAAGTTTGGTAGTATATTTTACTATCAAACTATTTGCCGGGCTTTTTTCTTACCCAAATGGTTTACCAAAAGTTTGGTATATAATATATATATATATATATATATATATATATATATATATAAGTCAATAAAAAGTGGAATATAAATAAGTTTCAAAACGAACGATGAATGTGGGATTGGCAAGCTAGTGTAACGGTTAGAGACTTCGCCTGTCAGTTTGACGGTCGAGATTTCGAGTCACACACGGAGCAGTCTCCCATGTCTATAACCTTGCTGATGAGACCTAATCGAAATGTACATTCAGGGATTGACATTTTCTCGATTCGTTTAGCCTTACATTTGAACATATATGCCCGCCTAAAATTAATTAATTATTAACTAATTAATTTTCAAAATTAGGTATGACTTCAATTAAGCACGTATCCTCCAAAAATAAACACATTTGTTTGTTTACTTTACCTCATATATAATATATATATATATATATATATATATATATATATATATCTGTCTATAGCAGTCCATGGTTTTCCAATGCGTCTACGCTCGCATACTATTAATATTTTATACAAATACTGCTGCCAACATTCGATACCCTGATGAAGATTAGAAACACATACCTAATACATATTTATTTCAAATACATATTTTGATATTGTGGATTTTCATCGAAAGACTTAATGTCGTACATTTTGTCAAATACCAATAAATCATCCTTCATTTGTTCTATTTTTCCCTCTTACTCATTTCTAAACACACTGGTCGATTCATATTCACTGCACTTGACCCCGCCATATATGTGCACTCTTGTGTCAGATCGCCTTAATGCACTACTGGTACTATGTAATCCTTGTTAATTTGCATACAAGTACAGTCATTTTTCCATATATTATATATATTTTTATGTATTATATAAACTAGTACAAAATAAAAAACGACCCCCGGGCGATGTAAAAATAGATTTTTGAAACATATTGCCTGAGGGGTGGGAGTTAAAAAATTCAATGTCAGCGAGTTTGTATCCTAAGTAAGTAAAATACTCAAATTCATTAAAGGATTAAAAAATAAAACAATTTGAAATGTAAACTTTAAAATATATTAATAAACAAAATATACTATAGATTATATAAACCAGTTCATGTATTTAATTAAAAACTGTTTTTAAAAAACAATGAGGACTATCTAATGCTGCATGTTCAAATTTTTAAATTCGCATGTTATGACGATTTTTGGGTAATGTGACATTACCCAAATCGTCATAACATTGGAATAAAAATTTGAAACATGCAGCATAGATAGTCCCTCATTGTTTTTTAAAGTAAAGTAGTGACGTAGTTTTTTGTTGCAGACCAAAACCGGAAGCGAATCTCATTAATAATATATATATATTATATATATATATATATATAATATATATATAGTGTTTTGGTTATTAATTATTTTATTTTCATAGTTTCCCTGCGGAAAATAAATACACACAAAACCCCTTATTATATGAACTAGAAGGGCTACCGCGGGTCCGCCTGGGTCAGAAAGGGGGATTTTTTATTAATATAATTATTATTATTTATTTATTTATATTTATAATTATTATTTATCACAAGTTAGATTATCACTGGATGCCCCATAAAATCACCAACGTAAAATATCAATGTTTGTGTTCCTTTTATATGAACTAGAAGTGGCTACCCGGCGTCACCTGGTGACTGTCTAATGTTGCATGTTCAAATTTTTATTCCATGTTATGAACGATTTTTGGGTAATTGACGATAAGCAGTGAGGGGAGTTTTTGTTGCAGACAAAAACCGGAAGCGAATCTCCATTATTATATATTATATATATATATGTGTGTGTGTGGGGGGGGGCATTTTGGCACTAATTTACCTGAAAGAAGCGGTGGTAAATCCAACGAACAGTGTTATTAGAAAACTGGTCAATATCTGTATTTGAAGCGTTAATGGGTAAATAAGAATAAATATATAAATGTTTTTAGTTTATATTTAATTTGTATTGGAACAATATTTATATCATTCGCATCACTTTCAGAAACACTTTCGTTGCCTGAATATTGCCATTGAACAGAAACCAATGGTAGCAAAATTGTTCCAATTATAAATGATATAAACTAAAACCATATATATAGTATATAATATATATATATATATATATATATATAATATATTATATATATATTATTTTAATATATATAGGAATATATAATATATATATATATATATATATATTATTTATATTATATATATATATAAAGAAGTCTGCAAAATGTATTTGTTCTCAGAAATTTTTTTTTTAATTCTTTTTGTTTTACATATGCAATCACGTGTTTCAGATCTTCTGTAATCTTCTTCAGGCTTTGATTGATAATATTTTTTATAATTTTTTCATATATCAATCAAAGCCTGAAGAAGATACCAGAAGCTGAAACACTGTGTTGCATATGTAAAACAAAAAAGAATTAACATTTTTTTCTGAGAACAAAATATCATTTTGGCAGACCTTCTTTTTTTATAAATATATTGAATTTTCTCCGGTTGGAACCAGAACAACATTTATATATATAATATATATATTATATTATATATATTATAAGTATATATATATATTTATAATCAGTAATACACAAGGAATAAAAGATTGCGAAATCCGACAAAATCTGGTTGAAAATGTAAGGAAGATGCTAAATAAAACAACCACCACAAATAGTATATATTATATATATATATATAATATATATAATATATTATATATATATATATTTTATAATAAAGTAAATTATAATACTAAGATTATATATATTAATAAATTGTAATGGCAATATATTTATTTGTATATATATGTATATAGACAACAGTAATATATTACATATATATATATATTATTATATATAATATATATATATATATATATATCGACATGACCGACATAAATATGGCGACGAATGCCCACATTGGTGAATAATGTAACAACTTTCGTTCTTTTTTGTGCAGAATTAAGTTTTTTTTTGTTTTGTGAACTGATTTGACATTTCTCGTGAAACCAAACACCACTGATGATGATTTTTGTAAAAATCGAAATTTGATCAGTATCACTATGATTTATATTATAAATTGTTTTCTCTTAAACAGCATTGTGGGTGATGTTTTTCATTCCAACCTTTTCATAACTCCCATACTGTCGGATTCATTTCCTTTCTTTTTAAGCTTATATATTATATATGTATATATATATATATATATATATATATTATTATATATATATATATAATACATTGTAGCAAATAGGAAAATGCTGATAAGAAAAAGCTAAACTAAGTTTTGTACACTTAATCTTAAAAAGATAAAAATAAAACCTCCTATAATATTCTAAGCTTTGTACCATTATAAATAAAAACAATTTAAATGAACTACTTTAAATACAGCGAAGCCAAAATTACTGTTTGAATGATGTATTAAGGTTTTGCAGTTTCACGAGTTTTAATGATTGAAAATGGAAAATGAAAATAGGTCAAGTTCATTAACGTAGAAACATCTCATATCTTTAAAAAAAATATAGATACGCTCCTTAGAAATATGTACCAACATTAAATTGTGCTATATCAAATTAACATCGATTTTTTTTCATATTCCTCATGTAACATTTATCATAGATTAATTTTCAACGAAATTCATTGCGCACGAGCAGGATGCGACACAAGGTCAAATTTCTAAAGCGGAGTTTACCAGGTTTTAATTCGAGTTTTTTTTTTTAACTCTCCCTTGTGCGGTTGCCTAACCAAGATTAAATAATCAGACTCTGCCTTAATATTTTACCCACAGCTGGATAGAAATAAGTTGAAATCCTAAACTTCACCAAAAGTATATATATAGCTAGTGCAATATGGTTAAGTGGTCTTGTCCTGGTCAGCCTGACAGTGTAGGGTTCGAATCACCACAAGCACTGCTTCTGCTCTATACTCTGCTGATGAAGGCCTAATAGGCTTGAAAATGTACACCTACAAGTTCGAATTTTTTCCTCCGATTTGTTTATGCTTTACATTTAAACCGATATGCATGCCTAATTAATTTATTATAATTTATTAACTTAAACAAATAGGTATGATTTTAATTAGCACATAATATCCAAAATTGTCGGACTTCGCCATTTCAACACATTGTTTGTTCACTTCATATGTGTGGGTGTGTGTGTGTGTGTGTGTGGTGGTGTGAAGAAAGCTAGACGAAACACGGGTTGTTATACGAAAATGTTTATTGAGGTAGTAGTTTCGACGAAATGCAAACGTTTCGGCGTATTAGACCTTCAGGATTTGGATATAGTTCTTGTTCAAATGATGGACATTTTCAAAATGGTGAAAACAGGAGGATCGTCCAGACGGGGAAGGGGTGGTTCCGGTGGGTTCGGGGATTTTCCCTTTCTCTAGAGATAGGGAGAGGGGTTCTGGTAATGGTACCAAAAAGGTGTAGGCTTGTATATACTGGATTTGGTTAAAGAGTTATAAGTGTATGTGTGTCTATTTATTTATCTATTTATTTATTATATCTTTTATTTCCTTTTTAATTGTCCTATGTGGGGGAATATATATTATACATATATATATATAATGTGTAGGGGGGGAATATATTATACTAATATATATATAATATATAATAATATATATATATATTATAGTATATATATAATAGTGTGTGTTGTGTGTTTTGTGTGTGTTATAAGTAAACCCTTTCCAATGCATTCTTAATAGTAAAATCCTTGTCCGATGAACCCTACAAGTAAAACCCAAAACACTGAACTCTTATAAGTTCTGAAAAATGAATTTTTAAGGCAATCCAAACCCTGTCACTAAGAATAAAAAATTCACACCACTGTTGCCGGGACTCTTTTTATAATAAACACACCCCACACCACACAACAAACATTACATATATATATATTTATATATAGTATAATATATATATTATATAATATATATATATATAATATGACATATATATTATGGACTTTCTCGTCGATTTCGACGCAGTAATTTGTTTATAGTGGGTGAAAGGCCACTCCGCAACTTTTTGGCACAGTACGTGACAAGGGAGGGGAATATGTGGGGGTTTCACTGAATGTCATGCAAAGACCCAGTCATGATCCGGCGCGAGGACGGCACTGCACGTGAATTTTGAAGTTCATGATCTGTTGTGCTTTCCCTCCTCCTAGACTTTGGTGACGAATGGACGCCAGGCTTAGTTACCAGGTTAACAGCTGAACCCAGTATATCATAGCATATACATATATAGTAATAACTAATATAAATATAGATTAATATATTAATATATATAGTGTAGTGGTTAGTACTGTTGTCGTGTGGTGTCGTTGATTTGAATATCTTTTTTTTATGAGGTCTTCATAGAATCGCTTCGAAAACGAATAAAAACGTCGCACCAGACCATACAATCAAATAAAAACCCGCACTTGAATGGACCGCCAAGTGAAAATGGCTTGAAACATAGCGAATGGGCAAACAAAGTATGGGACACTTTCATCATACCATTCTAGATCCCGATGTATATTAGGTCCTATACTTGATGTATAGTTATAGTTAATTACTGTAATATGAATATATATATATATAATACTATATATATTATCATATATTATATATATATAGAATGCACGGAAATGAATTAAAAGAGGGAAAAAAGGAATTAAAATGAAAAAGACAAGAGGAAAAGAAAAATAAGCTATATAAATAAATAAAATGAATTTTTTAAAGAAAGAAAAAAAGAAAAAAATATAAAGGAAAGAAAAAAACAAGAATAAGAAAATGAAGAAAGAATAAAAGCGAAATATAAAAAAAAAAGAAACAATTTAAAGAAGAGAAAAGACGAAAGAAAAAATCCTTTGATCTATATATTTCTCATGGTTTACATCTTGGGAATCTTCCATATTCCATTCGGGTTCGACTCCATAGATTAAAACAGAACCTAAAAAACTATGTAACCTACATTTTATTTTAAGGTGAAGTTTCTTCTCTCTTTTTTAAATTCTTTTTTTCTGTCCTCTCTTGTCTCCCATTTTTCCCTTCTTCAGCTTCCTCTTCTCTTTTTCTTTTCTAGTTTCGCTTCTTTAGAATGGAGGCCGTGGTGGTAATGGTTCCCTCCTTTGCATTGTCCAGTCTCGGAAGACTACATGGTATCCATAACAACATGCAACAGGTTAAAAAATCTATTACAAGTGCGCAGTGATTGAAGAAACAATAATAAAAAAAGTACATCTTACGTATATCAAGGGCGTTGTGTATATGTGTATGTCCCGGAGGAAACTAAAAAAATGTAAGAATATTAACGACAAGTAAATATATATACACATTAAATTATCATCAGTAGTCTTGGGTTTTTTGAGCAAAAATAATGAAGATTTTGATTTAATATTCGCGAAGATAATTTTAAAAAAACAAAATAAGATCATAATTTTTTTTTTTGCATTTGATATATGTAAATAGTAGACATTAATTTTTCTTTTTAGAGTGGCTGGATCAAACGCAAGATTTTTTTACGTGGGGATTCTTAGGGGGCATCCCTGCGGGGATCAAAACTCAACGATTCAGTAAATAATGGAACCTACAAGACTAAATTAAAAAACATCCCCTCTTTTAACCAGGCCCTTTTACCGCCCGCCGGGCCCTGGCCCGGGGTAGGACCTCTTCTAGTGCGAATTGTAAAATACTTCAGATGAACTTTGATATGTTCTTTATAAAAAATATTATTATATTTGTAATGATGTGAGTTATTCAAATGTTCAATTTTAAAACTGTTTCAAGACTTTGTGGACACCCAGTTTTTGTGCCCCTGAAGTTCAGCGCCTCCTGTGAATGTAAGTCCAAATGTTCGAATACACATTCTCGACCTCGGTTGAGCCCTCGCGCCCACGAACGGTAGACAGCTGTCGCATGGTGAAGGCTGTCCCCGAAGATGTTGATGTGCCGATGCTTTGTTGACACTTCTTTCTTCTAGACCTCTTAGCTCCATGGTGTTGTAACCAGTGTTGTAATGGCTAGAGTGTCTTAGGAAATGGAACTTCGTCGAGCCCGAATTTCAAACCCCTGGAGAAGCTCCCAGTTCACATTAGCGGCTAATTCCTCTGGGAAAGGAATGAAATCCAACGAATAATGATATGTACCAGACAATGAATAAGAAGAGATATAGCCAAAACATAAAATCCGCCGAAATAAATTTCCAGTTATGGGTAAATGTAGGGCAGACTGGGCTCTTTTAAAACTTGGTTAGGCAACCAGTTTTGGAGAAGGAAACTCTTTAATTCCAAACCAGTTAAAAATCCGTTTGGTGGTCACACTAGAATAGACCCAGTTCCCTAATTGAATGATCTAAAAAAGTAGATTAAGCAGACCATTATTAGTGAGTGCTAAATTACGTGATCATCATATATTGTTTTTCTTGTCTTATATATATTTAACCAACCCCTCCGCAACGAGCAGGATGTGACACAAGGTCAATTCTTTAACCGGAGGTTCAACAGATTTGAATTCAGAGTGTCCTTCGTCCATAGACCGGATTGCCTAACCAAGTTTAAAGAGCCCAGGTCTGCCCTCTATTTCCCCAAACTGGATTATTTCGGCGGATTTTATTGCTATATTCTCTTTCTTAATCTTGGCTGGTACATACTTTTTCGTTGGATTCATCTCTTTCCCAGAGGGAAGTTAGCGCTATGTGAACTGTAGCTTCTTCCAGGGTTTGGAATCGTGTCACGAGTGCCATTTTCTCCTAAGAACTCTAGCCATACAAATGGTACAACACCATGAAGGCTACAAGAGGTTCTTAGAAAGAAAGAAGTGTCAACAAAGCATCGGCACATCAACATCTTCGGGACAGCCCTTCACAAATGCGAACAGCTGTCGGTCGAGAGGATGTTATTTCGAACATTGGAGCTTTACAGTTCACAGGAGGGCTGTTAACTTCCAGGGGCACAAAAACTGGGTGTCCACAAAAAGTCTTGAAACAGTTTTAAAATTGAACATTAAAACTCACATCATACCAAATGATAAATATATTTTCATAAAGAACATATTCAAAAGTTCAAAACTCTTGAAGTTTTAATTATTCATAGAAGTGGCTACCCGGCCGTAGCCCTGGGTGAGGGGAGATGTTTTTTTTAATTTATGTCTTGTAGGTCCTTATTACTGAATCGTGAGTTTTGATCCCCGCAGGTGCCCCCTTAAGATCCCACGTAAAAAGATCTTGCGCTTGATCCAGCCATCTAAAAAGAAAAAATTAATGTCCTACTATTTACAATATCAAATGCAAAAAAAAAATATGATCTTATTTTATTTTTTTTAAATTATCTTCGCATATAAATTCAAATCTTCATTATTTTTCTCAAAAACCAAGATATGATGATATTTAATGTGTATATATAATTACTTTGTCGTTAATTTATCTTATTTTTTAAGTTCCTCCGAGACATACACATATAACACAACTGCCCTTGATATACGTATAGATGTACTTTTTTATTATTGTTCTTCAATCACTGCGATCTTGTTAATAGATTTTTTAACCTGTTGCATGTGTTTATGGATACCATGTAGTCTTCCGAGACTGAAATGCAAAGGACCATTACACCACGGCCTCCAATTCTAAAGAAGCGAAACTAGAAAAGAAAAAGAGAAGAGGAGCTGAAGAAGAAATGGGAAGACAAGAGAGACAGAAAAAAAGAATTTAAAAAGAGAAAGAAACTTCACTTAAAATAAATGTAGGTTACTATGTTTTTAGGTTCTGTTTAATCTAATGGAGTCGAACCGAAGTGGATATGGAAGATTCAAATGTAAACCCATGAGAAATAATTAGATCAAGGATTTTTTCTTTCTGTCTTTTCTTTCTTTAAATTGTTTTTTCTTTTTTTTTTTATATTTCGCTTTTATTCTTTCTTTCATTTCTTATTCTTGTTTTTTTTCTTTTCTCTTTTATATTTTTTCTTTTTTTCTTTCTTTACAAATTCATTTTTATATTTATTTATATATGCTTTATTTCTTTTTCTTTCTTTTTCACTTTAAATTCTTTTTTCCCTCTTTTTATTCTTTTTCCTGCATTCCTTTATATTATATATAATATATATACTATATATATTATATATATATATATATATATATATATATATAATCGGTGATCTAGATGGTAGAGAAAGTGTCCCATATGTTTTGCCCATCGTTTCATGCCATTATCACTGGTCGTCCTCAGTGGGGTTTTTTTTTTGTTGTAGTGGTTCGGTGCGAGTTTATTCGTTTGAAGGATTTATTGAAGACCTTCATAAAAAAATAAAATATTCAAATAACACACACACAACACACACATACATATATATATATATATATAATATAATATATATATATATATATATATATATGGGTTTTCTTTAACCTTGGATAGGTAACCAGTCTAGGAGAGGGAAACACTGAATCTAAATTCCTGAGGTCAGTCGCTTGATTGGGTTTGTGGCATTCGTGAACCAATTCTTTCCTGTCGACTGTGCAAAGTGCGGATGGCCTTCACCACTATAAACAAATTACTGCGTCGAAATCGACGAGAAAGTCCATAATAATATATGTATATATATATATATATATATATATAATATATATATATATATATATAATAGTATAATATATGTATGTTTGTGTGTGTGTGTGTGTGTTGTTTTATTATAAAAGAGTCCCGCAAAGTGGTTTGAATTTTTTTATTCTAGTGACAGGTGTTTGGATTGCTTAAAATCATTTTCAAACTTATAAGATTTCGTGTTTGGGTTTTACTGTAGGGGTTCATCGGAAAGGATTTTACTTATAAGAATGCATTGGAAAGGGTTTATTATAAACACACACACAAAACACACACAACACACATATATATATATATATATATTTATATATTATATATACTATAATATATATATATATTATATCCCCCCCTACACATATATATATATATGTATATATATATATTCCCCACATAGACAATAAAAAGGAAATAAAAGATATAATAAATAAATGATAAATAAATAGACACACATAACATATACTCTTAACGAAATCCAGTATATACAAGCCTACACCTTTGGTACCGATTACCAGAACCCCTCTCCCTATCTAGAGAAAAGGAAAATCCCCGAACCACCCCGAACCACCCTCCCCGTACTGACGACCTCGCTGTTCACCATTTTGAAAATGTCCATCATTGAAACAAGAACTATATCCAAAATCCTGAAGGTCTAATACGCCGAAACGTTATGCATCGTCGAAACTACTACCTACAATAAACATTTTCTATAACAACCCGTGTTTGTCTAGCTTTCTCACACACACACACCACACACACACCACACACATATGAAGTGAACAAAAATGTGTTTGAAATGGCGAAGTCCGACATTTTTTGGATATTATGTGCTTAATTAAAATCATACCTAATTTGTTTAATTAATTAATTATAATAATTAATTAGGCATGCATATCGGTTTAAATGTAAGCATAAACAAATCGAGAAAAATTCGATCACTGTATGTACATTTCAGCCTATTAGGCCCTCATCAGCAGAGCTATAGACAGAGCAGTGCTTTGTGCGTGATTCGAACCCTACCTGTCAGGCTGACAGACAGACACTCTAACCATTGCACTAGCTATATATATACTTGGTGAAGTTTGGATTTCAACTATTTTCTATCCAGCTGTGTGGTAAATATTAAGGCAGAGCTGATTATTTAATCTTGGTTAGGCAACCGCACAAGGAGAGTAAAAAAAAAAACTCTGATTAAAACCTGGTAAACTCCGCTTTAGAAATTGACCTTGTGTCGCATCCTGCTCGTGCGCAATGAATTCGTGAAAATTAATCTATGATAAAATGTTAATGAGGAATATGAAAAAAAATCGATTAAATGATATAGCACAATTTAATGTTGGTGACATATATCTTAAGAGCGTATCTATATTTTTTTTTAAAGATATAGAATGTTTTACGTAATGAACTTTGCCTATTTTCATTTTCCATTTTCAGTCATTAAACTCGTGAAACTGAAAACCTAATACATCATTCAAACAGTAATTATTGCTTTCGTGTATTTAAAGTATGTCATTATGTTTTATTTATAAGGTACAAGCTTAGAATATTATAGGAGTTTTATTTTTATCTTTAAGATTAAGGGTACAAAACTTATGTTTAGCTTTTCGTTATCAGCATTTTCCTATTTGCTACAATGTATATATATATTATATATATTATATATATAATTATATATATATATATACATATATAATATAAGTTAAAAAGAAAGGAAATGAATCCGACAGTAAGAGTATGAAAAGGTGGAATGAAAACATCACACAATGCTGTTAAAGAGAAACAATTATAATAAATAATCATAGCTGATACTGTCAATATTTCGATTTTACAAAAATCATCATCAGTGGTGTTTGGGTTCAGAGAAAAATGTCAAATCAGTTCCACAAACAAAAAAAAAACTTAAATTCTGCAAAAAAGAAGAAAGTTGTTACATTATTTCACCAATGTGGGCATTCCGCGCCATATTTATGTCGGTCATGTCGATTATATATATATATATAATATATTATATAATATATTATATATGTATATATATTACTGTTGTCTATATACATATATATACAAAATAAATATATGCCATTACAATTTATTATATATATATCTTAGTATAATTTTACTTTATATATATATATATAATATTATATATATTATATTATATATATTATATATATATATATATATACTTATTTGTGGTGTTGTTTTATTAGCATCTTCCTACATTTTCAACCAGAATTTTGTCGGATTTACGCAATCTTTTATTCCTTGTGTATTATCTGATTATAATATATATATAATATATATATATATATATAATATATATATATATATATATATATATATTGTTGTTCTGGTTCCAACCGGAGAAAATTCAATATTTTATAAAAAAGAAGGTCTGCAAAATGTATTTTGTTCTCAGAAAAAAATGTTTAATTCTTTTTGTTTTACATATGCAACACGTGTTTCAGATCTTCTGGTATCTTCTTCAGGCTTTGATTGATAATATGAAAAATTTAAAAATATTATCAATCAAAGCCTGAAGAAGATACCAGAAGATCTGAAACACGTGTTGCATATGTAAAACAAAAGAATTAAAAAAAATTTCTGAGAACAAAATACATTTTGCAGACCTTCTTTATATATATATATATATAATATATATATTATATATATATATATATATATATATAGTATCTATATATATAAAAATCTATATATATATATATATATATATATATATTATATATAATATATATATATATATATATATATATGTTTTAGTTATATTCATTTATATTGGACAATTTTGCTACCATTGGTTTCTTGTTCAATGGCAATATTCAGGCAACGAAAGTGTTCTGAAAAATGATGCGAATGATATAAATATTGTTCCAATACAATAAATATAAACTAAAACATTTATATATTTATTTCTTTATTTACCCATTAACGCTCAATCACAGATATTGACCAGTTTTCTAATAACACTGTTCGTTGGATTACCACCGCTTCTTCAGGTATAATAGTGCCAAATATGCCCCCCCCACACACACATATATATATATATAATATATTAATAATGGAGATTCGCTTCCGGTTTTTGTCTGCAACAAAAACTCCCTCACTGCTTACGTCACATTACCCAAAATCGTCATAACATGGAATAAAAATTTGAACATGCAACATTAGACAGTCACAGGTGACGCCGGGTAGCCACTTCTAGTTTATATAAAGGAACACAACATTGATATTACGTGGTGATTTTATGGGGCATCCAGTGATAATCTAACTTGTGATAAATAATAAATTAAATATAAATAATAAATAAATATAATTATATAATAAAAATCCCCTTCTACCCAGGCGACACCGGGTAGCCACTTCTAGTTCATAATAAAGGGGTTTTGTGTGTATTTATTTCCGCAGGAAACTATGAAATAAAATAATTAATAACAAAACATATATATATATATAATATATATATATATATAATATATATATATATATTAATAATGGAGATTCGCTTCCGGTTTTTGTCTGCAACAAAACTACGTCACTACTTACTTTAAAAAACAATGAGGACTATCTAATGCTGCATGTTCAAATTTTTATTCCATGTTATGACGATTTTGGGTAATGT
>CM042167.1:78428483-78468483 GCA_023376005.1 Doryteuthis pealeii
TCTCTTTCTCTATCTCTCTTTCTCTCTTTCTCTCTCTCTTTCTCTCACTCTTTCTCTCTCTCTTTTTCTTTCTCTCTCTTTCTCTCTCTCCCTTCCTCTCTTTCTCTCTCTCTTTCTCTTTCTCTCTCTTTCTCTCTTTCTTTCTCTCTCTCTTTTTGTCACTCTCTTTCTGTCTCTCTTCCTCTCTTTCTCTTTCTCCCTCTCTTTCTCCCTCTCTTTCTCTTTCTCTCTCTTTCTCTCTCTTTTTCTCTTTCTTTCCCTCTCTCTTTCTCTCTCTCTTTTTGTCACTCACTTTCTGTCTCTCTTTCTCTCTCTCTATTTCTATCTTTCTCTCTTCTTTCTCTCTCTCTCTCTCTTCTCCTTCTCTCTTTGTCTTTGTCCTCTTCTCTCTCTCTCTCACTCTCTTCTCTCACTCTCTTTCTCTCTCTCTCTTTCTCTCTCTCTTTCTCTCTCTTTCTCTCTCTCTTTCTCTCTCACTTTCTCTCTCTTTCTCTCTCTCTTTCTCTCTCACTTTCTCTCTCTTTCTCTCTCTTTGTCTCTCTTTCTCTTTCTCACTCTCTCTCTCTTTCTCTTAATCTCTCTTTCCCCCTCTCTCTTTCTTTCTCTCTCTCTCTCCATGAATCTGTAACATTAATGCAACATTAAACCTATTGGAAGTACAAGGTGTAATGGTAATTATCGTAGAAAATGGACACGGTGAAACGGGTTCAAATCCTGGATGAGGCTGTTTGCACTTCACATAGCACTAATACCCCTGTGGCCTCGCTAGGGACCAGAATAAAGACACACAGACAGGAAATGAGTTAAACAAATATATTAACAAAGAACGGTAGTACAAACATATACCAAGAGTCGGTTACACACGAAGCTGCCTTATAAGCTGTCTGCTGAAATACTAACTCTCGCTTGAGTGCAGAAACTGCTGCTATTTATAAGTGGGAGAGTTCATGCGTGCATGGTAAATTACCATAACAGAAAGGTATTTCACCGTGTCCATTTTCTACGATAATTACCATTACACTCTGCACCTCCAATAGGTTTAATGTTGCATTAATGTTACATTTAACTAATATCCCTAGGAGTAAATAGTAGAACAAACTGGGCTCTTAATCTTCATATGGCAACCGGTCTAGGAGAAGGAAATCTCTGAATTCAAAACCTGTTAAACTCCGCTTTAAGATACTGACCTTGCAGGCGTAGGTGAGTAAGAGCCCTCGTCCCATCTATACACAGTCTGTCTGTCTGTCTGTCTGTCTCGCATATATTCTTTCTTTCTTTCTTTCTTTTTCGAAGTCCGTCACAGACGACGATGACGTCACTCCATGTCTTCATTTATGGACCACATGGAGGCTCTTTAGTCCAATTCTTGATTTGCAGATATGGTCACACACATTGCAGGGGAAATTCCCATCTACATTTGGTTGTTCATGACGATGAAGATGTCACCGCTGTGCAGTCCTGTTTATCACATTATTGAGCTGCTTAGCTCCTGGCGGCTGGCGTCTCGCCAGCTCTGTCTGCTGGAGGCCAGATCTTCCACGCTTGTTGTGATGTTACATTTCTTCAGCGTTGTCTTAATATGGTCTTTGATCCGCTTTTGGGGGGTTACTGTCCTCCGCGTGCTATCTGCGGGTTCACTGTAATGTAGTTTACGGGGGAGTCAGTCTCCAGGAATGCGAATGGTGTGATTCAAACATACACCCACGTAAAGGAGTATACAACACTTCTTTCTCCTTCGCTTAATTTCTCTCTCTCTCTCTCTCTCTCTTTCTTTCTCTCTCTCTTTTTCTCTTTTTTCTCTCTCTTCCTTCTCTTCTCTTTTCTCTCTTCCTCTATTTTTCTTTCTCTTTCTCTTCTTTCTTTCTTTCTTTCTTTCTTCTCTCTCTTTTTTCTCTTTCTCTTTCTTTCTCTCTCTCTTTCCTATTTCCTTACGTTCGTTCTCATTTCTTTCTTTCTCTTTTCTCTTACTATCTATTCCACTTCTCTCACTCTCCTCTCTCTTTAACTCTTTGTATCTTTACCCTTCTTTCTCGTTTTGCAAGTAGTCAAACCTCTTCAGTTTTGGGAATGCGCTGTGTCAGTAGAAACTTAAAAAGAAAAAGGATCTTTGGTATTTAACAGCAAAAAATATCTATTTAAAAAAATCCTTGAATTTCTTTCGCCTCAGAGAAATTTCACAGTGCACAAACAAAAGTCAGAATGAAAACAGATTGAAAGAAAAATTATTTTCACACAAATTGTTTAAAAAGAAAGAAAAAAGAATTCAATTCAGCTTCAAGGTCGTCAGAATAATGACAGTGAAATAGATCATCTATTTAAAATAATGAAATCCAATAGCTTGTTTATTTTTATTTGATAAAATATCAAGTTGCCAGCAGATATTTTAGGCACTGTTTTTTTTTTAATCACGATAAATAACATGTAAAGAAAAGAAGTCAGAAATACAGTCTATAAACAAGCAAATTCTCAGTTGTTTTTGAAACATAAAAAATGACTTTTTTTGTTTTGTATATTTCAAATACGATAGCAATTGACATGCTTTATGTATCCTTAGCGCAACGGTTATCGACAAAGAAAATGAATCCGGAGATCAAAGTTAAGATCCTGATTGTCTCTAACATCCCGTTAAAGGCACGAATCCCTCTGTTTCCATAATGAAATCCTCATTAGTCCAATTCTGGGCATGCAGATGCCGTTACACACATTGCTGAGGTTGATATGCCGTAAAACAAACCAAACCAATCATGACATAGGCGTGGTCAAGTGGTTCATTCCCCCGCCAATCAACAGCCATAATGCGTGGCTGATTGACTACTTAATCACTGATACTGAACAGACGTCCGTTTACAATCATTGACGAGGGAACTTACAACCAAAGGATTCTTTACCGACGATTTCCGCTGAACAAGCACTCTTGCTTGAAGCCTAAATGATCGCCCATAAAATCGTAACATACTCATTTTTATTTGATATAATATCAACTTTCCAGTAGATATTTTAAGCACTGTCTGTTTAAAAAAAAAAATGAACTAGTACAAAATAAAAAAACACCCTTCGGACGATGTAAAAATAGATTTTTAAAACATATTGCCTGGGGGGAGGGCGTAAAAAATTCAGTGTCAACGAGTTTGTATCCTAAGTCAGTAAAATCCTCAAATTCATTAAAGGATTAAAAAATAAAACAATTTGAAATGTAAACTTTAAATATGTATTAAAATAAAACAAACTATATATAGATATATAATACCAGTCATGTATTTATCAAAACTTGTTTTAAAAAACAATGAGGACTGTCTAATGTTGCATGTTCAAATTTTGAGTGTATTTATTCTATGTTATGACGATTTTGGGTAATGTGACGAAAGCAGTGACATAACTTTTGTTACAGACAAAAACCGGAAGCGAATCTCCATTATTAATAGATAATAGATAACATGCTGAGAAAAATAAGAAATGATAGATGGTTGGTTTGATTTTACCAAATAATTATTGGTTAGTTATTTTATGCTGAAGACATTTTGTTTTATTTATTCTTGACGGGTACTTTTTTTAAAAACTCAATTTTTTAATCAGATTTTTTTTTTAGATATTCCTTTTTTCTATTTAACACATAAATAGGACCCTAACAGGAACTATCACTCCAGGTCAGAATGGACCTAGGAGCAATGGTGATGAAGAGGTACACCACATTCTCCAGAGATCCAGAATTGGAACTTCACCATCAGATAGAATTTAATGTCATACCCTGGACAATAAGACTCTCAGACACGACCTGCTTGCATATATATGATAAAAAGGATTGGGGGTATAAAAGCAATGGGGTTGGGACAATTATATAGGTGCTAGGGCTTGATGTGCCCAGAGGGGGCCTAAGTAAGGGCTAAAGTAGAGCGTTGCATTTAATAGGCTGCTTAACCACCAGGAAAGTCCGAAATGAAGAATATAAAGAAGTGAATTCCTAATCTTTTTTGAAACACAAAAAAATGACTATATATATTCACCCTACCCTCCGCAGTTTGAATTGGAGTTTAAACGGTTTGAATTCAGAGTCTTCCTTCTCCTAGACTGGTTGCTGTACCAAGGTTAAAGAGTTGAATCTTCCCCACTATTTATCCTTAGCTGGAGGGAGAATAGTTGGATTCATTCATTTCCCAAGAGTGTTAGGGCTTTGTGAATAACAAACAGCGTCGGCAAGTCCGTTTTCTACGACGATAACCATTACACCAGGCGCCTTCCCTTCATTATATAGACCTCAAGTTAGTTCTATTACCCCACCCTACCCCAACTATCTGCAAGTGAATCTCATATTCTTTATGAACTCTTTCGTGCTTCCATAGGACTTTCGTCCTATCTGTTTGTATAATGTCATGTATGTCATGTTCTACGTGCCCAGACAATAAAGTCTGTATTGTTGTTATGTTATACTTCTTTGTTCGGATTTATTTATGTATACATTCACCTACGTTGGAAAGTTACTCTGAGCATAGTAACGTATTATAAGGACCACACATTTCAAATCTTACACCCTTAATAAGCTCTTTTCGCTCTTGTAGTCTTTTTCATTGTCTATGATGATGATGACAAGAAGTCGAACATCAATCGCTTTCTAGTTTGCCAGTATGAATTTTATTCTCCCGTATATCACTCTGTTATCTGTGTCCAAAAGGGTTATCTTCCCTTGCCGCCGGGGTTTCGCCACTAGGTGACACTACTAGCTGGGTATTTAAACAGCAGCCCAGGAAGCCCTCTGCCTCTTTCTCTCGGCCTAGCATTCACAAAAGGTGGATTAGTCGCGTGGTGTCTCTGTCCATTAAGTGGGGGGCTTTTCCCCAACTATCTGTAAGTGACTCTCATATTCATTATGAACTCTTTCGTATTTCCAAAGGTCGTTAGTGCTATCTGTCCGTATAATGTCATGTATGTCATGTTCCACGTGCTCAGACAATAAAGTCTGTATTGTTATGTTATAGATGGCAATAGATGACACTACTAGCTGGGTATTTAAACAGCAGCCCGGTAATCTCTGCCTCTCTTTCTCTGGGTCTAGCACCCACAAAAGATGGACTAGACGCATGGTGCCATGGCCCATTAAGTGTGTATGGGGGTGCTTTGCTCTTCAACTATCAGTAAGTGACTCTCATATTCTTTATGAACTCTTTCGTAATTCCAAAGGACATTAGTCCTATCTGTTTGTATAAAGTCATGTATGTCATGTTCCGCGTGCTCAGACAATAAAGTCTGTATTTGTTGTTTTACTTCTTTGTTCGAATTTAATTATGTATATATTCGCCTACGTTGGATGGTTACTCTGAGACTTCTAACGTATTATAAGAAGCACTCGTTCAAAACTTATGCGCCAATCTTTCACAGTTTTCGTTATAAAATGCATCGCTTATTTGAAATGCTTAACATCATTAGCTATTCTGTCAAGGTTTTGTCGCCTTATGACACAAAGCAGGTGGAATATCTTGTTGAAAGATAACATTCTTGTAGTTTCTTCTGGAAAGATAACATTAGGATTTTAGGAAACAATATTATTTAACATATTCCCTAATACACTTTAGCAGAAATTGTGTTATATACCCCTTATAACATCGTACGTCGAACATCGGGTATATACACGAGAGAGGAATCTCGGATGATAGAGAGAGAGAGAGAGAGAGAGAGAGAGAGAGAGAGAGAGAGAGAGAGAGAGAGAGAGAGAGAGAGAGTGGGGGTAAGGAGAGAGAGAGAGAGAGTGGGGTAAGGAGAGAGAGAGAGAGAGAGACGATGAGAGAGGTGAGACAGGGGAGATGCATATGTAAAATATCTCCTACGTTTTTAAAGTCCTGATCTCTTACTTGTCCCAAATATTGTTGTATACCCCTTTGATGAGTATATAAATAGAGAGAGAGAGAGAGAGAGAGAGAGAGAGAGAGAGAGAGAGAGAGAGAGACGTACTTGTTACTTTATTTCTTCTCTACTGCTTCTGCTAACTTCTTGTCTGGCTGTTTCCACATCTACTTCTTTGGTCATCATCTTGTCGTCTAGCTCTTTCCTTACAAAGGGCTTCTTCTAAGGGCTAACTTTTTAGTCATTCAATTAATTAACTCACAATAATTTTTTTCTTTGATCAAGATTTATTTAACCCATTCTTATTCGCCGCGCGGGTGAGACTCAGCCTCGCAGTAGCACGTCTGCTCTGCTCCCATGTCAGGTTGAAACTGAAATCTAAACTGACTAAATCGCGTGACGCGTGAGATTCCCGCCTCTGGGTTCAGGGAACTGTAAAGTCCTGGTAGTTTTCTATTCCCTGATCTGAAAATCAACGGCCCCTTATTCAGCTACAGGGTTTGCCAATAATTCATGATTCCATGAAATGCAACATTTGATCACATCGGATAAGTCACCGAAAATGTATTCCTCACTATTGTACCACGTTTCTTAAGCTTCCTCTTTTATTCCATTCTGATTGGATCGTTTACAACATCTTCAAAGTCAACGTTCAAGGTCATATCTTAGAGGATCAGTCACTAATCTACAGAACACTTATATATATATATATATATATATATATATATATATATATATATTTAGGGAGATTATGAGCTTAATTAAAGTCATACCTAATTTGTTAATTAATTAATTATAATTAAATGAATTAGGCGTGCATATCGGTTTAAATGTAAAGCGTAAACAAATCGAGAAAAAGTCGATCTCTGTATGCACATTTCAGATCGACTTTTTCTCGATTTGTTTACGCTTTACATTTAAACCGATATGCACGCCTAATTCATTTAATTATAATTAATTAATTAACAAATTAGGTATGACTTTAATTAAGCACATAATCTCCCTAAAAATTGTCGGCCTTCGCCATTTCAAACACATCGTTTGACCACTTCATAAATATATATATATATAACACTCTCAAACTATTATTCTAAAATATCTTAGAAGATCAGTAACTAATTTACAGAACACTTATATATACAGAACACTCTCAAACTATTATCCTAAACTCTATTGAAAGGGCTTAATTACTTAATAATTTGTCCTGATTGTATTACCTGTGTTTTATATTTAGGTGTTATGCAATAATTAAAAAAAACTTCATATGGCTGAAATAAAATAATAGTACATAGTCTGATATTATCGTGACGTCGATAACGTGAAAATTCAGCAAAATAACTAGTAAGACACTAGTTATTTTGCTGAATTTTCACGTTATCGACGTTACGATAATATCAGACTGTACTATTTTTTAATTTCAGCCACATGAAGTTTTTTTGTTTTCCAACCCGTCCTTCGGCCACCGGACCGGTGTGTTCAATAGCGTCTGTCCCAGGGGGCTATCCCCCCAGGCAATACCTGCCTCCTTGGGGGCAGGGCTGGGTTTATTGCCCAGCGCCTGAGGCGCCCCCTTAAGGGGGAATGCCGAAGAGATCGACGCAATTTTTGTTCTTTCCCACCCATGAGCTTCGGCTTGTGGGTGAGCCCACGTTAAAACGAGGCCTTGTGTCCTGCCCATACAAGTGGAGTATGAGGCAAATACCCATATGAAGTTTTTTTCTTATTGCATAACATCTAAATATAAAACACAGGTAATACAATCAGGCCAAATTATTAAGTAAAACATGACAGCAACACTAAGTAAAACATGGTGGAAATCGGCTAGAATATTCAAGAGAAGAGTCAAAGACACCTACCTGATTTATATGATCCCCAGGGAAGCTAGGGGAGTAAACCCCGAAAACAAATCCGGTGCCGGAGTCCCTAAGGTGGCGTAACGTTGAACTTCAGCGCTACACAGCAACCCCTGTGTTATATGGTAAGGTCACGTGAGTATCAGGAGGAGAGTCCGTCGTCTAAGTACTTCAAGTGAGTTCTGCACAGAGTAATCTGTGTGTTCTTCAATAGTGGCTAGAACCATCACCACTGTTGAGGTACGGGGGAGATGGGTCATTCCATTATATCACCCTGCGACACTGCCGTTGCCAAACTGCATTGGTCTTCTACATTTCCTTTGGACCACACCGGCAGTGTGGAGAGGGGGGATCTGCTGCTTGGACAACAACACATTCTCCATATCAGCTCGCCCAGGCTACGTACTTCCAAAAGATAGAACATTTTTGGGGACACTACTCCATCGTCTTTTGCTAGCGAAAGGATGCCTACACACAACACTTGTTTTAATTAGTCAGATTTTATAATTTTAACCCTTTGCAACTGGCATAGACCACGCTGTTATAACGAGACTTAGAATCTGTCTCATCTGATCATCTTGCTTGTTAAGTGTTATTCCCAGGACACACCTCACAGTTGCAGAGATGCTGACAGGTGTGCGTTCTGCATCCCTGATTCACAAAATTCTAAAAGGAAACAGCAAAATCGTATCCATGCGTCCCAGTGTTTTTCCTTATTCTTCCTTTACCATTTCAAGCTAATTGTAAATACATTTCAATAGTTTCTTAGAAATGAATTACACAGGATAGGTTACAAAGTAGGAGTTAGACTGCTTTAGTTGGGACCCATAAATTCTCCCGGGGACTCATTCAAAGCAAATATATGCGTCCCAGGACGCACTAAATTAAAAAGCTATCAGCATCACTGCGGTTTGTGTATTTCAAGCCCAGCGGACACAGCGAGTGCCGATTCGATGAAAATTGAAAAAGAAAAAACAAACGAGAGAAAAAAAGTGAAAGTGATGAAAAAAAAGAAGAAAAAATCACAAAAGAATTAAAACAATTTCTTTTCTTCATGTCAAATTTTATTGATTTTGATGTAATTAATATGCATTCACCTAGGTACCCCCTCACAGTAATCTGATTGGTTAGTGTCTGCCATAAATACTGAATAATGTAGAGATGCAATTGCCTACTACTCTTACTACGCCTACTATTACTACTACTACGACGCACTTGCTCATACTTACCAGCGATTGTATCACACTACTACTTTTACCCAAACATTCCTTACCCGGATATATCAGATTTCTATTGCATTTTTCAAACTCTTCTTTTTTTTCTGGTTAGTTTTCTTTTTCATTTTCCTTTTTTTATACCCCTTTCTTTTCTTCATATTTTTATTCGTTTTATCATTCTTTTTTTTGTTTATTTTCTTTTTCATTTTACTTCCTTTCCTTCTTATTTTTATTCTTTTTTCCTTTTCATTTTCCTTCTTTTATCGTTCTTTTTTCTTTCCTTCTTATTTTTATTCTTTTTTCCTTCTTTTTTCTTTCCTTCGTATTTTCCTTCTTTTTATCATTCTTTTTTTCTTTCCTTCTTATTTTTATTCTTTTTTCCTTCTTTTTTCTTTCCTTCTTATTTTTATTCTTTTTATCATTCTTATTTCTTTCCTTATTTTTCTTCTTTTTATCATTCTTTTTCTTTCCTTCTTTTTTAAATTCTTTTTATCATTCTTTTTATTTCCTTCTTATTTTTCTTCTTTTTATTATTCTTTTTCTTTCCTTCTTATTTTATTCTTTTATCATTCTTTTCTTTCCTTCATTTTTATTCTTTTCCTTCTTTTTCTTTCCTTCTTATTTTATTCTTTTTTCCTTCTTTTTTTCTTTCCTTCTTATTTTTATTCTTTTCCCCTTTCATTCTTTTTTATCATTTTTTCTTTCTTTCTTATTTTTATTCTTTTCCTTCTTTTTTCTTTCCTTCTTTTTTATTTTTTCCTTCTTTTTCTTCCTTCTTATTTTATTCTTTTCCCCTTTCATTCTTTTTATCATTCTTTTTCTTCCTTTTTATTTTATTCTTTTTTCCTTCGTTTTCTTTCCTTCTGATTTTTATTCTTTTTGTTTTTGATTTTCCTTCTTTTATCTTTTTTTCTTTGCTTCTTTTTTCTTCTTTTATCATTCTCATTTCTTCCTTTTTATTTTTATTCTTTTTTCTTTGATTTTCCTCTTTTATCATTTTTTCTTTCCTTATTTCTTCTTTTTATCATTCTTATTTCTTCCTTCTTATTTTATTCTTTTTTCTTTTTGATTTCCTTCTTTTATCATTTTTTCTTTCCTTATTTTTCTTCTTTTATCATTCTTATTTCTTTCCTTCTTATTTTATTCTTTTTCTTTTTATTTTCCTTCTTTTATCATTTTTTCTTTCCTTATTTTCTTCTTTTTATCATTCTTATTTCTTTCCTTCTTATTTTTATTCTTTTTTCTTTTGATTTTCCTTCTTTTATCATTTTTCTTTCCTTATTTTTCTTCTTTTTATCATTCTTATTCTTTCCTTCTTATTTTTATTCTTTTTTCTTTTTGATTTTCCTTCTTTATCATTTTTTCTTTCCTTATTTTTCTTCTTTTATCATTCTTATTTCTTTCCTTCTATTTTATTCTTTTTTCTTTTTGATTTCCTTCTTTTATCATTTTTTCTTTCCTTATTTTTCTTCTTTTTATCATTCTTATTTCTTTCCTTCTTATTTTTATTCTTTTTCTTTTTGATTTTCCTTCTTTTATCATTTTTTCTTTCCTTATTTTCTTCTTTTTATCATTCTTATTTCTTTCCTTCTTATTTTTATTCTTTTTCTTTTTGATTTTCCTTCTTTTATCATTTTTCTTTCTTATTTTTCTTTTATCTTCTTATTCTTTTCTTATTTTATTCTTTTTTCTTTTATTTTCTTAATTTTTCTTCTTTTTATCATTCTTTTTTCATTCCTTCTTTTTAAAATTCTTTTTATCATTATTTTTCCTTTCCTTTTTATATAATCAATAGGAACCAAATCAGCATCCCTGTCGATAGTGTTAAACTTTCCTCTACTTTCACACAACAACGTGAATCAAATAATGAGCTACAAGTCAGTGAACTGAAAGACTCGACATCGACTGTCTGATCTGCTTTATAAAACTTTTTTTTTTAGTACGAACAGATCCATTGTATTCGATTTCGTATCCTGATCCGGAAAGTCCGGCCATTGTTCAGTCATGGCCGGCTATTCGGCCACTAATAATGTACGAATTGTTGCTTGTCATCCAGGAGGTATGCGTCTACCCAAGGCTGCTTTCAATTCTTCAATCCTATTCCTAAGTAATTGTGTTCTTCGATAATTGTACCGCTGTCAACTGGAAAAACGAAGGTTGGATGGGGTGGGGGGTGCGGATTTTTGGAAATAACGGGGGGATGGGCACTGTCCGTGGCAAATTGTCCATATATTTCCGAAAATTCTCATTCATTTTGAAACTGGCTCGTTTAGTTCATTTTAATAAAAGTACGTATGCTTCCCTCTTTAATGAAATATTCATATTTCATATCTACTAGAAGATCCACGAAACTGTTGGGTTCCTTCAATAACAGAAGTGCACAATCATAGCAATTTGAAAGGTGTGAAGGATCATCCTCATCATCCTCATCATCAAGGCATGCCGACTGCATGGATTCCTTTGAGTGTCTCACCATTCGTCCCTATCATTCATTTTTCTTGGTAGGTCCTCTATCATTCGTTTTCTTTCCTTCTTTTTAAAATTATTTTTTAAATTATTTTTCCTTTCCTTTTTATATCATCATCATCATCATCATCATCATCATCATCATCAAGGCATGCTGACTGCGTGGATTCCTTTGAGTGTCTCACCATTCGTTCCTATCATTCATTTTTCTTGGTAGCTCCTCTAGAGCAGTGCTTCCCAACCTATGGCCACATGGCTAAAATTGGCCACAGCAAATTTCAGGTGAGCCAAGGAAATCTTATAATTCTATATGATTTCAGAGCATACTTTTATATACAAAAATCCAATCATATATGTGGGAAATTTATATTTTCTAGAAAGTGAGATGTCAACTAATTCATGGTTGTATCTTGATTGAATAAATATCCTATGTAAATTGGAAATATTTTTCTATTATAATAATATTATGGGCCACAAAAAGTTATGGTTTCAAAGTGGTTTTAAACTTGGTTCGTCAAATACAATAATTGAAATCGGTTAGCCGAAACCAGTATTTGAACTCGGTCCGTCGAGTCCAGTATCTGAACTAGGTTTGTGGAATCCAGTATTTGAAAAAAAAAATTACCTAACACGTCCACTAAGGGTTGGTTGGGACACAAGGTAACACATATGGAGCATCCAGAGAGTATCGAACTAGCTGTTCCGTAGTCATGGACCTTCGAGACTAGCTTGATAATTATTATACCACGAAGATGCGTCAAATCCAGTGTTTGAACTAGGTTTGTGGAATCCAGTATTTGAACTAGGTTTGTGGAATCCAGTATTTGAAAAATAATGATTTAACCAACCCATCCACCATGGGTAGTTCTTGACACAAGGTTACGTATATGGAGCATTCAGAAAGGATCGAAGTAACTGTTCCGTAGTAATGGATCTGTGAGACTAACTTGATAATTATTATACCACGAAGGTGTGTCGAATCCAGTAATTAAACTAGGTTCGTCGGGTCCAGTATTTGAATTAGGTTTGTGAATCCTGTATTTGAAAAATAATGATCTACCCAACCCGTCCACCATGGGTAGGTCTTGACACAAGGTCACACATATGTAGCATCGAGAGAGAATCGAACTAGGTTTTCCGTAGTAATGGTTCTGCCAGAATAGCTTGATAATTATTATGCCACGATGGTGCATCGAATCCAGCATTTAAACTCGTCTTGTCGAGTCCAGTATTTGAACTAGGTTTGCGGAATTATTATACCACGACGGTACGTCGAATCCAGTATTTGAACCCGGTTCGTCGAGTTCGTTTCCTTACAACGATATCATATTCAGATGCGCCCTTCTTCACACTTGATCTAAAGTGTAATACCCTTTCCGTGACAAAGATTGCATTTTTCTACATAGATATGAAACTATCATCCCTCAATTGTACTTTTTTGTGTGTGTGAAATAAATGAAATTAGATAAGGGTGAGCAAAAAACAAAACTGGGTACAAATTAAAATCTTCACCGAATCACGGAGTTCGAGTAAAAAAAAAAAGTTTCATTGTGAATGAATAAACGATTGAAAAAAAAAAGATGTCATAAAAAAATCTTGGAAAGAACGAAGAAGAATGATTACACTGCAATTCGTGACTTAAAAATCGGAGAAAAAAAAAAAAATAATTGAAAATTGCTTTTGGCCTAAGAGGAATATTTGGACTTTTTTTTTTATTTTTCTATTTTTGTCGAAATGTGACAAGAAAGATAATTGCGAAAAAAGAATCATTCTCATATTGTTGATACTAAATGATTGGGAGAATTATTTTGCCTTTTTTCTTTTTTGCCTTCCAACCTTTACAACAGGGAAATGATAATTGAGCACTTAGATATCCACAACATCGAATTCCTTATTCCCGCGTGGATCGTGGTTTTCTTGCTGATAAATCTGATTTTTACCTACATCGCCAACATTTCACCGTCATCAAGGCACTCCCACAGAAAAAAAAAAACTCAATTAGATTATGTATTTTTTCTAGGACGGTTGTCCTCATCTTTATTGTTAGAATTGAGCACTTAGACATTCACAACATCGAATTCCTAATTCGTCGTTTTCTTGCTGATAAATCTGATTTTTACCTACATCGCCAACATTTCACCGTCATCAAGGCACTCTCACAGAAAAAAAAATACTCAATTAGATTATGTATTATTTGGATTTCTAGGACTGCTGTCCTCATCTTTATTGTTAGAATTGAGCACTTAGATATCCACAACATCGAATTCCTTATTCCCACATGGATCGTCGTTGCTGATAAATCTGATGTTTACCTACATCGCCACCGTCATCAAGGCACTCCCACCGAAAAAAAAACCCAATTAGATTATGTATTATTTGAATTTCTAAGACTGTTGTCCTCATCTTTATTGTTAGAATTGAGCACTTAGACATTCACAACATCGAATTCCTTATTTCCACATGGATCGTCGTTTTCTTGCTGATAAATCTGATTTTTACCTACATCGCCACCGTCGTCAGGGCACGCCCACAGAAAAAAAATCAATTACATTATGTATTATTTGGATTTTTCGGACTGTTGTACTTATCTTTATTGTTAGAAACCCAACGTTTCTGCCGATGTCCCCTTCAGCCTTCTTCAGGTGTTTCTTGTCGAACTCGGGGACTTTCACGAACATGACATGTAACACTTTGTCCCTAGATTGGTAGTGGAACAGCCTCCCTATCAACCGGCTTGTTATGTTAAGCCAAGTATCTATATGATTGTCCGTATGGCAATCCTTTTATGATAAATCTCTCTCTCCCTGTCTCAGTCTTTGAGTATATCTCTATTTTTGTCACTCTCTCTCTCTATCTCTGTTTCAGCCTTCTCTCTCTCTCTCCCTCTCTCCTCTCTCTCTCTCTCTCTCTCTTTCTCTCTCTCTATCTCTCTCTCTGTTGTCTGTCAAGTTCTCTTGAACAATGAAGAAGAGATAAATATTACTCTCTCTCTCTTTCTCTCTCTCTACCTGTTTCTGCCTTTGACTATATCTCTCTGTTTTCAGTATCCATCCATCTCTCTCTCTCTCTCTCTCTCTCTCTCTCTCTCTCTCTCTCTCTCTCTACCTCTTTGACTATATATCTCTCTGTCTTCAGTATCCCCCTATCTCTCTCAAAATGACTTAGTGTTCATCTAATTAAAGAACATTAAACAACAAAGTAAAAATAGAATGATAGGGGTTGTGAGAACAAGATGGCAACAAGATATATATATATGTTAGAAGGCGGTGGCTGAAGATCTTATTGTTCTCAGTATGACGTTAAACTGCATTCAATTGTGAAGTTCCAATTCTGGAGCTCTGGGGTTATAGAGTACCCGTTCATCGCCATTACTCACATGTCATCTCTGACCCGGAGTGGTATTACCTGTTAGGGTCCTATCCATGGGTTAGATAGATCAAAATTAGTTTAATAAATGAGTTTGAAAAGCTTGAATACCCAACCAGAATGAATAAAACAAAAACGCCTTTGGCATGAACTAGCCCAACAAGGGTTGACATGCTGTAAAATCCAAACATCCCAAGTATCTATTTTCTATATGGCAAACTAGTTGATTCAATGGTCCATTCATATTTCGTCTACCCGTTTCTCACTTTCAACTGCAATGATTAGGTCACACCTACAGACGGACTCCCCCGTATGGTGAACTCGCTGATGGCACGCGGAGTACAGGAGCCTCTCCAAAGCGGTTCAAATACCATATTAAGACGACGCTGAAGAAATGCTCTATCACACCTTTAAGCCTGGAATATCTGGCCTTCAACAGACAGGGTTGGCGAGCGGCGACGTTTTTGACGTCATGAACCACCAAATGTAGATGGGAATTCCCCTTGGAAAGAGTGTGACTGCTTCTGCAAGTCCAGAATTGGACTAACTAGCCACCAGAGGGTTCACCACCCTCTAAGACATGGACTGACGTCATCGTTGTCTGCGACGGACTTCTAAAAAGAAAAGGAAATGACCCGTTTCTAACTTTCATGACCTTGTCAGAATCACGCGCAGTTCTCGAGTTGTACCTTACGTTACTAAAATATTGCAGAATTTTTGACTCGCCCTAGTATCTATTTTTCTATCCGGCAAACCGTTTGATCCAACGGTCCATTTATCTTTCGTCTGCCCATTTCTCACCCTTAACGTCTGCGAAATGTTTCATGCCAAAGATCGAAAGGTATTTTCAAGCCAACAAATTTCAAACATTTGCATTTCAGAAAGCGCTGCCAATGAACTGTCAAACGTTACGAACTCAACTCTACATCCTACTAGAAACTGTTTATTTTGGTGAGACAATAAACTTAGAAATATTGATTTATTCTTACAGAACATTTCTATTAGGTAATGAAATCGACTTCACATCACACAAATATCTTTAACGTCTGTTAGCTGTCAGGATTTTGAAGATTTTAAAATTCCATTCCTTTATCTTAAAATTAATGGTTCGATTTATTGGTTTTACGGCATATCAACTCCTTATGGATTATTTAATGCCAAAATCTGATTTGTTTGTGAATGTTTGACTGTATAATTAAAGTAAATAAAGTCGACGGAGTGGCCTAATGTCGGTATCACCCAGAATATGAAGGGGTCTATACCCTTTTCACTAGCTCTTGACTAGTTTCTGGCCCAGAAGAACATCAATATACTGGAGTAACCTCCCTAATCGCCCAACCTGGCTCAATGTGATTTTTCCTCTTCCCCAAGCTCAGGGGGTTCATCATGGGAATCCGTTTTGAGGTTCTGCACGACATCAAAAAGGCCGTGACGACAGAGCTACGGAGAATCCCGGAAGAATCATTCAAGGAGTGCATGCAAGCGTGGAAGAGAAGGATGGAAAGTGCATTAGACTCCAGGGAGATTACTTTGAAGGGGTTAATTTGTAGTTAGTAATTTGGATTTGAAATAATATTTTCTGAAACCAGTCCTGCAACTTTTCTGGCATATCTCGTATAAATGTTTCTATATCTAATTTAATGTTGAGGACTAACGTACAGATTCTATGATTTCCACGTGGTTGACTGTAAATTGGATGTTCATAATTAAGTAGTTAAAAACACACAACATTTGTATTATTTGGATTATTCGAAATATTGTCCTTATCTTTATTGTTTCTATACAAATAAGGATAAATAAAAAAAATCCAGCTTTAAGATTTGAGAAGCTTAAAGGAAACTAAAATCTCTTAAAATGGCTTTGACAACATTTGTATTTTTTGGATTATTCGAAATATGTCCTTATCTTTATTGTTATCTATACAACGTTTCGGTCGATGTGCCCTCCGACACATGACATAACGGATATAGTCATTGAGCTAATACAGTTACACTACGAACTAGGTATATAAACTCTTTCTTACTGCCTCTTTCTCTTAGTCTGGCATCCATAAAAGATGGACTAGACGTGCAGTGTTTCTGTCCATTATTATGAGCTTTTTCTTACTTCCAAAAGTTTGGTTTGTTTTACGGCATATCAACCTCAGTGGGTCATTTAATGCCGATAGAGTTTTGAAATAAATCAATTCTTAATGGATAATACAATTTTTATAAATACATTTTTCTATTTAACCCATAGATGGGACCCTAACAGGTACTACCACTCCGGGTCAGAGTGGACCAGGTAGCAAGGGTGATGAAGGGGTACTCCACATTCCCCAAACCTCCAAAACTGGAACCTCACCATCAGATAGAGTTTAACGTTATTCCCAGGACATGTAGATCCTCAGTCACCGCCTTCTAGCATCCATATGATAAAAAGGGGTTGGGGCTTGCCATAAGGGCAATAGGGTTGGGAAAATCCTATAGGTGCTAGTGCTTGACGACCGCCCAAGATAGGGCCAAAGTGGAGTATTGCAAGTCATGAACTGTTCATCCACCTGGGCTTTATCCTTAAGCATCACGGGTCGCCACCCTCGGCCATTGGGGGAGTCTTACCCCTCTGCAGAGGTGCAGTCGGTGTATTCTAACGCCCCACCCGACAGGGCGGTACTTCTGAAGGACTTTCGTTCTATCTGTTAGTATCTTGTCACGTATGTCATGTTCCACATGTACAGACAATAAAGTCTGTGTTGTTGTTACGTTGTAGTTCCTTGTTCGGATTTAAGTATGTATATATTCACCTACGTTTGAAGGTTTCACTGAGCCGTCTGACGTATTATAAGAACCAGTGTTTTGGCCACTAAATCGAAAACAAACACATACAATTCTTATATATTTACCAACCCCTCCACACAAGCAGGATGTGACACAATGTCAATTTCTTAAGCGGAGTTCAGCAGGTTTGAATTCAGAGTTTTCCTTCTCCTAGACCGGTTGCATATCCAAGGTTATTTACCCATAGCTGGAAGGAGGTAGGATTCATACCTTTCCCAAGGGTATTAGCGCTAAGGAAATGCAATTAGCACGTCTAGGATTAGAACTCGGGCGACAATTCATACAATTCTTATAAGGCTCTCAGAATGGAAGCGCGTGGTGTAATGGTTAAAGTCATGGGAAATGGACTCGTCGCCCCGAGTTCAAATCCTGGACGTGGTAATTGCATTTCACTTAGCGCTAATACCCTTGGGAAAGATATGAATCCTACTCTCCCTCCAGCTATGGGTAAATAGTAGGGCAGATTGGGCTCTTTAACCTTGGTTGGGCAACCGATCTAAGAGAAGGAAAACTCTGAATTCAAACCTGTTAAACTCTGCTTAAGAAACTGACCTTGTGTCACATCCTGCTCGTGCGGAGGGGTTGGTAAATATACATAAGGCTCTCAGAATTTAATAAGATGTTTTCTTTGTTTAAAACAGTTTTGATGTGTATTTATCTCCTGTTTATATTTCAACATCCATAGAGTATTGCTAAAATATATATCAGAATTATTTCCTTTAAATATTTCGGAACTTGTTCAAAATATCCCTGTGGAAATGTCTACATTAATATACAAATATTTATGCACTAATGTAATGCATCCATTCACCAGCCAGATAAGAATAAGTTTCAGTCAATATCTCCGTTTTTTACAAAAGATTTTCATTTAAAAACCACATCTTGAACTTGCTACAATTGATATACAAGGTGTGTTAAAAAGGTATTTAATTTATTCTCACCGACCGGCAATACAGAGGGATGCATTTGGATAGAATTCAACTGTGTATCATATGTGTGTTCATCACATGCGGCAAAGTCCTTGTCTTCTTGTCAGGGAGTAAATCCGGTCGAATCGTTAGGGGAGATACTCTCCCTAACACAGCCCTTTTTGGGTCATTTAATATCAAATCAAGTCATTTTGATAGACAAAGGACTCAGGTCCCTTACAGTACCATTGTTACTTGGTGCTCGATATTTTCATTTAATAACCACATCTTGAACTTGCTACAATTGATATACAAGGTGTGTTAAAAAGGTATTTAATTTATTCTCACCGACCGGCAATACAGAGGGATGCATTTGGATAGAATTCAACTGTGTGTTCATCACATGCGGCAAAGTCCTTGTCTGCTTGTCAGGGAGTAAATCCGGTCGAATCGTTAGGGGATACTCTCCCTAACACAGCCCTTTTTGGGTCATTTAATATCAAATCAAGTCATTTTGATAGACAAAGGACTCAGGTCCCTTACAGTACCATTGTTACTTGGTGCTCGATATTTTCATTTAATAACCACATCTTGAACTTGCTACAATTGATATACAAGGTGTGTTAAAAAAGTATCGAGATCTGTTGTACTTTTTGACACACCTTTTATTCTGAAAAAAAAAAGTCCATCAATTTTTTTCTGAATATAAGGTGTGTCACAAACGTATCAAGTGTAAAACTGTATTTGCCAAGATATAAATGAAGAATGAATAGAACGTTATTTTTTTCTTCAGAAATATAAGGTGTGTCCAAAAGTACAAAAAATATCGATACTTTTTTAATACACCTTGTATTTCTTTAGTTTGTGCTTTCTCCAACGACAAAGAAGATGTCGACTTACGGTCAATCGTCGATGTATAATATTTCGGTACTAAAAGTTAAAAAAAAAAGAAAAAGGAAATGACTTAAAACTTACTATTATCTAGATCGTGAATAAAGTCGTAAGAAGGCGTACAGGGTATTTTTTATCTGTTGAGGATTTGAATATCAAGAGAGTTTGTGGGTGATTTTTGTAGGTCTATGCACTTACATCCTTGATAGGAGGCCGGTTCTTTTTAAAAAGTTTAATATACTCTTGCTTGAAGGCCTAACAGAAATATACAAGAATATTTTACAATATGAACATCCTTTTTGGTGAGACTTAAATTTTCTTTTCAAAGTTCCTTGCCTACTAAATATCCCCCATGGCTCTACCAAATTTTCTTGTTTTTTTTTTACCTGTATGATGGGCTATTTCAAAGTTCACTATCTATTCATATACTTGGAGAATAAAAAGATAATATCAGATATCAATAACACTAAATAATTATTTATCAAACCCAGTTTTGTTAAAACCATGATGGAAATTAACCACATCATATATTATGTAAACCTTCATTTCTTAGTGATATATGACACATTGCAGGATTTTAAATGCACTAATAATATGGGCTGTTTTGAAGCAAATATAGCACTGATTTTCATAGAGACATCATTAATAAATAAGATTTATTCTATAGTCGTACAATACATCTTATGGACGCATACAGGGTGGTCATCAGTGATGCACTATCTTCATCGCCGATTACGGGTTCTTGTGCATCATATCGGCTCCGATAGCAACCCCAACTTAAATCCGGAATATTCAAGTTACCACCCTGCAAGCTACGTGCTACTAGTCTTGATATTTTGCTACGAATAAAACTACAAAATCTCCACCTCTTAAATCGAGAAACCACATTATTATTAGTATTATACAGTGTTTAACAGTGTCCCATCTTACGAGTTTTCCGAGTTACGAGCTGTCACTCGATCAATATTTTGCTTTGTGTTGAGAGCTAAAATTTGAGATACAAGCGAGCTCCAGATTTATGTTAATAATTTCACAAAAAAAAAAAAACATTTAAATTTTCAAATTTAGCTCGCCAAAGAAAAATAACCAGTTTAGCTTAGTCAATAAAGAATGTTTCGTGGAACCCGAAGGTTCCGGGTTAGATACCAGCCCGAGCCAACTCAACGCATGAGCAGCATAGCTTAATTATTTGATTTAAAGTTGGGATCCGATCGTATGTGTGGTGCTCTACTTCATATGCAATAACAATCTCCTTTGTCTAGCACTAGTGAAAAGGGGAAAGAATCCCTCGCTGTCTGGCTTATACTGGGAAGCGCGTGGTGCGATGGTTAAAGTCATGGGAAATGGACTCGTCGCCCAGAGTTCAAATCCTGGATGTGATAATTGCATTTCACTTTGCGCTAATACCCTTGGGAAAGGTATGAATCCTACTCTCCCTTCAGCTATGGATAAATAGTAGGGCAGACGGGGCACTTTAACCTTGGTTAGGCAACCAGTCTAGGAGAAGGAAAACTCTGAATTCAAACCTGTTGAACTCCGCTTAAGAAATTGATCTTGTGTCACATCCTGCTCGTGCGGAGGGGTTGGTAAATATATATATACTGGGAATAGGTCACTCCGCATAGTTTACTTAATTTTTACAGCACATAATTCATTCCGATCTACTTCATTATATTTTTATCCTGCACAGGGCCATTTCTCTTATAAAAAAAACTACAGATTTCACTTCCTCGTCACTGGAATAATTGTTACAAATTATGTGGTGTCATGGGTTGTTGACAAGACTGTAGTTAGTTTGAAAAAGGTTCATTGGAGTTGAAAGCGTAGGCGGGGAGATTTCCGTTGGATGACCCCAACTTACCCCTAGAGAGGCACGAATCTCGCGCACCATGAGAAAAACGTAACTAATCAGATTTAGTTTTCAACCTGATGTTGAGCAGAGAGGATGCCTATCTTTATGCTGAGATTGTTAATTCCCCGCGCGGAAGAACATGGGCAAGAAAAATAAATCTTGATCAAGAAAATAAAAGTCTTGTGAGTTGATTAATTACATGACTAAAAACTAGCCATTAAAAGAAGCCCCCTTAAAAGAGACTAACATGCTGGCTAAAAGAAAGAAGAGGAAACATAGCAACTAGTAGACGATCATAGCCGAAACAGTAAAGAAGAATGAAGAACAAGTAAGTCTCAACTCTGTGTCTGTCAAATCTCTGTCTCTGTCTCTCTCTCTCTGTCACCCGAGTCTCCTCTCTCGATTATATACCTGTTGTAGGTGACTCCCCCATGACACGAACATGGACTTACCCAAAGGGTATATATTTAACAAAGTAAAGCTACTCAAAAGAGTAGTCCCAGCTACTCGTCCTTCGGGACGTGTGGGATGCTAAATTAATAGCGTCGATCCCAGATACCTGCCTCATTGCACTTAAAGGGGCAGGGCTGGGATCGACGCAATTTTTCTACCTACCACCCCATGAGTCTCGGCTTGTGGGTGGTCCCCACATAAAACGGCATTGTGCCATATCGTGTGAAAGTGGGACACATGTAAATAGGAGTAGTCCCAGCTACTCGTCCTTCGGGACGGTTGGCCCAGTGAGCTTCGGCCTCTGGAACGATGGGATACTAAATTAACAGCGTCGATCCCAGCCTGCCTCATTGCACTTAAAGAGGCAGTGCTGGGATCGACGCACTTTTTCTATCTACCACCCCATGAGTCTAGGCTTGTGGGTGGTGCCCACATAAAACGGCCTTGTGCCATATCGTGTGTAAGTGGGACACATGTAAATACCAGTAGTACCAGATACAGTTCTTCGTGTAAGCTGAAACAAGGAAACCCTTCCATTGTACGTTGATATATATTGCTGAATACAATCTGCTCCCTACATTTTATACCCGTGTTGAGTTATTATTTATTGACCCTTAAACAGGTCATAACAATATCCAATGTTGGCTATAAAACATAATGTTTGCCTCATACTATCATCTCTTCGGCCCCATGAAAGAGGGTTTGAGAGGCTAACATTATTCCAGTGACGAGGAAGTGAAATCTGTAGTGAAGAAATGGCTCAAAGAGCAGTCATAATTTTACGGGACAGGGATACATGCTATCATTCGAAGGTGAAACATTGCTTGTGAGAAAAACGGTGACAATGTGGAGAAGTAAGGATGTGATCCATAGAGGACCAGTTTCACTTTGATGTATGATACATGTTCCTTTGTGGGTAATTATACCTGTCCTAAACAAAATGGCATTACTTTTTGACTCAACTAATTGAATCTACCCTACCTATGAACATTAATGGTTATGTCCCAATCCTCATAAATATGGGTAGTATCATGCTGACTTGAGTAGTTTTATATCACTAGCAGTCGTAACCCTTCTTCACGCCGCTGGCGAGTATTGTATTTTGTTAATGTTATAAAGATTCCATTTCATTTCCAGCCTCCGTTTGGTTATTTCTCATTTACTAACCTTTGTTAGGTTACAACACTATGAGAATGCATTAGAAATAATTATAATCCTCATATACCCTATCTATGAACATTAATGGCTATGTCCCAATCCTCATATACCCTACCTATGAGCATTATGACTCAACTTCGTATAATCGTACTGTTACGTACTGACGTTTTCACAGTACCAAATCAATATAATGTTGTATACCCTTTTCTTACTTCTTATCTCTGGTCGTCTTCTCTTCTGGCCGGCTTTGCTATTCTGATCGTCTATCTTTTAACATCTTTCGTCTGGGCCTGGAATCTTCTAAGGTCTGGTCTGGTCTTCTATTGAGGACTTCGGGTCTGGTTTCTGTTAGGGATTTCTCTTTATCAGAAGCCCTGTGTCATTGTTAGTTTTTAGGTAATAAACACAAGACTTCGATTTACGTTGATGTTACTTTATTTATAAATCCCCAAACCAGACGTCTGTGCAGATCCTTACATCTTGCTAGCTCGGCTTCTAAGTTCTAACTGCCTGACTGAGTTGCTTACTCCTTAAACCAGAACAGGGTCTTCCAAGCCTTCCGGTGCTCACGATTTATCCCCGGAAAGCAAGGTCAGAGTGAGGTCAAGCGCTGTCACTCACTCTCAAGGCCATCAGCTGCACTAATCGCCATTATGATTTCTACACTATTGCCATAATCATTAGGTATCTAATAATTATGTAACAGTACAATCTACCCAAGATTCTAACCTCTAAGCATGAAATAACCCAAGACGTATTAACATGCCATTGCAGTCAATCAATCTGGAAAAATAGCACCAATACATCTCTTTTTTTTCTCCGGGTATTACCCGGTACATCTGCTAGTTATACTCATAAAAATATTTTTTTTATTTGTAATTACGTTTTTGATAATATTATCTTTAAAATATCTTCTTTCTGCTGTCAAAACTTTTTTGTTCAATTATCGATTAAATTTTTAGAAAATTGGCTGTGAGAAAGAAAGCCAGTCAATATTTATTCAATTTTATTTTTTCAAAAGTCTTACGCAAATAAATTTGAGGCTGTAAAAAAAAAAAAAAAAGAATTGAAATTTTGAAAAATAGAAAAACACATTAAGTGAATTTGATTCTCAACAACAACTCCATTCGTCCTTGGTCTGGGATCAGATCGAAATGGGTGGATCGTTTCGGTATGCTCACTGCTGCTGCTACTGCACACCAAAGGAATCTAGAGACACCCCCCACACACACATACTAATCTAAATGTAAGATTCTTTCATTTTTTTTTTTGAGCTCTGTTTTTCAAGTCTTTTGTTTTTGGTTACTGTTCATGAACAGACATGTTTTTCAGTTATCAAAAAAAAAAAAAATTTTTTTTAAATTAAAAAAAAGAACAAAAAACAAAAACAAAACAAAACAAAACAAAACAAAACAAAAAAATAAAATAAAAAGCAAAAACGAAAATCTATACTTTTACAAGAATAACGGAATACAAAAAAAAAAAAAAAAAAACAACAAAAAACGACGATGCAAAAATCTTTTGGTACTAAGATATTTTATTTAATATTTCCAGTGTAACTGATTCTCTTCAACGTTCTAAAAGGTTTTCATGACAGCTGTAGATTAAGCTGCGGCTTTTCCCGCGTCTCGAACGTTAAGTTCCGATCGATTCTTTTGAAAAGGAAACGCTTTTTAATTAGATTCCATTTTATTTTTTCTTTCTAAATTCAATTCTTCAAAACAGATGTTCATATTTTGAGTAAATCCATTAGATGGATTTGATCGCAGAATAAGCGAAAGTTATTAGAAATCAGATTTGAAAAAAAAAAAAAAAAAGAAAAAAGAAAAAAAAGAAAAGAAAGAAACAATTGTGAAAATCCTTGCGTCACATTCATGATATTAAACCCTATAAACATTGTAAATACATTCCTCCTCCTCCTCCTCCTCCTTCTTCTTCTTCTTCTCTTCTCCTCCTCCTCCTTCTTCTTCTTCTCCTCCTCCTCTCCTCCTCCTCTTACTTCTCCTCCTCCTCATCATGTCGTGCCGGCGGCACGGATATCCATAAGACCCTCTCACCACCCGTTCCTATCGCTCATTGTCTCTGGTAGGTCCTCCTCCACGCAGCATCCAGTATCTGTACAGAGCTGGTCTATGGATGTCCTTGCTGGACAACCTCCACTAGCATGTCCATGTTCTGGTTTCCACTGGAGGACATCGCTTACCAGTTCATCTTTACGTCTCCATAAGTACATTTTTGCAGACATATAGGATATCAACTATCCTGATTTAATAGTCGCTAGCTCGCCGCGAGTTAAGCAGCGATACGCCTGTTTAATATTTAGATGGGTAATCATTTAAGCCACAACAGGTTCTTTAGCCAACCTGAAATCAAAATGACTTGATTCGGTTTTAAATGACTTGAACGGTGTAGATATGCCGTAAATAAAATCAACCAACCATAGAGGACCAGCTTCATTTTGATGTATAATATCATGTTCCTGTGTTGGTAAATTATATCTCTCCTAAACAAAATAGCATTAAAGGGTTTTGTAATTTGCTTGAAGCATTGTGTTTTTATTGGTTTGTTGGTTGGTTTTGAAGGCTATCACAATGCAAGTGTAAACAAGCACAGAGAATTTGGAAGACATAAGACAGAACAAATGAGCAGCCACTAGCAACAACTTCAGTTCTAGTAATCTTCTGTTGAAGGGATTTTTTTATCCCGAAATATTAAGAATTGAGAATAAATCACAGGTTAACAAACAACACCACAGTTACCTTCTTTTGTCTTTACACTTGCATTGTGATAGCCTTCAAAACCAACCAACAAAACAGCATTACTTTTTGACTCACCTTCGTATTTTTTTAAAGGACAATACCGCAGTGAATGAATTCATTTTGTTTCTCTGAAGTAGGATTTGGATATTTTTCCGATATTAATTTTATTTTTATTATTAAAATTCATCAGATTTTATTGAATTTTTAATAAACATTCTTATGCTGTGTTATTTCAACTTTTATTTAAGTTGTGCTTTTTCAGTTTTTGGCTTTAACTGTCGAATAGAAATCAATAACTCTAAGTATAAACACATGATTAAAAAAAAATACCTACTACAAAATTGGTATCTTCTAAATTACCTGAGTCCAAATTTATTGGAATTTATTAACCAATAATTTTCCAAATTTAATATTCGAATCCAGGTTAATTTTGTAATTTCATTTTCCTTCAGGCATCACTTGAATTATAAAATAGCAAGTGAAAATTTGCCTTCCTAATTAAATCTTCCCACCCCACCCCAACCACAGGATAATTCTCTTCTTTTCCTATGTACATACAAGTTCACTCATATTGCGCACCTAACGCCGTGCAATAGCTAACCACTTAGGTGAGCAATCTCTTGTGAGGAAGTTCGATTCTCACTGGTTTCTCCATACTTATTAAATAATAGTGTCGCTATAAGGTGTCGTTGGAGGTGCGTGGTACTGTTTGAGGTGAGTGGTCTAATGGTTAGAGTCGTAGGAAATCCGAGTTCAAATTCTGGAAGAAACTACAATTCACATAGCGCTAATAAAAAAAGATTTCAATCACTGTTTAGACAATACTTTTTTTTATCCTTATGTCATGATGAAGGTTAGAAAAAAGCTGTTGTGATGTTAGTTCAACAGTAAAAAAAGAAGTCAAGTCGAGGTAGGGTAAAATGAGACAAGTGTATTTACAATAAGGTACAAGAACGGCTAGCTTGCCGCTAAACGGTAACAGCACAACCTTTTCACTCGGTGTCTCACTATTTATAGTGAGAACCGGTGTATATTCTCCACTGTAGGAACGGCTAGTACAACAAAAGCGATACGTTTTTACGTCAATTCCATCATCTAAAATAAATTAACTTTTTGGAATACTTTGCTTTTTTTTCCACATATGTATGTCTACCAGTGTGAATTTATCTACTCTCCTTCCAGCCATGGGTACATAGTAGTGCAGACTGGGCTCTTTAACCATAGTTAGGCAATCAGTCTGGGAGAAGGAAAACTATGAATTCAAACCTGTTAAATACGCTTGGGATGGTTACTACTAGAATAGATTCAGTTCTAATTAGTGATCTATTTCACTAATTTAAAATCAAAAATTTATAGAGTTACCTTGACTTACGAGTACCGTAACTTACGAGTTTTCTGAGTTTGAAGTTAATTGATTTTTGCTTTGTATTGTGAGCAAAAATTTAGGGTATGAGTTGGCTGGGCTACAGATACACTAATGTTAAATTCCAAATTTATTACGCTAAAGAAAAAATATTATTCATAAAAAATGAACATGCTCCATCCCATAATCCATTGTTGGCATCCTTCCGTCTACGAGAGACGATGGAGTAGTGTCCAATTTTTTTATCAATGTAGCCTGAGAGGGTTCATATGGAGGATGAGCTTCTGCCCAAGCTGCAGATTCCCCCTTCTCCGCACTGCCGCTGTGACCCAAAGGAAAGGTAAGAAACCAATGCAGTTTGACAACGGCAGTGTCGCAAGAGTTGATAGGTAGCATTGGATTTCGACATCACATCACCTTAGGGACTCCGGCTCCTGATTTGTTTTCTGGGGTATTTCTGTAATGGCAAACGATAACACACATAGACTTTGAAAAACCTTATTCTACATAGAATAATTGGCACACTTATTGAGAGTTTATATAGTCTATTATTCCCTAGAGAGTTCTCCAAAATAATCATACAATAGGGAAAGTAACTCTCAATCACTTATTACAATTTCGATCACTGTTTAGACAACACTGTTTGAAAAGATCTCAATCACTGTTTAGACAATACATTTTATACTTATGTCTTGATGAAGGTTAGAAAAAACCGATACGTTTTTACGTCGACACCATCATCTAAAATAAATTTAACTTTTTGGAATACTTTGCTTTTTTTCTACATGTGTATATTTACCAGCAGCTCTGCACAAGTCAGGTCTGACACATGGTCAATTTCTTAAGTGGAGTTTAACAGGTTTTAATTCAGAGTTTTCCTTGTCCTAACTGGTGGCCTAACCAAGGTTAAAGAGCCCAGTATTTACCCATAGCTGGAGGGAGAATAGCTGGATACATACTTTTTCAAGGCGTATTAACGCTATTAGATTTTTTTATTCGTGAAATAGATCACTAATTAGGACTGAGCCTATTCTAGTAGTGACCACCCCAAGTGGGTTTAACAGGTTTTAATTCAGAGTTTTCCTTCTCTTAGACTGGTTGCCTAACCAAGATTAAAGAGCCAGGTCTGTCCTACTAATTCGCAAGGGAGAGTAGTTAGATTAATACTTTGTCCAAGGGTACTAGCGCTATGTGAACTGTAGTTTCGTCCAGGATTTGAACTCGGATCGACGTGTCTATTTCCAACGACTCTAACCATTGGTCGAACTATTTGAATTGCAGGATTTGCACTCGAGTCGGTGAGTCCATTTCCTACCACGATAACCATTACACAATGCGCCTCCATTATTTAAGTAATATAACCACAAACCACAATAATCCACTATAAAACTTGCTTTTACATTAGCAACACGTTTAAACCTCAACTAAGAATTCACACACACACACACACAAAAAAAAAAAGAATCAAGAAAAAAGAATTATGTTTTAAAGAAATACAAAATCAAATACGAGAACGAAGATTTAAAGATTTTTAATATTTAGTCTTAAGTCGCAGCAATGGTATTGGCTACTTTAGTCAAACAAAAAAACCAATGAATTATGGATAAAACTCAAGACAAATTAAATCTCTTTCCTACAGCTTTCATATTTTTACATAAATCTAAATTTTTCATCAAATTATCTCCCCTGAAAGAAGGAAAAATATTTATATTAATAAAATCGGGTAAACATCATCAATATTTTTTTTGAAGAATCACGGCAATAAAGAATCAAATAATAATCCGATTAATTTTCAGTCGGAATAAGACAATTTCACTAAGACAATTTCACTAAGACAATTTCACTATGTAAAAAATAAAATAAAAAATAACGAAGAAAATACCCCCCCCTCACAAAAAAACAAACAAAAAACAAAATAACAGTAACTGAGGTGGTCACTACTAGAATAGGCTCTGTCCTAATTAGTGTTCATCCTCTACACATTATCTATAACAACCTACATTATGTTCTTTTATTTTGTTTTTTGTTTTATTTTATGTGACATTGTTTATATTGTGTAATGTGTGAAAATAAAACCTTCTTGTTCTTTTTGTTCTTGTTGTCCTTGTTGTTGTTCTTCTTTAACACCAACAACATCACCACCTTCTTCTTCTTCTTCTTCTTCTTCTTCTTTCTTCTTCTTCTTCTTCAACACCACCAACAACATCACCTCCTCCTTCTTCTTCTTCTTCTTCAACACCACCACCAACATCACCTCTTCTTTCTTCTCTTCTTCTTCTTCTTCTTCTTCTTCTTCTTCTTCTTCTTCAACCACCACCACAACATTCTTCTTCTTCTTCTTCTTCTTCTTCTTCTTCTTCTTCTTCTTCAACACCACCACCAACATCACCTCCTCCTCCTTCTTCTTCTTCTTCTTCTTCTTCTTCTTCTTTCTTCTTTCTTCTTCAACACCACCACCAACATTCTTCTTCTTCTTCTTCTTCTTCTTCAACACCACCACCACATTTCTTCTTCTTCTTCTTTCTTCTTCTTCTTCTTCTTCTTCTTCAACACCCCACCACCAACATCACCTCCTCCTTCTTCTTCTTCTTTCTTCTCTTTTCTTCTTCTTCTTCTTCTTCTTCTTCTTCTTCTTCTTCTCAACACCACCACCAACATCCTCCTTCTTCTTCTTCTTCTTCTTCTTCTTCTTCTTCTTCTTCTTCTTCAACACCACCACCAACATCACCTTCTTCTTCTTCTTCTTCTTCTTCTTCTTCTTCTTCTTCAACACCACCACCACATTCTCTTCTTCTTCTTCTTCTTCTTCTTCTTCTTCTTCTTCTTCTTCAACACCACCACCAACATCACCTTCTTCTTCTTCTTCTTCTTCTTCTTCTCTTCTTCTTCTTTCTTCTTCACACCACCACCAACATCACCTTCATCTTCTTCTTCTTCTTCTTCTTCTTTTTCTTCTTCTTCTTCTTCTTCACCACCACCTTCTTCTCTTCTTTCTTTCTTCTTCTTCTTCTTCTTCTTCTTCTTCTTCTTCTTCTTCTTCTTCTTCTCTTCTTCTTCTTCTTCAACACAACCACCAACATCACCTTCATCTTCTTCTTCTTCTTCTTCTTCAACACCACCACCAACATTCTCTTCTTCTTCTTCTTCTTCTTCTTCTTTCTTCTTCTTCTTCTTCTTCTTTTCTTCTTCTTCTTCTTTCTTCTTCTTCTTCTTCTTCTTCTTCTTCTTCTTCTCTTCTTCTTCTTCTTCTTCTTCAACACCACCACCAACATTCTTCTTCTCTTCTTCTTCTTCTTCTTCTTCTTCTTCTTTCTTCTTCTTCTTCTTCTTCTCTTCTTCTCTTCTTCTTCTTCTCTTCTTCTTCTTCTTCTTCTTCTTCTTCTTCTTCTTCTTCTTCTTCTTCTTCTTCTTCTTCTTTTCTACACACCACCTTCTTCTTCTTCTTCTTCTTCTTCTTCTTCTTCTTCTTCTTCTTCTTCTTCTTCTTCTTCAGTTCGTTCATTAATCTGTTACATATTTGACAGATTTTAAATATTTCGCGACAAAATCAAACAAAATTCATTCTAAGATCTATCCTATCCCATTAAGTAATTCATTTATTCATTAAGGAATTGAAATTTCACAATTTCATTAAATACACGAGGCGAGAATTAATCAACTCCTTGATAACATTAGTCTCCTTTGCCGGATGTCACAGAAGTAGTTATGCATGTCTCCACCAGGGGTAGAGAGCTGGGGTTCATTGAGCACGGACTTGGAAGTCTGTTACGCTCTAATATTTATGTGTAAATTGGATCGAATACAACATATCCACTCATTATTAATAGCGGTCTCATCATCATCATCATCATCATCATCTTGTCCCACTAATAGTACGAATATCCATGACAATCTCTCGCCGTTCATTGTAAACAGCCTCGTCCAGGATTTCAACGCATCTCACCGTGTCCATTTCCTATGAACGTGTAACGTTGTATATTTTCACAGTACCCAAACGTATATATATACGTAACGTTCTAATATCGATATATTCTCCGTACTAAAAATGTCTTCGCGCACGTGGCGGTCATCTTGTTGATAAAGATTACAACGCGAGAAATATGTAGTCACCACTGCTAGCCTTTATTATCGTGCTCGACCCGTGGGCTGTATCGGAGAGGAGGAAAGGCAGAGAGAGAGGAGAGAGAGAGAGAGAGAGAGAGAGAGAACACTGTTAACTTACTGTGACCCCATACTAGGCACCAGAGGCCGTCCGTTCCCCTACGCGTCGCTACGAAAACAAAAAGAGAGCGGTACCTTTCTTCGTTGTTCCACGTCACCCGAAAGTTCCGGTTGACACTCAATTCTCCATTCGGGTGTCACGCCCCGGTCAAATCATCGTTCATCCTGTTTTGTGCTCATCACTATTTTTAAAAATCTTTACTCTCTCACTTATTTCTTTCTTCCTCCTTTTCTAATATAGTAGTTCTCGCTCACAAAAGTCAGGACCTTCATTATCTCGTTATATAGACAGATAGGTGTGGCGCTCTATCTCAGATGCCAAAATAATCTCCTTGGTCTAGCGCTAGTGAAAAGGGAATATACTCCCTCACTGTCTGGTTGATACAGACTTTAGGTCACCCCGACGACTTTACTTTTACTTAGAGATAATAAAAGCTAATCCTTAACTTTTTCCTCGTAAATTCCTACCATAAAATAAACTGAACCCTCATTTTATGTCCGTGTTTTTGCAATAAATGGTTTATTTTTCTTGTACCCGTCATTTTACTATACTGAATATATTTTTTTGATTCTTTATTATTTAACAAATAAAGAAAATATATTTAGTATCGTAAAATAACAGGTGCAAGAAAAATAAAACATTTATTGCAAAAACACGAACATAAAATGAGGGTACAATTTATTTTATGGTAGGAATTTACGAGGAAAAAGTTAAGGATTACCTAATAAAATTTGATAGTTCTTACTTTTTACGCTTCTGCTTCTGATTGTTCGTCTAGGTCATCTAACTCGTTGGTCGCCATTTTATCTGGGCTGAGTTGATTTTCTTTCTTATTTCTTCTTACGGGCTGGGCTGGACATTGCTTATTCAATAATTTAATTAACAAAAATAATAACTTCTTGATCAAGGTTTATTTCATAGCCCATGATTCCGCCGCTGAGAGAGATGGACACTGAAGGTGACAAACAACGTTTACGCTCCTTGAAAGCCGGATCGAATCTGCTCTAAACTAGAAACTAATCCCACCCGTCCAATCGCACGCCTTCTAAGGGGTAAAAAATTATTAACCGTCACCGGTAATTTTCCATTGGACCCCGTTATTTTTAAGTTAACGGCCCTAATTCAAAATTCTAACTACAGGCACGTTCATAGATTATGTAACACCTTCTCTATTGTAAAGATATCCTCAAGAGTTCCATTATAGATTTTTGCTGAATTCCAATTAGCCAGTTCTGTTTCTGAATATTAGCTTAATATGCGTGTAAAATTTCATTTTCATTGGCTCACTGGTGTATGCGACACATGATTATACACCAACAGGCAGAAATTTTCATTTATGTAGTAGATTACAACGAAACATTATCTCCTCCCTCCCCCTCTCTCTCTCTCTCTCTCTCTCTCTCTCTCTCTATATATATATATATAATATATATATATATATATATATATATATATATATATGGTTATCGGAAAATTTCCGTTGTAAATATCTGAAAAAAATATAGAACCAAGTTTCCGAAAATGCCTGTGTAATAATTTAGCAAAAGATTTATTCACTTACAAAAGCGATAATAAAATATAACCAAAATTTGCATCTTTCTGTTTCGTGTTAGATTTTTGTGCAACCATAAAACGGATATATATGCAAAGCAAACCAGCAAAGGGATCTTTATATATTCAGGTTGTAAAATCCATAATTCATGAAAATTTAGCATAAATAATAGTTTTCCAAATGATTCTCCTACAAATGCACGTGGTTTAATAGATGGGCGAATATCTACAGATATCACTTTGTGATCAATGGCACGATAGAATGATATCCCAGATTTAAAAAATACCGTCGCACAGAACCTAGTTTGGTTTGGTTTTTTTTACAGCATATTAAACTCAGTGGGTCATTTAATGCGTTTTCCTAGACCGGTTACCATACCAAAGTGAAATAGACCAGCCTGACTTACCATTTACTCATAACTGGTGGGAGAATAGTTGGATTCATATATTTCCTTAGGATATTAGCACTAAGTGAAAATGCGAACAGCCTCATCCACGATTTAAAAGTTCACCTTGTCCATCTCCTAAAATGTTTAGACTGGTTTATTTTGTTTTACGGCATATCAACCTCAGTGGGTCATTTAATGCCGACAGACATTTGAAATAAATTCATTCTTAATGGATACTCAATTTTTTTATTAACACATTTTCTATTTAACCCAAAGATTGGCCCCTTACAGATGAAGGTGGAGCTGAAGTAACCAGATGGTTCATGAAATTTCGCACGTATTGCAAGAACCTCAACGATATAGCAAAGTCACGTAAGCTTAAAACTGTATTTTGAGGCTGTGATCCAAGCCATAGAAGCAAATCCGACGAATAGCACTTGGAGAGTATTAGGCGAGCCCGGCATTTTACAGTCCAGTTCGTCACCTCCATGATCTCGACAAAAACATCTTGAGCTGCCAAAGTATGCCCTACGTTACCAAAATATTACCACAGAATAATAATTTAATTATTACAACTTTGATATGTTTACTTAAGAGCTATTGCTAAATAGTTCAATATGTAAAAAGTATAATAATCTTGATTTAACTCTTTCTCACTCTTTTTTCTTTCCTTCTTTTTTTAATCTTTTATCGGATCAAAAAACATTTTGAAATCTCTTTCAAATAATGAACGTCATTGCTTTTGATCAACAGTCTAACTATTCAAAATGCTTTCACAGGCTGGGTCATTGTTATACTTCGATAAACAGTGAACCCCCCAAAGAACGCCGGAGGAAACTGCGGCCGAAACATTGTGTTTTTATATTACCACAATAAAATTGAGGACAGCAATTCAAAATAATACACATCAAGCCTCATCTCAAAAATTCAAACAAATAAGGACAACTTATTATTATTATTATTATTATTATTATTATTATTAGGTTTTCACACCTGCCGTAACCGGGTTCACTGGAGGCTGAGTGACAGCAAGTCTCCCCCTACTGAGTATTCTAGCCGATCCCAATAGTGATGTAGTTTGAATGGTCTCGAGTCTTCCTCTGATTTCCAATTCACCAAAATTCTTTTCCTGGGCTTTGGGACCGTTACAAGGGCACCAATTACAATTGGTACGACCTTCACCTTCATATTCCACAGTTTCCTCAATTCTCTGGCAAGGTCCATGTATTTGTCTATCTTTTTGCTTTCTTTCATTCTCATTATTATTATTATTATTATTATTATTATTATTATTATTATTATTATTATTATTATTATTATTTTCACTCCCTTTGGGTTTTTCACACCAGCGTTAGCTGATGGTATTTCACTGGAGGCTGAGAGACAACAAGTACTCTCAGGTATCCAGGACTCTTCTGAGTGTTCTAACCGATTGCAGCAGTGCAGTAGTCTGGATGGTTTCGATTCTTTCTCTGACTTCCAGATCCTCCAGTCTTTTTTCCAAGTTTATAGGGACCGTTCCAAATGCACCAACTACAATTGGTATCACTTTCACTCTCATATTCCACAGCTTTTTCAATTCTCTGGCAAGGTCCAGGTATTTATCCATCTTTTCATTAGTAATAGTAGTAGTTGTAGTGGTGGTAGTAGTAGTAGTAGTTTTAGTCACGTTGATGATTGATCAAAACTCAATTTCTTTCTCTCAACATTTGTCGTTTAGCTTATTTTTCCACAGCTTTATCAATTCTCTGGCAAGGTCCATGTATATGTCCATCTTTTTGCCTTCCTCCATCTTCCTTTAATCTGCTGGAACTGCTAAGTCTACCAGTTTACAAGTTCTCTTTTTTTCTTCTTTTTGTTGTTGTTTTTGTTAATCAATACTGGGTCTGGCCTCCTAACTGGGATAAGGTGATCCGTCTTTCTCTCGAAGTCCGAGAGAATTTTATGCGTTTCATTCCCAAGAACACATTCTGGTTTATGATATACCATTTTGTTGCATGGTCAATATTAATTTTTTTGCATAATTTCAAGTGGATCACCTTCCCAACCCAGTCGTGCCTAGTTTTGTATTCTCCTTGTGCTAATTTGTTCCAAGTGTACCAACTACAATTGGTATAATTTTCACTCTCATATTACACAGTTTTTTTTCTTCAATTCTCTGGCAAGGTCTAGGTATTTATCCATCTTTTCATTAGTAATAATAGTAATAGTTGTAGTAGTAGTAGTAGTAGTAGTAGTGACGTTGAGGATTGATTAAAACTCAATTTCTTTTTCTCAACATCTGTCGTTTAGCTTATTTTTCCACAGCTTTTTCAATTCTCCGGAAAGGTCCAGGTATTTATCCCTCTTTTTATTAGTACTAATAGTAGTAGTAGTAGTAGTGTTAGTAGTAGTTTTAGTAACGTTGAGGATTGATTAAAACTCAATTTCTTTCTCTCAACATCTGTCGTTTAGCTTATTTTCAATAAACCCGCTGATAATTCTCACACCAAATTGTTGAAAAGTTTTCGAAAAACAATGAAAATTAACCGAAGGCAGCAGTTTGTCTGTGAATATCCTACACCTGGAATTGGCAGGTGTACATCTTAATCTTATTTTAATACACTCATGGGAATCGATTCCACAGCCAAAGAATTGGGTTTCACGTTTAATGTCTAAATAGCATTTCATCTCTGTTATTGACAAAAACCCAAAACCAAGAAAAAAAAACAAACAAAAAAAAACACCCCAAACAACAACAACAGCAACAACAGCAACAACATCAATGAGGAAGGAAGATAATAATTTCATGAAAAATGAATAAATGATTTCATTATAAAATATTTCTTACAGATTTTTTAAATCAGGTTTGATGAAAATGTGGAAGTTAACCCAGATGAATAACAAAACTTTCTATATTCTAATTAGGGCCGGCTTAGCCCAGTCGGTAGAGTGTCTGGCTGGGCACTTCGAGGTTCCTGCTTCAATTCAGGCCCACGTCAACTCAGCGTATGAGTAGCACATGGATATGTGCGGTAAAGTGAGGAGCTGATGGTAGGAGTGGCACACCGCCTAAGGCGCCCAAACAATCTCCTTGGTCTAGAGCTAGTGAAAATGTGATATACTCCCTCGCTGTCTGGCTGATACCGACTTTAGGCCAGCCCGACGACTTTACTTATGTCTTCTCTCTAACTTCATTTTCATGTAGATGCGATATAGGCCAGGATAAGTTTATTTATAGCCTATCTATATTCTATTATAATGTCTTCCCTCTAAATTATCTTTTTCTTGTAGATGCGAAAAAAAAAACCACCCCAAAACAACAACATCAACAATGAGGAAGGAAGATAATAATTTCATGAAAAAAAATAAATGAATTCATTATAAAATATTTCTTACAGGATAAGTTTATTTATAGCCTATCTATATTCTATTATAATGTCTTCCCTCTAAATTATCTTTTTCTTGTAGATGCGATATAGGTCAGGATAAGTTTATTTATAACCTTTCTATATTCTATTATAATGTCTTCCCTCTAAATTATCTTTTTCTTGTAGATGCGATATAGGTCAGGATAAGTTTATTTATAACCTTTCTATATTCTATCATAATGTCATCTATCTAATTAGTTTGATGTCTAATATCAAAAAATAAAATATTCCTTACTTTTGGGATTGAATTATGTTTTGAATAAAATCATTTTCATCGTTTCAATTAGCAGTAATTTGCAATTAAGTCATAAAGTAACAAATATCTCACTATTCATCTTCCTATCAATTTCACCCCCTCTATTATATATTAGTCTATCTGTGGGATCAATTTGGAGAGTCACTCTCCCAAATCCAGGCTGACTGCCTTTTTCTCGCAGATATAGGTCGTAATTTTATTGATAGCTTTGGTTTGGCTTGTTTTGTTTTACGGCATATCAACCTCAGTGGGTCATTTAATGCCGATAAAGTTTGGAAATAAATCAATTCTTAATGGATAATACAATTTTTTTATAAATACATTTTTCTATTTAACCCATAGATGGGGCCCGCTCCGAGTCAGGGTGGACCAGGGAGCAATGGTGATGAAGGGGTGCTCCACATTCCCAAAACCTCCAAAACTGGAACCTCACCATCAGATAGAGTTTAACGTCATTCCCAGGACATGTAGACCCGCAGTCACCGCCTTCTAGCACCCATATGATAAAAAGGGCCTGGGGCTTGCCATAAGGGCAATAGTGTTGGAAAAATCATATCGGTGCTAGGGCTTGACGTGACCAGCCGATTGATCGGAGGGGGCCTCTCCGACCGCCCGTCTAGCCCAAGATAGGGCCAAAGTGGAGTATTGCATGTCATGAACTGCTCTTTATTGATAGCATTTCTTTATTCTCATATTATGCCTTCTAATTTACCTCTTTCTCTTTATCTGTTAGGATTCCATCTATGGCTTAAATAGTAGAATGTAATTTATAGAAAAAATTGAGTATCCATTAAGAATTAATTTATTTCAAAAGTTTGTTGGCATTAAATGACCCACGGAGGTCGATATGCCGTAAACCAAACCAAACCAAACCAAATTTCTTTTCCTTATATGCAATATATGTGGGAAGCGCGTGGTGTAATGGATAAAGTCATGGGAAATGGACTAGTCGCCGCGAGTTCAAATCTTGGATGTGGTAAATGCATTTCACTTAGCGCTAATACCCTTGGGAAAGGTATGAATCCTACTCTCCCTCCAGCTATGGATAAATAGTAGGGCACACTGGGCTCTTTAACCTTGGTTAGGCAACCGGTCTAGGAGAAGGAAAACTCTGAATTCAAACCGGTTGAACTCCGCTTAAGACCTTGTGTCACATCCTGCTCGTGTGGAGGGGTTGGTAAATATATATATGCGATATAGGTTAGGATAAGTTTATTTATAACCTTTCTATATTCTAATATTATGCCTTCTTTCTAAATTATCTCTTTCTCTTAGATGGAATATAGGTCAGGGTGGTTCTATTAATAGTATTTCTATATTATCATATTATGTCTTTTGTCTAACTTATTTTGTTCTTTTGAATGTAATATAGGTCATAGTTTTTAACGAAAATTAATACCCCCCCCAAAAAAAAAAACACCCAAAAACGAAACAAACCCCGTTATTGCAATAACATGCTTTTGGCCTCGTTTTCTTTAAAACCTTATAGGTGTGAAATAACATAAACATGGCACACCTGGCACTCTGGATGGCGGATGTGTCGGACATTCACGGAAGCGTAATTTACGACTGACAAATCAGAAAACACAATTGCCTGGGAATTGTGAAGGAGTTCGTTCATTGGTGAGGGGCAATCTCTAGTTTGTTTACTTTATAAGAGGTCCACAAAGTGTTAACTCTGGTTCTTATAAAACATTGGGTTACTTAAAGGATAAGTTACCCAATGCGGAATACTTCAGTTAGGAAAACAACAAACGCGTTAGTTACATTTATATAACTTTATTATAACATTATAACATATTAAGGGAACAAAGTTCCCCAGGCCATTTAATGTCACAAGTGTCGAAACATACACATTGTGAACTGTATAGATGGACGGATTGAGTTCACATGATCTGTAAGTACTTGAACATCTTCCTGATTCAGAGAAATAACATGTATATATTTACCAAACCCTCCGCAAGAGCAGGATGTGACACAAGGTCAATTTTTAAGCGGAGTTCAACAGGTTAGAATTCAGTGTTTTCCTTCTTATAAACCGGTTGCCTAACCAAGGTTAAAGAGCCCAGTCCGTCCTACTATTTACCCATAGCTGGATGGAAAGTAGGATTCATACCTTTCCTAAGGGTATTAGCGCTAAGTGAAATGCAATTACCACGTCCAGGACTTGGGGCGACGAGTCCATTTCCCATGACTTTAACCATTACACTACGCGCTTCCATTGTTAGGGTCCCATCTATGGGTTAAACAGATTAAAAAATGAGTATTACAATGTGTTTAAAAATTAGTTTGAAAAAAAATTGAATACCCAAAAAGAATTAATAAAAAAAAAAAAATATTTGGCATAAAATAACCAAACAAGGGTTGGCATGCCGTAAAATCAAAAAATTCAAGTACTTGAACATCTTCCTGATTCAGAGAAATAAAATGTATATATTTACCAAACCCTCCGTAAGGGCAGGATGTGACACAAGGTCAATTTTTAGCGGAGTTTAACAGGTTTTAATTCAGATTTTTCCTTCTGCTTGACTGGTTGCCTAACCAAGGTTAAAGAGTTTAGTGTGTCCTGCTATTTACCCATAGCTGGAGGGAGAATATGTGAATTCATACCTTTTCCAAGGATATTAACGCTATGTGAAATGCAAACAGCCTTGTCCAGGATTTGAACTCGGGTCGACGTGTCCATTTCCAACGACTCTAAACAATACACCACTCAACTCCACGAAGAATAGAAGGTAAGATTTGAAAATAAACTTGAGTGTCTTTTGTGACCAATGTGTTTGTCGTTTCTTCCAACAATCGGGATCAAGTGACAACCCAACCCTTTTGACCCACCCAATTATATTACACTTGTATGAATTATAAAAAGGGCCGGTTTAGCTCAGTCGGTAGTGCCTTCCATAACGAACCTCCAGGTTCCGAGTTCTATACCGGACCTTGTCAACTCAGCCTATGATTAGCACAGGGATCTGTACAGCAAAGAGAGGTTCTAATAGTAGGTTCTAATATTAGGTGTTGCACTCCACCTCAAACGCCAAAAACAATCTCCTTCGTCTAGTACTTGTGAAAAGAGGATAGACTCCCTTGCTGTCTGGCTTATACCGAGAATAGATCACTCTGTATAATTTATTTAATTTTTACAGCACATAATTCATTACAATCTACTTCATAATGTTTTTATTCTGTCCAGTGCTATTTTTCTTATTAAAAAACACACTACAGATTTCACTTCCTCGTC
>CM042167.1:78473483-78524247 GCA_023376005.1 Doryteuthis pealeii
GACAAATAATGTTAAGATTGTGTTTATAATTTGACTGTTGTGCAAACAAAGCGTTGAATAATTGCACAACAGTTAAATTATGCAAAATTATTCCCCAAATTGAATCATTACTATACATAGATAAACAAAATCTTAACCCTTGTAATGAAATGAGAACAACCGACTCCAATGGATTACAAGATAAACCTGACGAATGTCGGAGGATATATCGGATAAAACGTTGTGTATGTGTTTCTCACAATAAAGATGAGGACAACAGTCTGAAAAAATCAAAATAATAGTTGAAATTTTAAGATTTTAATAAAGATAACAATTATCATAAAGAAATAAAAAACTGGTAGACCCTCTCATCATTAAGTTCCTGAATAGATTAGACTCGATGTCTAACTCTAAGGAGATTATGATATGCTGGATCCCAAGTCATATAGGAGTGAGGGAGAATGAAAGAGCAGACTCTGCAGCTAAATCGGCTCTAGATTTGATCCCCGACAAGTTCAAGATACCATATACTGACTTGAAACCTAAAATTAATTGATTCCTTTATACAAAATGGCAACAACACTGGAATTACAACATCCACAATAAACTCTTCCTAATCATACCCACTTTGGGAGGCGGGAAACCAACTTTAAGGAAGTCTAGAAAGGAACAAGTCATTTTGTCCCGATTACGTATTGGTCATACAAGACTAACGCACTCCTATATACTCAAACAAGAACAACAACCACAATGTGGAACATGTAAAACATCTTTGACAGTTAAACACTTATTCATGGAATGCAGGTTTTTTGCTCACATCAGAAACCGTTATTTTAAAGCAAACAATATGAAAGATCTGTTTGAAAATGTCAACATGGAGGATATTCTCTCTTTTTTGAAGGAAATAAAATTATACCCTAGAATATAGACATGAAACTAATCAACACCAAAAGGCATAATCCTCAATAATGCTAACACATTGTTAAAACCAATTACTAAGAAGTATAAATATAAATACACGATATGTATAACTTCCTAACCGTTATGACATAACGCCAGGCGGGTTGATATGCCGTTAAAATCAATAAACAAACAAACAATAAAGATAAACAGCCAAGCGAGATGTTTCTGACTTTTTAATAAAAAATAAGAAAAAAAAATCCAAGAGAAAGAAAATAAGAATAAGAAAAAGTCAAGAAGAATATTCTGACTTTTAAATAAGAATAAGAAAAAGTCAAGAGAAAATGTTTCTGACTTTTTAATAAGAATAATAATAAAAAAAAATCCAAGAGAAATGTTTTCTGACTTTTTAATAAGAATAAAGAAAAAGTCAAGAAATTTTCTGACTTTTTAATAAGAATAAGAAAAAGTCAAGAGAAATGTTTTCTGACTTTTTATAAGAAGAATAAAAAAAAAAAATCCAAGAGAAAATGTTCTGACTTTTTAATAAGAATAAGAAAAAGTCAAGAGAAATGTTTCTGACTTTTTATATAAAGAGAAAATCAAGAGAAATGTTTCTGACTTTTTAATAAGAATAAAGAAAAAGTCAAGAGAAATGTTTTCTGACTTTTTAATAAGAATAAGAAAAAGTCAAGAGAAATGTTTCTGACTTTTTAATAAGAATAAGAAAAATCAAGAGAAAATGTTTCTGACTTTTTAATAAGAATAAGAAAAAGCAAAGAAGAAATGTTTCTGACTTTTTAAGAAGAATAAGAAAAAGTCAAGAGAAATGTTTCTGACTTTTTAATAAGAAAAGAAAAGTCAAAGAGAAATGTTTCTGACTTTTAATAAGAATAATAAAAAAAATCAAGAGAAAATGTTCTGACTTTTAATAAGAATAATAAAAAGTCAAGAGAAATGTTTTCTGACTTTTTAATAAGAAAAGTCAGAGAAATGTTTTTCTGACTTTTTAATAACGAATAAGAAAAAGTCAAGTTGAAATGTTTTCTACTTTCTGTAATAAGATAAGAAAAAGTCAAGAGAAATGTTTCTGACTTTTTAATAAGAATAAGAAAAAAAGTCAAGAGAAATGTTTCTGACTTTTAATAAGAATAAGAAAAATCCAAGAGAAATGTTTCTGACTTTTTAATAAGATAAGAAAAGTCAGAGAAATGTTTCTGACTTTTTAATAAGGAATAAGAAAAAGTCAAGAGAAATGTTTCTGACTTTTTAATAAGAATAAGAAAAAGTCAGAGAATGTTTCTGACTTTTTTAATAAGAATAGAAAAAGTCAAGGAAATGTTTCTGACTTTTAATAAGAATAAGAAAAAGTCAAGAGAATGTTTCTGACTTTTTAATAAGAATAAAAAAATCAAGAGAAATGTTTCTGACTTTTTAATAGAAATAAGAAAAGTCAAGAGAAATGTTTCTGACTTTTTAATAAGAATAAGAAAAAGTCAGAGAAATGTTTCTGCTGACTTTTTAATAAGAATAGAGAAAAGTCAAGGAAATGTTTCTGACTTTTTAATAAGAATAAGAAAAAGTCAAGAGAAATGTTCTGACTTTTTAATAAGAATAAGAAAAAGTCAAGAGAAATGTTTCTGACTTTTTAATAAGAATAAAAAAAGTCAAGAGAAATGTTTCTGACTTTTTAATAAGAATAAGAAAAAGTCAAGAGAAATGTTTCTGACTTTTAATAAGAATAAGAAAAAGTCAAGAGAAATGTTTCTGACTTTTTTAATAAGAAAAGAAAATCAAGGAAATGTTTCTGACTTTTAATAAGAATAAGAAAAAAAGTGAAATGTTTCTGATTTTTAATAAGAATAAGAAAAAAAAATCCAAGAGAAATGTTTTCTGACTTTTAATTAAGAATTAAGAAAAAGTCAAGAGAAATGTTTCTGACTTTTTAATAAGAATAAAAAGTATAAAAAATCTAGAATAGATTTATCGATAAATAAAAAAGCAAGAGAAATGTTTCTGACTTTTTAATAAGAATAAGAAAAAAGTCAAGGAAATGTTTCTGACTTTTAATAAGAATAAAAAAGCCAAGCGATTTTAACCTCTGCTATAGATTAGATTATTCAGGAGTGAATATCTGAAATCAAACGGGCGTTATAAAAAAAATTGGAAGTCACAAGTCGCTAATAGGTTAAAAATTTTCCCATGTCTGCATTTAATGCTTACGAACATCAATAATAGTCGCCAGGCAACGATATGATTGAACCAACTGGAAAGAGAGTAAAGGCCATCGTTTATGAAAAAGAAAAAAAAAAAAACATGGCCGCAGTTGTCAATAGTCGTATATAAATGATCTAATTGGAAGCAGACGAAGAGGACTGAAAAAAAGAAGGGATAAAAAGGGGAGGTAAAAGAGGAATGAAAAGACGGATAGGGAAATAACAAGGAAGATTATAAATGCCAGTTGCGCCAATGAGCGATGATTTCTAGTTGTGGTGAGAAAATGACCTTCGATTTCGACATCAGCATTTTTCCTGTCTCTCATAAAATTCCGGAGCGTTCAAAGTCAGAGATCAGAAATTACCTGTGTGGATTAGATCGGTGATTCGTAATTGATTTTGGGAACATTCTTCGGAGAGAAACCAGTCTCGAAGAGACATAAACACGTTAGGAAATAACGGTGGTAAGCACTTGCATATTGATTGAATCCAAGGGAAGGAATTTGCAGTGAACAAAAATAACACGACGAAACTCGTAGAAATATCGTTAGCTGAGTTATGAATGATTGCAGGTCTTTGTATTTGAATACGTGAATTGCAGTTGGGTATTATTTTTCAATAGAAATCTGTTGGGTAAGGGAAATAGCATTTTTAAAATTTCACGGAAATGTTACATACTGTATATACCCTTCTGGTATACTTGGCATATAATGGGAGAGAGAGTGAGTTCATCTCGGGTTAGAGAGAGAGAGATGAGAGGAGGAGAGGAGAGAGAGAGAGAGAGAGAGAGAGAGGAGAGAGAGAGAGAGGTGAAGAAGAGAACATAACAAGGATGTTGGAGGAACAGACAGAATACAGATAAGACAGAAAGACAGCAAGCAAGAGAGAGAGAGAGAGAGAGAGAGAGGAGGAGAGAGAGAGAGAGGAGAGAGAAGCATGAGAGTATGTGTGTGTGTGTTTTTTGTAGTGAGTGTGTGTGTGTGTGTGTGTGTGTGTGTGAGAGAGAAGATTATGAAAACTTGCAAAGTACATCTTGAGACCTAAGGAAGAGAAAAAGACCGAAGTGAAGGACGAGGAACAATTAAAACATTTTGAGACAGAGAGGAGAGAGATAGAGAGAGAGAGAGAGAGAGAGAGAGAGACAGACGACAGAACAGACAGACAGACTTAGATTAGAGAGGAGACGGTCTTACTTGATTTCCATTACTTGATAACTTCGCTTGCTGCAAACTTGGCTCCATGTCTTGTCGCTTTGAACTGTTATTTTAAAGCTGGTTTTCTTCTTCTGTCTAGTTGGGCATTGTTTGTTTTACATTTAATAAACAAACAAAGACTTGGAGTTTGCTTGATCAAGCTTTATTAGCCCATAATTTATTTTATCGCGGTAATGGTAAAGAAAAAACTTCAAAATCGGTCATTTTGTGGTTACAGATCTATTTCTACCACAGTATCAGTGTAATACCTATGAGTATCATCACACTGTGCCTTATTGAAATCCGAGGTCTGATGATACTCATAGTATACACTGACAACTGTGGGTAGAAATAGATCTATGGACCGCAAAATGATCGATTTCTAAGCTTTTTTCTTTACCATTACATTTTTCTGTTCAATTATATTGAACATCGAGCTCTCAACTTAGGCTGAATAACTCTAACATTCTGCTGTTACAAAAAGGTCCAACTTAGAATCATCCTAATACCAACTGACTTAGTAACCCATAATATATATAATATATATATATATATATATAATATATATATTTACATTGTCTGGAGGAAACAATAGCAATGACAAAATCCAAATCCGGAAGAAACTATTAAATAAAAAGAAATGAATGATATTCAAACGTAACATGCAAATAAGTTTAAACCTATTAAAACAACCACTATTGAACCATTTATATACCGTGACGCATTGGTTTGTATTTCGCCTGGTGAGTTGTCTGCCCCTTTTGTTTGATGATGCCCCTAGGGCACGAGTATTTAAGCGCCGGTTTCAAGCCTTCGCTCTCTTTATAGCTTCAGGCAACACGAGCCCATGGGGTTAGTTCTATCTAACCCTCTCGTGGGCTACCCCCCTTACTTCTTAAGTTCGTTTACAGCATGGACTATCGCTAAGTCTCATGTCTGTACTCTTTATTGTTTATACTCTGTATCTTTCATGCAATGTGTCTATCTTGATTTGTGTAAACTCTTTTACCTATTATGACGTTGTATCTACTGTTATCATGTGCTGTGTTATTTAAATGTTTGTATATTAACCTTCTGTCGGATTATTGTATTTAAAGCAGTTGGAACTTTACTCCATCCTTACATACCATGTATATGCATACAAAACCCGCGCGATCGGAACATAAAATACATGAAGAGTAGAAACCATTTTTTTTCATATTTCATAAAAAAGTAAAGAATGAAATTTAAGTACTTCAATGTCACGAAAAGTGAACACAGCCACCCATATATTTTTTTTACAATTGCAGTGTGCGCGTGCACAGGACCTGGTGTTTTTACACAAAATGCGAAGAGATACTTGAAAACAATTAGTGATGATTGGAAAAAATCATTACAACTGGATCCTGATATGATAATTTCACTGTTTTTAAATATCAGATTCTGAAGAGGAAAATGTGGCCTAAATCATTTAATTTATATCTGATTGGTATTTATATATATGCTGCGTTAGAATTAAATGGCGTTGGTAATGAGCCATTAAAATATACATTTACTATATTTCAGGAAACATAGTCCACTTCAGACTAGCAATAAAAGGAAGATTGTAGCGTCGTCACAGGAAGTAAGTTCAAGATGTGAGTTTTAATTTCGTTCGTATCTGTTGGATATCCGGGAGCTCTTAATATGTATTCTGAAATGTACCATTTTATTTCCCTTTTTTTATATAGAATTAAAGATAATTAATGTAAGTACGAATAGATTAAATGCACCACATGACCTTGGAATGTCAACTAATTTTTTAAAGAACTTTTAAGAGAAATTTATAATAAATTTCGAAAGAAAATCTATAGCATTGAATTATTAATTTCTATTTCCTTAGTGAACTTATGTAATGGTATCATTCAGAACTTTGATATATTCTTATATATATATATATATATAGTCAAGTAAAGTCGTCGGGGGCGGCCTAATGTCGGTATGAGCCCTCACGAGGGAGTCCTACCCCTTTTCACTAGCCGCTAGACCAAGGAGATTATTTTAGAGGTCTGAGTGGAGCCCACACCTATATATATATATATATATATATTATATATATATATATATATATATATATTATACACTATCACCAGAACTTGCTTTTTGGAACAAAAATTATGAAGATTTGATTTATAATCGTGGGGATGATTAAAAGAATAAAATTCAAAGAGTAAACAACATTATTTTTTTTTCATTTAGTATTTTAATAGGAGACATAATCTTTCTTTTCAGAGTATATGTGCACTTTTTTTTCCTGACGCAAGGTCTTTTTTTACATAGAGAATTTAATACGGCATCCTGTGAGGATCCAACTCTTGATTCAGTTATAACGGAATCTGCAAGACTAACTCCTCCCTCATCACAGGCGATGCCGAGAAGGCGCTTCTAGTAGAATATGAATCTTAACTCTCCGGTAAAGAATAGCCCGGGTGCAGCAGTCTGTCATCAATAATAGTCGCAACGCAAACGATATTGTTTGATTGATCAGGAATTCCACTTATACCTAAATATATATGAAGCTAAATCTTGAATATGATATGGGAAAACATTATCTTCACTTTGATCCTCATTATTATATGTATGTATGTATATATTTACCAACACCTCCACTGAGGTAGGTTGACGCAAGATATCAATTCATTAGCGGAGTTTAACACGGTTTTAATTCAGAGTTTCTTTCTCCTAGACAGGGTTACCTAGCCAGGGTTAAAGAACCCAGTCTGCCCAACTATCTACGCATAATGGAGGGAGAGTAGCTGGATGCATACCGTTCCCAGAGTATTAGGCATGTGAATATAAAACAGCCTCGTCCATGATCTGAACTCGGAGTCCATTTCCTTACGACTCTAACCATTACACCACGCACCTCTCTCATTATTATGTTCAATCACTCTAAAGTTTGCATGCAATGACATTCAAGTTTCAACGTTGTGCTTGAGTCTGAGTATTGTTTAACGTGCTATCAACCTCTGTGGGTCATTTAAACCAGAAGGGTTGTGTTAGAATGTTTTTATATGGTTTTATCTTTATAGATAGCGTTTTTTTTATAGTGGTATGTTTCTTTGTTGCAAAGGTTGCTTTTTTTTTTAGAAAATTTAAAATGCTTCGGGTTTGTATTTTAAAGAGGTGTTTTTAGGTTTTTGTCTCGTTTATTTGGTACGATTGCTGAGACTGTTGCAGTTTAGAAGGATGTGTTTTTATAGTGAGTTGTACCTTGCATATTGGGCTAGTGGGTGTCCTCCCTTTAAAAGGTCGAGTATGTGTGATGTGGGTTACCCAATACGCAGTCTGGAGAGTTAGTTCAACTTGTACTATCATGATAAATGGAGCAATAGGAAATTATGGAACAGTTCTATTTATTGTTATGGCCAAATCGTATTTACGCAATCATAATACGTACATTAAAGAAATTTGAACAATTACTTAATGTTATCGTTATGATAAAGGTAATATTCATTTGGGAAGTTGCATTTAATAAAACTTCAAATAAGATTCCAAAATTCAAAGACTTGCAGATCAGTTAGAAGTTCAAAGTTCTGGGGCTCCATTCCTTAAGTAAATTAATGAACTCCAAACCGAATTTTATGGAATCCCATTTTAAACTTTCTTTCCGTCTGAATTCGTCTCCACTGAAATTACTTTCTACATTAAAGACCCATTAGCAATAAACATTATTCTGCTAATAAAGACGACGGATAAAGCTACATGATTCTGAACTGGTTTCTCTGTTGCAGACGGTATTGTCTTTGTTCACACACGTATAATTAAACTGTGACTTGTTATGTGCTTAATGTGAAATTGAACAATTTCAAATGTCAAAAAGTTTTCTGAATGAAGTTCCGTCTGTGCCGGAAGAAGAGACCATTATGTAATAAATTAATCAAAATGATTTTATAGATTTTTTTATTTACTGAATCTTATTATAATGGAGATTCGGCACATAAACAGTTTTATGATCTTCAATCTGCCCCGCCGACGTTGTCTGGACCATTTGACGATTTTAAAGTAACCCCATAAAAGGTATCGCTGCGGTAGCATCCCATATAATACCCTTGCTACCTTGAAGTGGAAAAGCCGTTATACCATCCGATCTCTTGTCTTCTCGATCCAATCCTACCGGCTCCGGTTGTGGAGGAAAACCAGCTGCACACAGACTCTACTTTATGTTATTGTTGAAGGAAGAATTGTTACATAATTCATAAGCAGCTTATGAATTAGTACGTACCTGTAGTAAGAATATTTTAAATAAAGTTCGTTAGAGTCAAAAGAACGGGGTTCAGTGAAAAGTTACCATAGGCCGATGATTGACAACTGGTAACATTGCGTGACCCTCCAATAACACACATTACAGGCATGAGATAGTTTTAGTATAGATGCGACCGAAGATTCAGACGAGTGGACTGGAAGTACGCTCGCTCTGAGGGTTCCTCCTCGCCTGCGGAAGATGGGCTGGGTTGTTGAAATAAAGCTTTATCCGATAAAACAACAAAGTTTTGTTGAGTTATTAAACAAGAAATGACCGTCAACAAGAAAGAAGAAAGATCAAAGGAAGAAATATTTTTAATGTAATTAAGTGGTACAGCCATAGAGTAACACTGACATAAGCTATAGCTTGGAGTACTCTTGCTTTATCTTATCAAAGATACCAGATTTCTATATCTATTAATAATGGAGATTCGCTGCCGGTTTTTGTCTGTAACAAAAAACTACACACTGCTTACGTCACATTACCCAAATCGTCATAACAGAATAAATACACTAAAATTTGAACATGCAACATTAGACAGTCCTCATTGTTTTTTAAAAACAAATTTTAATAAATACATGACTGTATTATAATCTATGTATAGTTTGTTTATTTTAATACATATTTAAAGTTTTACATTTCAATTTGTTTATTTTTAATCCTTTAATGAATTTGAGGATTTTACTTACTTTGGGTACAAACTCTGACATTGAATTTTTTACTCCCACCCCTCATGCAATATGTTTCAAAAATCTATTTTACATCGACCGGACCGGCGTTTTTTATTTTGCTGTGATAAATAATCTATATATAGCTGTCCACATCTTTCCTGCAGGTAAGGGTTAGGGTTAGGGTAAACTCAATTTTTTTTTCAATTTCCCCAATGATACCTGCATTGGAAAAATAAGCGCTAATGGATTTTGTTTGGGTTACACTTAGCATGCTTTTAACCTGGACTAATATACATCCAATGATCTTTTGTATGTCGAATTAGTAAAAGGCTCCTGATCAGAAGGTAGACCTATGCTTAAAGATGTCTGCGGAAGAGAGATTGAGGATATTCCACATTGAACAAACACGTTGAGGTAGATGCGAAAAATCGGGCGTCGTGGTGCCTTAACGTTAAGCAAAATGATCAACCCGATTAATAAGAACATGGCGGCGACCGACCGAGTTAAATGCAGTGGAAACAACGGTTGACAAGCCCCTCTACTACTCTATTAATATTTTCTGTCCGTTTTCTCTCTTCTCTCTCTCTCTCCTTTCTCTCATCTCTCTCTCTCTCTTCATCTCTCTTATTCCTCTTCTCTCTTTCACACGCACACACTTCTCTCTTCTTTACACATACACACACATCACACACACACTCTCTCTCTCTCTTTCACACGCAACACTTCTTCTCTTTACACACACTACACACACACACACACAGACACACACACACATACACACACACATACTCTCTCTCTTTCACACGCACACATTTTCTCTCTTTTTCCACACACACACTCTCTTCTCTCTTTACACACACACACACACACACACACACACACACTCCCCCCTCTCTCTCTCTTTCACACGCACCACAAGTTTTCTCTCTTTCACACCACCACCACACCACACTCTCCTTTCACACACACACACACACCACACACACACACCACACACACACTCTCTCTCTCTCTTTCACACACACACACACCACACACTCTCTCTCTCTCTCTCCCATTATATACCCGAGATGTGGTATACAACAGAATGACTGAGAGAAAACGAGCCCAGGCGACAGGACAACGGGGCTTGTTCGAATTCATTCCCCCAAAGACCTGCAACGGCATTGATCTTATTTCGAGACCGAAATGCAATGAAATGCCAATTCGGAGACAGTCGGTATTCAGCTGGTTATCGCTCGACTTCGGGGTAGTATGTTTAGCTGTGATCCCCCATGAGGCTCTGGTAGCCGAGTTGGTAATTCAAATCGATTAAGTGAACTTAACGGACTAAATTCCACCATCGTTTGTTACCCGTCGAAAGAAAAAAAAACAATCAGGGAATTAACCAATGTAATGAAATGTTCAGTGTTGATATATAATGAATAAAAAGAATGTTGCAAGTTATTTATTTTTAAAAAACATTTACATTTTTTCAGGTCAGTTAACTTTGAACGACGTATCTTTGAGGCGTAAGGCAGATTCTCAAAGATACGTGGTTCAAAGTTAACTGAACTGAGAAAATGTAAAGTTTTTCTGAAAATAAATAAACTTGTGCTTATATCTTTTATTTATTATATTATCAACACTGAGAATTTCATTAATTCGGTTAATTCCCTGATTTTTGGCATTTTTTTCATTCTGCGGGGTGACATTGATGGTGGAGTTCAGGTCCATTAAATTCGATTTAACCTTCAAATTTTGTTGATCAAGTGAACATTTGAATTTTCCTTAAATTTCTCTGCAATTATGACATTCCATTTTTGTGAACTATTACATCAACCACTGAGTCTAAAAAGGGGAGGTTCAGTAGTTAAAGAGGGCACCTTTAAGTTGAGAGATAGTCAGCAGGCGCTAATTTACGAAAGGGCGTGGAAAAAATTAATTTATACCACCAGAGGCCATTTCAATATAATAATAATATAATAATAATAATAATAATAATAATAATAATACATTAGAACAAACTAATATAAGGCAAAATAGATAAGACGTAGCAGAATAGGAAGTGTAGAATGGTGGAAATTAGCGACGAAACAGTCAAATATATAAAACGGTCAGCAAACTAGCACAAAGAGAGTACAAGACTAGGCACGACTCTCTGGGAAAGGCGATCCACTGGGAACTGTGCAAGAAATTCAATTTCTCCATACGACAAAATGTATATGCACAAACCTAAACCTGTCCTAGACGCAATGCCACAGACCAAAATGTTCAAATCTAAGTATGATGTAATTGTTGTCACCCGGTGTAATCAGAAATGAATAATTGAAGAAAAAACATAAAAAACTTGTAATTTCTTTATCAATGTTGATGCCTTAAATGGCAAAGCTCTTAAAGAGAAAGGATAGAAAAAAATAATGTTTGATTTGATAAACAGGAAATCAATTTTTTTAATTAACATTGTGGAAAACTCAATTATAATCATGAACATTCTACATTCAAATATATATAATAATAATAACAAAATAATAATAATATAATAATAAATAATAAAAATATATTCAATAATAAATAATAATAATAATCAATAATAATAATAAATAATAATAATACAACAACAATATATCAATAATAATAATAATAATAATAATAACAATATATTTATAAAATAATAATAAAAAAAACAATATATTTAATAATAATAATATAATAACAATATATTTAATAATAATATATAATAACAATAATTAATAATAATAATAATAATAATAATAATAATAATAATATAATAAACAAAATATTAATAAAATAATAATAATAATAATAATAATAATATAATGACAAAATATATATTAATAATAATAATAATAATAATAATAATAATAATAATAATATAATAACAACAATATATTTAATAAATAATAATAATAATAATAATAAAATTAATAAATAATAATAATAATAATAATAATAATAAAACCTCGAAGAGAAACTGAATCACTTATAATGCTGCACAAAATAATGTCAAAGGACAAACTTATATCAAAGCGAAAATATAAGACCCAACCAAAGATAAATGTAGACTTTGCAATAATAGAGATGAGACTGTAAACCATATACTCTGCGAATGTTAGCAAACTAGCACAACGAGAATACAAAACTAGACACGACTGGTTGGGAAGGTGATCCACTGGGAATTATGCAAAAAAAAAATTTTGACCATACAACAAAATGGTATATGCATAAACCAGAACCTGTTCTTGAGAACGAAACGCATAAAATTCTCGGGATTTTGAAATAAAAACGGATCATCTGATCCCAGCAAGAACCAGACCTAGTGTTGATAAACAAAAAAAGAAAGAACTGTCAACTGGTGGATTTTGCAGTTCCAGCAGATCACAGGGTAAAGCTAAAGGAAAATGAAAAAATAGACAAATATCTGGACCTTGACAGAGAACTGAAAAAGTTATAGAATATGAAAGTGAAAGTGATACCAATTGTAGTTGGTGCACTGGAACAGTCCCAAAAGGATTAGAAAAGGGCTTGGAAAGTTCGGATATCAGATGATGGATTGAAACCATTCAGAACACTGCACTGCTGCAATCTGCCAGAATACTCAGAAGAGTCCTGGAGACCTAAGGAGACTTGCAGTGAAATACCATCAGCTAACACTGATGTGAAAACTCAAAAGGAGTAAATAATAATAATAATAACTGTAAGATACAACACGTTTCTGGCATATGCGGTTATTTTCTTCACTTTTGGTAACGAAAAATATGAATCTAGTTAAATTTTTTTTGGCTTGTTCGCCAAGATTTCCTCACCATATCTAAATTGATTTTTCTGATCATGCCAGTATTTTCATGGGAAAATTCCATTACTGATGCTTCGTTGCAACAAAATGCTTCATTTAATACTCTTATATTGAGACAGACGTCACATTCTTGAAAGAATTTTCTTGTAAGACGTCAATAAAATATCACAGGTTATAATTGGGCTTACATCCAAAATATGAAAACCTTACATATATCATATCTTCAAAAACTTTGGTTCGAAAATAATTGTTTTTTGCTGTTTGGTTGTTTTACGGCATGTTAACCCTTGTTGGGTTATTTTATACCGAAGATGTTTTGTTTTATTCGTTCTTGTTCGATATTTAGGGGCCGGTTTAGCTCAGTCGGTAGAGTGTTCGGCTAGGAATGACAAGGTTCTTGGTTCGATATCAACGTATCGATACGTATCAGCGTATGAGTAGCACAGGGATCTGTGCAGTAAAGTGAGGAGCTGATAGTAGGTGTGGCGCTCCACCTCAGATGCTAAAATAATCTCCTTGATCTAACGCTAGAGAACAGGGATAGATTCCCTCGCTGTCTGGCTGATACCGACATTAAGCCGCCCCGATGACTGTTGGATATTTAGTTTTTTTAAACTCAAATTTACAAGCATATTTTCCAACTCATTTAAGAAAAATCTATTTTGCTCATAGATGGGACCTTAACAATTACTACCATTCCGGTTCATAGTGGACCTGGGAGTACTGGTGATGAAGGGGTACTTCACACTCCCCTGATCTCCAGAATTAGAACTTCACCACGAGATGCAGTTTAATGTCATACCTAGGAACCTAATGTTATATACCCCATCGTCGGGTATATGCATCGGGAGAGTGGACTCATGTAACAGAGAGAGAGAGAGAGAGAGAGAGAGAGAGAGAGAGAGAGAGAGAGAGAGAGAGAGAGAGAGAGCGTTGTGACTTACTTATTTCATTCTCCTTTCTCTCTTCTTTGTCTAGTGGTTGTATTTTCATCTACTTCTTTTCTTTTTGTCCGGTCGTCACCTTGTCTAGTCTCTTACATCCTCTTACTAAGTTCTTCTCTGGTTGCTGTCTCTACCTAAGGGCTTCTTTTTTAAGTCATGCATTAATTAACTACAAAACATTTTTCCTGGATCAAAGATTTATTTCTGCATTGATCATTTCTTATTCACCGCACAGGGGTTAACCTCAGCAGAACACATCTGTTCTGCTTCATCTCTGGTTTGGTTGAAACTGACTACCTAACTAGCTAAAAAAACGTGACGAGCGAGATTCCCACCTTTGGGGTCAAGGTTACCAACAGTTATTGATTTTTCCGTCCCCTGATCTGAAAAACAACTTCTTAGAATTCTCGCGATAGGGTATTGTCAAAAACCCCCCGCCACCACACAATTATGCCACACCTAAGACCACAAGCCACCACCTATATGTATGTGTATGTGTGTCTGTATATACATGTATACATATATATATATATATATATGTATGTGTGTATATGTATATATATGTGTATGTGTATATATATATGTATGTGTGTATATATATGTGTATGTGTGTGTATGGATATATATATATATATGTGTGTGTGTATATGTATATATGTATGTGTGTGTATGTACATATATGTGCATGTGTATATATATGTGTATGTGTGTATGGATATATATATATGTATGTGTGTATGTATGTATATATATGTGTGTGTATGTATATATGTATGTGTATGTGTGTATATGTATATATATGTGTGCATATATATGTATGTATATGTGTATATATATACATGTGTGCATGTGTGTATGTATATGTGTGCGTGCATGTATATATATATGTATATGTGTGTGTGTGTGTGTGTGTGTGTGTGTTTATGTATACATATATAATGAAAGTGGCTGACGTTTGCCACAAGGCAATAAAGAAATAGTTTTCTTGGTTGTTAGTTTGTTTGGCTGGCTGGTTGGATTTTACGGCATGTCAATTCTTGGGTTATTTTATGCCGAAGATGTTTTGTTTTATTCATTCTGGTTGGATATTCAATTTTCTTTCAAAAACTCAATTTTCTTTTAAACCGTATCTTTCTGAAAACTAATATTTTTTTTATATCTAATATTTATATATATATAGGTGCTAAGGTTGATTAATCGGAGGAGTTCTCTCCGACCAACTGCCTAGTCTAAGTAAGGCCAAAGAGGAGTGATACAAGTCATGGACTGATCAGACAGAAGTATATATATTATATATATATATTATATATTATATATATATATATATTAAATTTTTACTTGAAGGCACTTACAACGCATGTATCGCATAAAATTCGATACTTTTTCTTATAGAAAATAAAATGACAAGTCTAATCCCGGCAAAGGATGGCTCGGTGTGTAGAATTACCGTACAGACTGTACTTATTTAACAGATGATTAATTCAACTGTTGTACCCTGAAGAATCAATCGAGGAAACTCGATAGGTTACTCATTTCCATTGTTAAAATAAATTGTTGCTCTACATTGTATTGAGCACTTGTATTGTTTTTTCTCAGTCTTAACCCCTGGACACTGTGCGCTTCAACGATCGTACTCATACCCACCGGTAAGCTCTACTCATACATAACAAATATATATATATAATAAATAATATATATATATATATGCATATACATATAATATTAATATACATATACATATATATATAATATCTTACATATACATATACATATATATTACATAAACATATATATATATATACATATATATATATAATACATATACATACCATATATAATATATATCTGTTTCAACTGCGTAAAAGTAATAAAGAATTCATTATTTGCATCTGATGATTGGGAACTTTAGACACTTGGTCTAGGCTTCCTGAAATGGCTTAACGCAAACAATCTAAATCTTCTGTTATATTTTTACTTATATAATGTTGCTCTGTGACTCTGACAATAAGGGCCACATTGACCTCTGCAAACTACGACACTTAAAAAAAACTTCTATGTCGTAAGGAAGATTTTTCTCCAGATTTTTGGATTATATATATAATATATATATATATATATATATATATATATATATTATATTAAGCTAATGGAACGAGGACAGTGAAGTTAACAGCACTTGAAAACTGATAGTTTTTTTCTCCTATGGTATTTTCAAACTGTCAGTAACCAAGCACCGTTGAGTTCATGCCTTCCCTACCCTGACTTAGATATACAGGCTCTATCAATGATATTAAGCACTTTTTACTTATAAATATAGCAAACTATATATATATATGTGTGTGTCCCCAAAAAGTTTACTTGTATATATGAATATATATATATAAAAGTTTATATGTATATGTCTGTCTGTCCTCTCTCTCTGTCTCTCTCTGTCTCTCCTCTCTTCTCTCTCTCTCTCTCTCTCTCTCTCTATATATATATATATATATTATATATATTTATATATATATATATTAGGACTAGCAAACGGAGTCTAAAATTCGTTTTGTCAAAATGACTTTAGCCCCCTACGGAAAATAATTTACCAAAAATCAGAAATTATCGATTTTAATGAAATTTCAATGTTATTGTATCAATGAATGATCTACAATGCATTATTTATTTATTTAAAACTTTCTCATTTTTTTCAGGCCACTATGGTTGGGGCATAAAAATGTTTTGCAAGTTGATCATTTTCGATACTACTTACAGTATAAATAATGAGATAACAGACCGAACTTATGAATAAAAACAAAACAAATTTTTTTACGTTGCGCTTTTATTGAGAAAATAAGTACCGAAAATCGAAAATAAAATGCAAAAAAATAAATAATTAATTTTGGGAGATTTCTTTTTACTCATTTCGATAATTATTTAATTGCTATTATTTTATAAAAGAAAAATATACATCGATGTGTTTTCTGCTTAAAGGGGGAGGGGGTACATTTTCAATCGAGTTTTCTTCAAAACTTATTACTTTTGGCGCGCTAAAATAAGGTTTGCATTAAGTAGATATTTTATTTTAGAACTCTAAAAAAATATAACATTTTAAACTTAACATCGGATTTTCATATTTTAAATGAATTTTATATATTAATTTTTCATAGCAAAATACTAAATTAAAGTTTTGAAATGAAATAATTAATGCATTATAAAATTCATTAATTGTAAATCAATACTGAAAATTTCATTAAAATCAGATAATTACCTAATTTTTGGTAAATTTTTTTGCAATCGCGAATGTTACAGTAAAATTATAAACAAGCACTTAAAACCATCGAAAAAGAGCTGAATGGCGGATCGCGTCGAAACTGACCAAAACAAATAATTTTAAATCTTTTTAAAAATAAACTTCATATGTAATATATTTTTCTTATTTAATGTTGTTATTATGCTACTACTTATCGATTTAGACAAAGTTTAACCTTAAATAAAAGTTTTAATTATTCTTAATTCGCTTTTAAAACTCTAGTAGTATCCGATTTTTTATAATATACTAATATATAATATATATATATATATTATATATATATATATATATATATATATACATATATATATATATATATAATTCTGGTTGGTTAATATTATTTCTATTTCATTTTCCTGTATTTTGTAAAATCTTACCTGAAGAGACGTACAAAACATACAGTATGGATGTAAAGCGAGTTTGATGATCCAAATAGAATCATCCTTACTTAAAAGTCAATCGTATCCTCTTACAAACACATACCCCCACATATATATATATATATATATATATATATATATATATATATATATATATATATATATATGTATGTGTGGTGTGTATGACTTATACTTATATATATATATATTATATATATATATATATAATATATATATATATATATATATTAATTTCTGAAGTATTATTAACCACTCATTGTCACAAACAGTAGGGATGTTTGGATGTTTTACATTTTAAACGAAATTTCTGATTGTTCAATTTGGCTATATTTATTTATCTTTTTTTATTATTTTGTGCATGGTTAAGGAAACGCTTGCAATTATTTCCCATTTCAACAGCTTTCGAGTTTCGTCTTACTATTTTTACACTCTCCATTTATTCTTCATCTCAACTGCCAATGTAGTAACAATTACTTATTGAAATTATAAAAAAGAAAAGGAAGTCATGATTTCTCTCTGTGCGCATGCGTGAATTGGGTGCTTTCAAATGATAAGCGTTCATTCTGGAAACTCGATATCGCACATCCCGTTTCATTTGTTTAGTAACAGTTTTTTTTTGTGTAAGATTTCTTTTATCTACTTTCAATAACCACAGAGACATGCAAAGTAAAGTATGCATAAAATTATATATTTTTTTTCTTTTAATAAATTGTAAAGATGTAAATCCTTCTTTCCTTTACATTCACGCTCGTCCTTGATTTAAAGAAGAAAAGAAATGTAGCAATTTACCGTTTTATAAATACATGATTTCCCTTCAACTTATTAATAAAATTCGCATTGAAAAATATATACAAAAAATAGCAACAAAAAACACTTTTTAAACCTGTTAATATATATATATATATAATATATATATATATATAATAATATATATATATATATATATAATTATGAGACCTATATAGTTACCAAATGTACATTAGGGTGATTGATTCATTGATTTTGTTTACCTTAATTTAACAATATATCGCCTAAATCATTAAGTTATGATTAATTACATAAAATAACATAGAAAATATTTTTTGTTTTATTCATGTATATTATTATATATATAATATATATATATATATATATATATATATATATATATATATATATATGTATGAACAAAAAGTAATAAGACAATCAGGAAATTTTCTTGTATGTTATTTATTCTCAACTAGTTTCGACCTTAGGTCATCGTCAGGAAAAAATTTCTTATTTGAAGAAATTGTTTATAGATTATTTGAAAAGGGAGCATTATAGAAGAACTATAAAAATTAAAGTGTTTTTTGAGGGTTTGACATGCTATTAAAATCCGGGTAGACGAGTGTGTTAGTAGTAACATGTCCATTTGTTCCGTGAAGAAAGCATATATATATTATATATATATATATATATATATATATATATATATATATAGCCATTACTCTATATCATTACTTATTAATACAATTTGCATTAAAAGATATATACAAAAATAGCAACAAAAAAAAAACAAAACTTTTTTTCTATAGAGTATCATGTTGCTGCATTTGATGAGAAAAATCTCACTGGAAATACTTCTTTCCAGCACGTCACATGACAAGAGGAAATTGCATTTTCTCTTCGTGTTCACTTTCTGTTATTCAATATCCTATTTTAAAATCCGCTTCATTTCTTTAACCTAACACACAAAAAAGCTTTTGGCCTACTTTGTATCAACACTTTTTTGTATTCGTTTTTGTTTTTAAAGAGGAAAAAAAAAACGGTTTTCCTGTTATTTTCTAAGAAAATCAAATTATTAAAAGATTACAAATCTTACTCCTACATTTCATCCGGGTTTAGAATTATTTGCAATAACAACAACACAGCAATAAACATTTTTATGAAGTAACTTACCGTGGAAATTATCAGACGCAGTTTTCCAAATTTGTTAATCAAGCAAAAATCTTTTTAGGTTATCAATTTCTAACCAGAATATAAAATCTGTTAAATTATCATGAAAATATTGATTTGAAAGGGAAAACAAATTCACGCCGATGTAATATTCTGTTTACACTCTAATCATTGTGGGTAATTATGAACTTTTGTTTAGTAAATTAGGGTGTCCCATAAAAAACAGAACACACAAATGTTGTAATAAAACTGTTAATTTTAACTAGGGGGGTTTAGGGTTAGGGTTAGGATTAGAGTTGGGGTTTAGGGTTTAGGGTGAGTTTAATGGGAAAATAATTTGGGTTCTGTTTTTTTCGGAACCCAAACCCTAACACTAACCGCAACCCTAAACAAATTTTGTAATAAAACTGTTAATTTTAACTAGAGTGGTTTAGGGTTAGGGTTAGAGTTAGAGTTGGGGTTTAGGGTTAGTTTAATGGGAAAATAAATAAATAATTTGGGTTCTGTTTTTTTCTGAACCCAAACACTACCACTAACCGCAACCCTGAACCTAACCGCAACCTCAACACTAACCCTAACCCCCACACCCTAGTTAAAATTAACAGTTTTATTACAAAATTTGTGGGTACTGTTTTTCCTGGGACAGCCTAATTTACTAAACAAAAGTTCATAATTACCTCATTGTGTTTGTTTTGTGAGTTGGTCAGGATATTACTTGGTGGTTTTCGCTGAAGTCTAAGTTCTTTTCAAACTTCAAATTTTAAACAGACTGGTAAACAAGGACTATCACTCGCTTTTCTCGTTATTCTGTGATAAAAAATTCTTATTACCTTCCATATACCAACAAATGCCCTGAAGATGATCTAATTAATAGATTGAAACACTGCAGCGTCGGCCAATAAACTCACCGCTTAACTCATTTAAACCTGTTTTTTCAATACCACATACCGTCGGATTCACTTCCTTTTCCACACACACACACACACACACACACACACACATATATATATATATATATATATATATATATATATATATATATATACATGTTTATGGTTTCTTCAAACAAAAGAAATAAACAAAAGCTATAAGACAAGACAAAAGACGGCAAATATTTAAATAAAAAACCCCAAAAAACCTTCGCACGTGCAGGATGTGACAATTTCTTAAGCAGAGTTCAACAGGTTTAAATTCAGAATTTTCCTTTTCCTAGACCGGTTGCTCTACTATTTACCCATAGCTGTAACAGTCCACCAAAGGTTTCGATACGAGCGCTTTCGGCAATAGAGTTTGCCATCATCAAGTAGGAAACGATGGAATGGTTTCGTGTCTCGTTTTTAAAATGATATATATATATATATATATATATATATATATATATATATATATATATATATATATATATATATATATATATATATATATCATAACTGGTGGCCTGTTACACCAGTTCCACCCCGACACCAAAAAGATGGCCCGAAAATTGGAAAGGATCAGCCAAAAACTCGTCCGACAAGAATTGTCTGTCCAGTTCAACAAAACTTGTATAAAACAAAAAAATGCTGCCAAAATACACTTATTTTAATATATATATATATATATATATATATATATATACTTTGGTGCGGTACCAAGTTTAATGGTACAAGGTGATTCTAGGTGGGTCCTAATTCTCTACCAGTAGTTTGTTGTAGAGTTCAGGTTCCGTATGAGAGCTCAATGTTTAATTATTGTAAACAGAGCAAAGTTATTTGAACCCTTCTCAATTGAATAAAGGAATAAAAAAAAAAATTCCACCAATAAAAAAGACACTTGAAAAGAAATAATGCAATGTGACCACCCCTGAATGAGGGAGGTGAAATGTATGAACATAAAATGAGTTTGGCCATGTGCCTGTCTAAATAAAATATATCAGTGGTCTGAAGAAGCTCGTGAGCATACTCGCGAGTGGAAATGGTCCATAACCACGATACCCATGGTATTTAAGGCCTTTTATTCCCAAAATATATATATATATATATATATTATATATATATACATATTATATATATATATATATATATATATATATATAGAGAGAGAGAGAGAGAGAGAAAGCGCGTGGTGTTTATATATATATATATATATATATATATATATATATATATATATATGATATTTGCCGATTTTTGTTTATTGTTTTTTTTTTTGTTGTTTGTCATATATCTTTTGTTTGTTTCTTTTGTTTGAAGAAACCAAACACAGATGAATATTTATGAAATTAGATTAATATATTTCAATAAACAAACAAAAAAATCTCCCCGAGCACAAAGATGAAAGAAAATTTAGTGAACAATTCAGTTTTGATCAAACTCATTCCAAAATAGTCTCTTCTGCCAGAGAAACATCATCACTGTCACCAAGTGGATCGGACATTTTAATCAAAGCCCCGGATTCTACAGACCGGAAACATTTGAAACGACCTCGAGACAAATAAATAAAACCTACATTTATAATTGCATCAAATTCGCCTTCAGTTGAAAAGCTCAAACATTTCAGTACATAGAATGTTTTAAAAAGGAGGCAAATAAGCGTGCAACGTGCAAAGATGGAGGCAGTGGCATTTACGAAAAAGAGGAAGTCATGTGACTCACAATGAACATGGAAATTGAAAGGAAATGACAAGGAAGAAAACAAAAAGGATAAATGGTTAAACAAAGTAGAAGAGAATTATATAAAAAGTGAAAGAAAAAAGAAAGAAAAAAAAACATCAGAAAAAGAAATAGTGAAACTGTTGAAAAAAAAAATAGAGAAAAAAATTAACATCGGAATTAAAGTGTACGGGGAAATAGAAAATCGGGTACTGAAAATAAAAATAAATAAATGGAGGAATGAATGAATGAATGAATGAATGAAGGACGGAAGGAAGGAAGGAAAGAATGTAGGAATGAATGAATGAATGAATGAAAGAATGAATAAAGAAATCAATGAAAGAAGAAAGGAAGGAATGAATGAATGGAAAAATGAATGAATGAAATAGAAAGGAATGAATGAATGAAATAAGGAAATAAGAAAATAAGGAATGAATGAATGAAAGAATGAATAAGAAATCAATGAAAAATCAATGAAAGAAGAAAGGAAGGAATGAATGAATGGAAAAAATGAATGAAAGAATGAATGAATGAAATAAGGAAATAAGAAAATAAGGAATGAATGAATGAATGAAGAATGAATAAAGAAAATGAAGAAGAAAGAAGGAATGAATGAATGGAAAAATGAATGAATGAAATAAGAAAGGAATGAATGAATGAAATAAGGAAATAAGAATAAGGAATGAATGAATGAATGAATGAAAAATGAATAAAGAAATCAATGAAAGAAGAAAGGAAGGAATGAATGAATGGAAAAAATGAATGAATGAATAAGAAAGGAATGAATGAATGAAATAAGGAAATAAGAAAATAAGGAATGAATGAATGAATGAATGAAAGAATGAATAAAGAAATCAATGAAAGAAGAAAGGAAGGAATGAATGAATGGAAAAATGAATGAATGAAATAAGAAAGGAATGAATGAATGAAATAAGGAAATAAGAAAATAAGGAATGAAGGAATGAATGAAAGAAAGAAAGGAATGAAGGAATGAATGAAAGAAGGAACAAATGTAGGAATGGAAGAAAGGAATGAATGAATGAATGAAGGAAGGAATGAAGGAATGAAAGAAAGGAATGAAAGAAGGGAGGAAGGAAGAAATTAATGAAAAAATGAATGAATGAATGAATAAAATAAGGAAGGAAGGAATAAGTGAATGAAATAAGAAATGAATGAATGAATGAAAGAAGGAAGGAAGAAAGGAATTAATGAATGAATGAAAGAAGGATGGAAGGAATGAAAGAATGAATGAATAAAGGAAGGGAGGAAGGAAGGAATGAAAGAAGGAAGGAAGGAATGAAAGAAGGAAGGAAGGAATGAAAGAATGAATGAATAAAGGAAGGAAGGGAGAAAGGAAGGAATGAAAGAAGGAAAGAAAGAATGAAGGAAAGAAGTAATGAATGAAAGAAGGAAAAAAGGAATGAAGAATGAATGAATGAATGAATGAATAAAGGAAGGAAGGAAAGAAACAATGAATGAAGGAAGTAATGAAGGTATGGAGGAAGCAAGGAACGTTAAGATTCAATGAGAACCGTTGAAATTTAGAAATGACAAAGAAATAAACGATAATTCACGTTCACACTTAAACACAAACACACACACACACACACACACACACACACATACGCACACGCACACACACACACACACATGTTAAGTATCTGGTCGGCATCCTTAGTTCCAGATGTAATAAGTAAGTAAGCAAGCCAATAAGAATCCGGTGTTAGGGTATTCTTTGTAAGTCCGTCGTCCAAGATAATCCAAGTATCAATGACATAAGCTCAGAATATTGCCTCTATTAATACAGCAGAAGCAGCAGCAGCAGTGCCTGTGATTGGACAATAGAAATCTACCCCAGGTCATGTGGTAGTCAACGAGTCTATATTTAGGAGTGACCATTTACCTCATGCCTTATATCAACAAAAATCCCAACAACACACATTCATACATAAAAACACATACACTCACGAACCCCCCCCCAAAAAAAAAACAAAAAACAAAAAAAAAAAAAAAAAACGCAAACACGTGCATGCATAAACATACACACAAAAAAAAATGAACAAAACAGAAAAACACAAACATACACACGTGAAATACACAAAATAAAAACGCACAGAAACATATAAGTAGAAAAACGTAAACATATATACTCAAATACAAATAAACGAACTCAGAAACACTAGCATACACAAACAGCATACAGAAACACATACATTTATATGTAAGTTGAAAATGGAAGCGAATCCGACGGTATGTTGAAAGGGAAAATAAACAAACACAATGCTGAATGGATAAAATAGATTTACTAACACGTGTTTTGGCCTGGAGTTTGTTCATGTACACATGTATTCTATTTATTATTTTTTATATATAAAATAAAATAATGTTATATACACAAATATAAATATCTCCCGATTCACTACTTCAATTCAATTCACGCACGCACACCGCAATAGAGAGATACATACACTCGCCAACAAAATAAAACTTAAGTTGCTGACGCAAACGGAAGTTAACTCAACGGTATCCTAAAACGAAGTGACCAAAATAACATGGTTCTACGCATAGGCTCCAGCAAAAACAAAATTCATAAACAATAAAAATATACTCTATTTAATGTTTTTCAACCAATAAAAAATCTCCCCCTAAAACTCTTCAAAGGCTTTCTCGATCCTAATTTTTGCTATGTATACAAGCCGACTTAAAGTCAAAAGTTCAGAGAAGAGACACGCCAGGCCGATATAAAGGAACCGCCATATTATACCAACACTACACCTCGCGTCACGCAGAGCCAGAACTGACTTTCAAACCCACACCTGCCCTCATTTCACCAAGCAGCAAAAAGGAATTACCATCTCAACAATTCCAGCTTTTGTTTATTTTAATTAAACGAAATTAATCCAAACCTTCTCGTCTATTTTTTCTTTTGCAAACCATACGCATTTGGAGATATATCAATAATATTAACAGAAAACTACAAAATCTTTAAACATACAAAGAATAGCGGCCTTCATCAGAGTAAAATGTTCGGTGTTTGAAATTAAAGTGGTCAAATTTTAAATTCCCCCAAACATTAAAAATCAAAATTCCACCAGACTTTACTCCAAGAATATTCTCTAACCGTCTTGACCGTCGCAGACACGATGACGTCAACATCACTGTTTTCTTTTGCTGTGGAGCGTCTCTCAAATAATAATAATAAAAAAAATCTTTTTTTGAACACTTCAAAATTCTCTGTATTTTGACCGCTTTAATTTCAAACACCAAATATTTTACTCTGATGAAGGTCACTCTCCCTATATATGTGTGTTTGTGTGTATCTCTATATATATGTGCGTGTGTGTGTGTATGTGTGTGTGTGTGTGTGTGTGTGTGTTTGCGGACGTGAGGGCGTGCATCCGTACTTAGACTTCCATGCATATTTATACAAAGATCCCTAAAGGACACGCATATATTTTCCCCTTTATTTCAAAGAGCTTTTCTTTTCCTTTTCCTTTTTCTTTTCTTTTCATTTAAATTTTTCTTTTTTATTATTTTGCCGTGATAGATTGTTCTGTGTTTTGTATTTTTTATTCTTCCTTGCTGTTGATTCTCCTCTTCTTTCTTTCTTTCTTTCTTTCTTTCTTTCTTCCTTCATCTATTACATTTAAATCTGAAATAAAGTCTTTTAGGCAACCGGTCACGTGATTTACTTTACGTTTGAAGTATTGCTGACATCTGTGTGTGTTTTTTGCTTCCTTTCGTTCTTTCTTTCTTTTAGAACGCTAACGTGATGTTCAATGAAAACAAGTGCCCTGTTATCTTTTTGCCACAACAGCGGGAAGAAAATCTTGGCACGTTTGCCAATTTAAAAATCTCAACTGATAGGTTTTTCTGCCAAGTTTAAGAAAAAGGAAGTTAAGCTGATTTATTTTAATATATGAATCTTCTATTTTTTTAAAAATATGCGTAAACCTGTGTGACAAAACCTTGTAAATGAGCAAACTGAGCCGGGTAAACTATTTCAATAAACAGTTGTCATCATTGATGAGGAGAAATAGTTTAGTTGAGTATATAGTTTCCTCCTTCGATATAAATATAAGAACAATTCATTATAAAATGATAACAAGGATATTTTTATTGCCTGAGCTTACTTAATAGAAAAGAATACAAAACATTACAGAATATAGAAAGAAGAGCATGTAGATAGTTGTATAAGAGAAATGTCCTAACAGGAAATTATAATTTTATTGGTAAGGTCTTGATTGTTGAGAAGTAATAGTTTGTTTGGGTATATCGTTTCCTCGTACGATATGAATATAAAAACAATTCATGACAAAGTGATAACAAGGATGTTTTTATTGCCTAAGCTTACTTAATAGAATAGAATACAAAACATTACAGAAGATACAAAGAAGAGCTTATAGATAGTTGTATAAGAGAAATGTCCTAATAGGATAATAGTCTTTTATAGATAAAGTATTGGTGCTGTTGGTAAAAGAGGAAAGTATAAACACTTACATATTCAAGCATGTTCTCAAGTATATATATATATATATATATATATATATATATATATATATATATATATATATATCACAGAGGCACTGTATTAATATAAGACAATCGCCCGGTGGACCACGTGGGAAAAAAGACTTAAAAAAGAATCAAGGAATTCTTAATATTCCTCACACAATACGAAAAAATGGTAAATTTTATATCAAATTTCAGATTCTCGTTATTCAACAGTAAATAATTTTTTTTGTGATTTTTAAACTAGTTGAAATAATCTTCATTAATTAGCAAACATATCTATTAGACCCATAGATGAAGGCGCGTGGTTTAATGGTTAGAGTCGTAAGAGATGGACTCGTCAACCCGAGTTCAGTTCCTGGACGAAGCTAGTTCTCATAGCGCTAATGCCTTGAGAAAGGTATGAATCCAGCTTCTCTCTCTCCAGCTATGGGTAAACAGTAGGGCAGACTGGGCTCTTAACCTTGGTTAGGCAACAAGTCTATGAGGAGGAAGAATACAAATCTGTTAAACTCCGCATGGGGTGGTCACTACTAGTATAGGTTCAGTCCTAATTAGTGATCTATTTTCACTAATAGGTAGGACTCTAACAAGTACTTTAATTCCGGATTAGGTGACTACGAGTATGTCCGAAAAAAATATTAACATGCCGAAAAATTATCAATTGTAATTTAAGTTTAGATAAAATAATCCTTTAAAATTGAAGTAAAATATAGGTAAAAATAAATAAATAATTGAACACAAAAACGCCAATGTCATTTGTCACAGGTGTAGGTAAGTAAGATTTAGATAGTTAATTTATTTTCCTTTTAATAATGCTATAGAATTTATGGAAAAAATTATGAAAAACCATAGAAAATCATATCTTTATACTCTATATTCAATTAACTGCAATAATATTAATAAATCTATTTAAAAAAAACAACAAACTTTTACAACATTTAAAAAAAAAAGTTGATGTAAATTTGTAAAAATATGAACCAGGATAAAAAAATATATTTTACAATAATATGGAATAATTTTTTTTTTAAATGACAAAACCAGTGAGATTAATCTCTTTTTATCTTTGTGTTTTTATTTCTTTTTATCTTTCCACTGGGGAAAAGAAAGAAAGAAAGAAATGACAAAATTAGGAACGATAGAAACGAAAGTTTCCCCACACTCAACAGAGCTTCAGAATTGGAACTTCACCACTAAATGCAGTTAAACGTCACACCAGGACAGTAAGCACTATAAACAGGAGATAAAGACAAAGCCCCGGCGAGACTTGAACTAGCATACCTTATCCTTAAAAGAGAACAGGAAGTCTTTACATTGAGACGTCTTTTTGATCCATTTTTCATTTCCGGTCCATATGGTTTATTTGACTCTCTCTCTCTCAATAACAGAAAAAGCAACAGAAAATAAGATGAAAGAAATATTAGATTAATAATAAAACAGTTCAATTGATCACAGCAGAATTATCTGCAGCATAGCAATCATCAGAGCTGCACTATTTCGATTATTCCGCCCACTATTCAATCTCATTCTCTCTTTTAGTAAAGAAATATAATCTAATCTTTTCTATGCAGTCCCTTTCATGGCTGTACAAATGTCACGAGATGTCGGATCGCACAACACGTTCAACTGTAAAAGACACACTGCCCTGTCGGCGAGAGTTTGAATATGCCGACTTATCTTTTTTTTTTTTTTAAACCAAACTATTCAAACAAAATGTTCTATATTGTAATATTATGTGGAAGCAAGTGGTGTAATGGTATGGACTCATCGATCTGAGTTCAAATCCTGGACCTGTTTGCATTTGACATAACGCTAATGCCATTGGGAAAGGTACTCATCCAACTACTTTCCCTTCAGGTATGGGTAATTAGTAGGGCAGACTGGGCTCTTTAACCTTGGCTTCAGTTTAGAAGAATGAAAACTCTGAATTCAAACCTGTTAGACTCCGCTCAAGAAATTGATACGAGGGGGTGGTATATATATATATATATATATATATATTATATATATATATATATATATATAAAAGGGTTTTGTAATTTGCTTTGAAGCATTGCGTTTATATTGGTTTGTTGGTTGGTTTTGAAGGCTATCACAATGCAAGTGTAAAGAAAAAAGAAGGTAACTGTAGTGTTGTTTGTTAACCTGTGATTTATTCTTAATATTTCGGGATAAAAATACCATCTACAGAAGATTATTAGAATTGAACTTGTTGCTAGTGGCTATTCATTTGTTCTGTCTCATGTCTTCCAAATTCTGTGTGTGTGTGTGGGGGGGGGTGCTTGTTTATGTGTGTGTGTGTGTGTGTAAGTGTGTGTGTGAAGTTTATGTTTTATGTTTTTGTTTTTTGTTTTTTTTCTGTTAATTATTATTCCAGATTGGCTCGCCCTCTAAGCATGTTTTTTTTGTTTACTAACAGGACCATCTGATCTCTTTTTTATTAACATATGTCTGAGATTAACGTTCCAGATATCGTTTGATTGTTTTTGGGTGGGTGTGTAAATTTACTGTCTATCAAAATCACCTGTTGTCCTGTTGTGTGTGTGTGCGTGTATTTGTTATTAAGTTCCAACACCATGTGTGTGTGTGTGTGTGTGTGTGTGTGTATTTGTAGTGTGTGTGTTTCTGTTTGCGTGTGTGCCTTGTTCATATACATTAATATGTGTCTATGTGTGTGTTTGATTTAAGAGCTTAGAATGAAATTAATTCTATTAAAAATTGTTATTATAGAGCCTGCTTTTGTATTGCTTTTTAATATTATATTTATCTTATTTTATTTTATTTATTTACTTTATTTTATCTTTTATTTAAAAAAAAAAGAATTAAAAAAAATTTCTTATTTGCCTTGCTCATATATATATATATATATATATATATATATATATATACCCATCCCCTAGGGTTGAGCACTGGGGGGGGGGATCTCGCTGACGGCCGCCAACTCAAGCGTAAACGCGACGCTCTTCTCTATATAAGGAATGGAGCACTCTATGACGGCCTTTACATACAAAGCGATCTGTGTATTAAACAGTTAAAATCCCCTCCCATTCTGTAAGTGATGACAGCCGGATTTCAATTCCGGTTGTAGGTAGGTTACAAAATGTCTAGCCACACTGATGAGACTTGATAAGTCGAAACACGTGTCTGTGGATGACCCTATATATATATATATATATATATATATATATATATATATAATAACAGACAAATGACGGTTTGTTAAGTTTTTCTTTCTACCAATCTTATTTTCAACACAAGCTTGTTACCTTTTTGTGTGAATATATCCGTGTTTTGGAGATTTGCAAGCTTTTTTGAAGGGGTTAACGAAACATGAGACATGATTTTCCAAGTGGATGTGTGAAATAAAATATAAGTATCATTGCTCTGGGGAGTCTTCTTCTTCTTCTTCTTCTTCTTCTTCTTCTTCTTCTTCTTCTTCTTCTTCTTCTTCTTCTTCTTCTCGGTCGATGAACTTTTCAACATTCTCTGATAAAATCAGTTTCCTATATCCCATATTTTTTCCTTTTTTTAATCTATTTTTTTCCTTATGTTTATTTTATTTATTTCAGTTCATTTCATGGCGGTCCAGATGCACTTATAACTATGATAAATCCAAATATACCTCCTCCAACCGAAAAAAGGAAAAAAAAAAAAAAGAAAAATAAAGAAATTGAATCTTTTTTCAGCTACGGTTAATCGGTCTAGATCTTCTTTTTACCTTGTGACCTAATAATAATAACCTCATGCGAATTGAGTCTCGAAAAAAAAAAAGGGTAAAAAAAAAGAAGAAAAATTATCTTGAACACATTTATTCGCTGATGTAAGCATAAATGAAATATTCATAATATTTGTAGAATAAGTACTAAATTTTCATTTAACAGTCGACTATTTCCTATTAGTACTATCGCTCAAGCACAGTATGTGTGTTTGTCAAAATAGCCCACTATGAATTTACATTAATTTGGCAATTATATATATATATATATATATATATATATTTAGGAGAATATGTGCTTAATTGAAGTCGTACCTAATTTTGAAAGTTAATTAATTAATAATTAATTAATTAGGCGGGCATACCTATTCAAATGTAAGGCTAAACAAATTGAGAAAAATCAATCTCTGTATGTACATTTCGGCCTATTAGTCCTCATCAGCAGAGCTATAGATAGGAAGACCGCCGTGTGCGTGATTCGAACCTTGACTGGCGAGGACCTTAAGGTCCGGTTGGTGTAGGGGTTACGGTCCCCGCCTGTCAGCTTGACAGTCAAGGTTCGAATCACGCACAAGGCGGTCTTCCTATCTATAGTTCTGCTGATGAGGCCTAATAGGTGAGAACTGGAACCTCACAATCAGATAGAGTTTAATATCATTCCCAGGACTTCTAGCACCCATATGATAAGAAAGATTGGGGGTTGCCATAAGGGCAATAGGTTTGGGGCAATCATATAGGTGCTAGGGCTTGCTTGGCCAGCCGATTGATCGGAGGAGGCCCGTCTAGCCCAAGAAAAGCCTAAAGTGGAGTATTGCAAGTCATGGACTGCTCAGCCACCTGGGTTCTATCCTTAAGCATCACGGGTCGCCCCCCCCCACGGCAATGTGGCGGCCCCATTGGGGGAGTCTTACCCCTCTGCAGAGGTGCACTTGGTGCATTCTAACGCCCCAGCCGACTGGGCGGACACTAATAGTATAACACTCTCTCTGGAGACACAGTAGATTTTTAAAACTCCTGTTCTATACATTCCAGATATAAGTTGGAGATGGGTGGTGTCATGGTTAGTGTTATAGGAAATGGATTCATATCCTCGACGAGCTGTTTGCATTTTACATAGTGCTAATACCCTTGGGAAAAGCGTACATCCAACTGCTCTCCCTCCAGCTATGGGTAAATAGTAGGGCGGACTGGGCTCTTTGATCTTAGCTAGGTAATCAGTCTAGGAGAAGGAAAACTCTGAATTCAAAAAGTAATGATATAAAAATGTTGTTATGGGAGTAAAATGAGGAAATGAATCCGACGGTATATGGAGAAATGTAGAAAAACATGGGATGTTACAATGAATGGAAATTTATTAGTCGTAGTGTCGATATTCAAACATTTCGGTTTATAATGAAACCTTTTCAGGACAATATGAAACAAGTAAAGGGAAAAAAAGATTTAAGTTGTTAAAAGATGATGCGTGTTTTGAATGAGTTGTGTTTGGAAAATACGTAGAAAAGATTCATTGATTAGCGTTTACAAATGAATGTTAATTGTTTCAGATAGTTTCTTTATTAACTGAAATGTTCGAACATCGATATTACGACTAAAGGAAGTTCTACAATGTTAACAGCATGGACAAACCATTTGGAAAAATAGATCTCCAAGAGCATATTAAACGTTTCGAAAAGAACCGGCCTCCTATCAAGGATGTAAGTTCATAGAAATAAAAAAAAAATCACCCACGCACTTTCTTGATGTTCAAATCCTCAACAGAAAACTTGATTTCCAAAAATAACTAAACCCCTCACTATACCTAATTACCAATAGAAGCAAGATCTGGAATGGTGGCTGCACACGTGACAGCTGTACCTTAAAGAAATAAAAACAAAACGTATTCGGCATAAAATAACCCAATGGGTTGACATGCCGTAAAATCCAACCAACCAACCAACCAACCAACCAGCTACGTCTAATAAATTTCCATCCATTGTAACATCCCGTGTTTGTCTACATTTCTCCACATATGTTGTTATGTGTGTGCAAGCGTGGTTGTGTTGTATACCCTCCTTCTGAACTTACTCTTACTTCTATTCTTCTTCTGTTCTTCTGACATCTTAAGTTCTTCTGGGTCTCTTCTAACGTCTGGACTTATCTTGGGGACTTCGTGTCTGGTCTTCCATTGGGGATTTCTCTTTATCAGAAGCCCTGTGTCATTGCTAGTTTTTAGATAATAACACAAGACTTCGATTTACTTTGATCATATTTTATTCTCGAGATCCCCACCAGACTACCTGCGCAGATCGAGTCGGAGCGTGTTAACACGACTCACCACCGGTCGTGGGTTTTCGGCGAACTGGGTTAAGGAGTGCAAAGGTAATTGTTCACTAAGATCGGGCACCTTAACAAGGGGAATGAGCGAGTGGTACTTCATTATTTAATAATCACGATTATCACGGTATAAATTCCAGACCTGAAGGATGGAATTACATAAAAGGCATAAGAGAGGAACATGCCATAGAAGACTAATGTGCTATTGCGCAAGAACGGACTCAAAAGGGAAACTTCGTTACATATCCGGTGCTAAGTTGGGACACAAGAGCTGCAGATGTATAATAAGGACAAATTAATGAGCGGCGCAAAATATATGGATTATGATGAGGTTATCTAGGCAAATCGTTAGTAATTGCATAGGGAGGTAAATAGATGACGGAAATTGTTATAATTCATCCATATATTGATATAAATAGTTGTTTGCGTTGGTTGAAGAAGTTCGGTAGGTATATATGTGTCTTTAAAAGGATTACGAAGAATTCTAGATAGCTCGCTACGGAGTGAAATCTGTATATGTGTGTGAAGGCGGTGTGTAGATTCTAGCTGTGGAGATGCTGTTGTTGGTTGGAATAATAATCCATTGATTTTAATGATGCACATCCATATTGCGAGTACCGTGTTTCTAATTTTGTGGTTTATTTGATTCCTCAATCACAAAGAGTCTGGTATAATGTTTATACTTGGGTTTCGTGGATGAGAGAGACCACACAATATGATCTTCTTGAGAAGACATATTAGGTATGGCGTATGGAGAATAAGAGATGGCAACTGAATCCTCGAATTTATAATTGTCGCTAGGTAGAACCAGACAATATAGTTTAAGATTGGAAATAAAGACACGAGGAACGGACTCTGTCATCGCAGATGCTCGTTGACTACTCTGTAATGACCGCAGTCCGTGCATCTCACAGAGTAGCTGACAAATGTAAATGTAAGAGTACGAAGAGATAGATATCTGCAATATATTGGTGTTCTTGCTCGTAGAGTATTTGAGTATGATTTATTGTGTGTATGCTTATGATAGGTGATGGTCATTCGTTACGATAGTTGCACATATATTGGGGCTAGCTTGACGGATCCAGGTTCGGGTCTTAAGGACAAAAGAGTCTCGAAAAGATGAATTGGGTAAATGTCGCAGAGGAAGGAACGGAGGTTACGCATCCAGACTTAAGCAGTTCGATAGGAGAGCAATCGACTAGGGAATCAACACACACAGAAGAAGCCTGGAGACCGACGCGAGAACCACATTTTGTAATAAAACTGGTTTAATTTTAACTGCTAGTTGATGACTCAGAGCGCCGAACGGCTGGGACTGAGCGTTGCAGGGGCTTGAAGAGATACTTGAGTGGATGTTGGAGTTAAGAATATATATTGGTAAGATTATATAAGTAATTTTAATAATATATGGAAAATTAAATAAAATTAAATAATCAAGGTTTGTATTTTAATTAACTAAACATAAAGGGAGGGTAACCTCTGTATCAATATGTCTCTTGGAGTTGTATCTCTTGGCAAGCTTTACTGGTTATTTGTCAAGTAACTTTATTCGCAACACGATATTGTTTCTATGAAGTCACTTAGTATGAGACATCGTTTATTTTGGGTTTCGTTTTATAGTGTGCATCTCTCCTGTCTAACTGACTATTTATCGGTTTGTATCGAGATAATTGTCTTCGTTGTAGATATAACTTCATATATCCATATAAACTTTTTCAGTTTATATCTTGAAGTAGTTCAAAGTATATGTTACCATTTTTTATTAATTTTCACCTTTTAGTTACTCACTGTTAAGTATCATAGATGATAGCTAGAAGTATATAATATTGATAAAAAATGGACAAAATTATTTGGAAAATATGCAAAGGATAATTTGAAAAAAAAGCAATCGCGAGGTTTATTGAAACAAATATAGAATAACTCAATGGGTTTGAGGTTTGATTAACTTGGGACACGTCCACAGAAACGATTGACAAGGGGTGTTTTGGATCAGATCTGTTTAATGGGTAGACTCTTCTGGGCAAAGAAGGATATATAATTAAAATGCAACTCACGCACAATCACGAAGGAAAAACCTATACAACGAGAAAAATCCTGCCATGATCTCGACAATATTTGCATACATCATCTCAACGAAGCACTCTCGAGCAGAACTGCAGCGCACGACTTATGACTGACTAACTCAGGAGCTCCAGTGAAAGATAATTAGCTAACACTGATGTAAAAACTAAAAGGAGTGAAATAATGAATAATAAAAGAAAATAGATTAATAAATAAATTATATAAGTAATTTTGTAGCTAATGCAAGTAGAATTGAAAATAGTACTATTGGAATATAGTAGGGGGTAATTTGTATCCGTATATGTTTATTAGAGTCACTATTGGAAAAGGTCCAAAAGTTATGAAATAGATATATGAGGATATACTTGCTGAATCAGATGGATAAGAATTTAATTAACTAATCAGATAAGTGCTAATTTAGTGATTATAAACGGCTATCAAGATATATATATATATTAAACTCATAGGAAGTAGTCTAGGAGAATAGAGTGAAGATAACAGCTCTAGTACATCTCATCAGATCATACAGCAAAAGTCATCTGACTCTAACGCTGATGTGAAAAACTATAATTAATAATTAAATAATAATAATAATAATATAAATATAAATAAATACAATTTTGAGACTCAATCTCAGACTCTTGATACTGATACTTGAATTACGGTGATGAATACTCCAGAAGATCTGGAGACTTTTAGTTGTCATCAATTACTGAGTATAAGATCATCTGCGATGCAGCTAGGATGTTAAAGAACTAATAAATATTATAATTATAATATAATAATAATAAATAATAATAATAATATATTAAATTATAAATAATATATAATATTTATTGATATGTTTTATTCAATACGATATATACATTATTATATTATAAGGTCTGTAAAACAATAGACGAAATTTATTTTTATTTAGAAAATACATTATACTTAGATTATTTATCAAAGACATGATAAGAATTTATAAAATATAACTAAGCATAGAAATAACTGGATATAATTTATTTCAACTGTATTTTATTACTCATTTTGTTTATTTGTATTTATATTGTTATTATTTTTAAATCTTACAGATATTATATAATACATGGCTTCATATCTTAGCTAATATATTTATATTTATTATTAAATAGATAATATTTACTATTGCTTAAGTTTCTTTTCGTTGTAATAAAAATAATAAACTTGGCTACATATAGATTCAGCTCGAGAATTAATGCACAGGCTCGACAGCTATACATACTAGCTAATACAGACTAGTTTGTTATTTATAATGCAGAAGGCGGCGAGAGAAACGGTATAATTAGCAGATGAACTAAGAATTTAAAATATACATACTCCATAATAGTCTAAGAACGTTAGGTAAAGTATCCATGCACACGACTCGCTGTGCGGTAGAACCCTTTTTGTCATCTGCGAAGTGCTTTCTGTGCTCTGAGCATTGAATCTAGATAAGTGGAGATCGCCCGGACGTCAAGGCGTTGGAGTCGCAGATGTATGATGAAAGCGCATGGCGAGCATGTTGGGCTGCTACTCAGAGACAGCACGTTCGCAGAATGGCAGTGCTATCTATCGTCGATAGAAATTGAATCATCGTTGCATAAAATATCCACCTCTCTGGATGGCGGGGCTGTTAAAGCACAAAAGTCCTAAGACTATATTGTGAATCAAATGACACAGACACTCTTCCCCCCATCTCTAGGAATTACGCTTGTGTGTTTTTATCAAATTTAGATTTGATTGAGTCGGTATTGAAGGATGGGAGTGTCGTTGATTCATACTGAAACCGATAACTACGCAGATAAAGAAGAAATTGCATTTGGGCTAAACAAACTTATATTCATAGAGATTGATTAGATAAATAAGTAGGAGTTGTAAGTATAATAAATCAGCAAACTTAAATTTATATCAGGGTAGGAATTTACCAGCGAAACACGTTTGGCACTACATGGTAACACGGTTTACTGATGCTGGGAGGCATAAACGTGGTTTGATATGCCGTATACGGAACTAAGCAATTTTAGTTACAACACACGCGGCGGGAAGTGTTGTGTATTCGTGGGGTAGATCATATTATATAATAACTTTGAAGGGAATTTTGCTTTTATTTTTCAGGCATAACAAGCGAATGAGATTTCCATTATGAGTAGAACCTAATATTTTAAGATTTTTAGGCTCTTGCGCGGGGTGAAAAAAGATCCATATCAACCTTATCTTCATATTAATCTGGCATTCAGTAATATGAGTAGACGATGTTCAGTGTAGCTCTTTGGTTAGTGATAGTAGCGTGAGGAGAATAGGTGATCTAGCTTTTTCATGATTAAAAGAACACTGGACGATAAGGCTGTCGCATTTCAAGCTAAACAGTAAAGTGGTTGTATCGGAGATTTGGGTATGTTGAGCCTGAACGTTGATATGCAGGGCGGACGAGTGAGTCTAATAACCTTTTCACTTGGGCTAAGACCAAAGAGATTGTTTTTGCCTTACTAGAAAGAATAATTAGATTTTAGAAAGGTACTTGCCCGAGAAGATTTGGAGTTAAAAATTCACTGTCAGAGGTTGTACCATAAGTAAGTAAATCATCAAACTTATTAAAGGAGTAAAAAATAAAACAATTTGAAATGGAAACTTAGTTCTGATATTTAAATATAAATATAAAACACGGATATGTATTTATTAAAATTTGCTTTTAAAAAACAACAAGGATCGTCTAAGTGTAGATTTGTTACCATACCAGAAATTAAAGAACCCAGTCTGCTCTATTTACCCTATTTAAAAGAATTTGAAATGGAAACTTATTCTGATAACTTTAAATATATAAATATAAAACACCGGATATGTATTTATTAAAACTTGTTTTTTAAAAACAAAGAGGGTCGTCTAAGTATGTTGGCGTTGGTGTTTGGGTTTGGTGTGGCATGAAGACATGCCATTCTTGCAGACGTAGATTCGCCATACAGTAGATCTTTGGGGATGCGGACTTTGTCCATCCTCCTGACATGATGAAGCTAGCACAGCCACCTCTCGCAAACTCCATTCTGACTGAAGATTAATTGACATACACACACAGACTCTTACATATATTCATATGTATATGTATGTGATTATTCCAACAGCATGTGTAGGATGTAACACAAGGTTATTTTATTAAGCAGAGTTTAAAAGGTTAGAACTGGTTTCCTAATCAAGGTTAAAGAGTCTAGTCTACCCTACTATTTGCCACTAGCTGAAGGAAAAATAGGCGAATCCTACCTTTACTAAGGGTATTAGCACTATGCTAAATGCAGCCTCGCGAGGATTTGAACTCTGTTTTAAGTCATAGGAAATGGATTCGGCTCTGGGAGATCAAATCCTGGGCGTAGAAATTGCATTTTAATTTAGCGCTAATACCATTGGGAAAGGTATGAATCCTACTCTCCCTCTAACTATGGGTAAATAGTAGGGCAGACTGGGCTATTTAACCTTGGTTAGGCAACCGGTCTAGGAGAAGGAAAACTCTGAATTCAAACCTGCTAAAATATCGCTCAAATAAATTGACCTTGTGTCGTATCCTGTTCGTGCGGAGGGGTTGGTAAATATATATACTGAATTTCCCATTGCTTGAAGGAAAATAGTAAGGCGCTTACATTTTCCAAACAGCCTCGTTCAAGATTTGAAATCGAGTCGCCATGTCCATTTCCTACGACGGTAACCGTTACGAAACGAGTATCTTCACTGATATGCAACCTGTCTAGAAGAAGGAAAACTCTGATTCAAACCTGTTAAACTTCGCTTAATAATTGACCTCGTTCACATCTTGCCTGCGGAGGGGTTGGTAATATATAACACTCCATTGACATTAGAGAGACAGAAATATAAAATTTCCCAATATACCGTTAGTGTTGCATACGTTAAAAATAAATAGAAAAACGCAACTACTTCATCCACTAGTTTTACTAACTAGGGTTTTAGTCGATCCACTAATTTTGGAATTGCTCTTTCTCATACAAAAAAAGAAAAAGATGAAAAAAAAGAAAGAATAAGAGTTGGTTCCTCTCCACGCTTGATGTTAGAAGCTGAGATTGAATTTTAAGCTACGCCACCAGGTGATTGTTATAATTAAATTGTAAATTAAATGGCTTTTTTGAGCAATCATTTAATTTTGGAACAATAAACGAACGGCAATTGGAAAGTGAAACCCGCTCTTTAGGCTAAAATGAAGCTGCTTCATCTTCGTTTCATCTCCAGCAAATGCACGTTCCAAGAGTGTGCTCTCTTTGGAGTGTGTCGGCGAACTCTTTTTCTTGAACTATCTAGACAAGAAAAGCAGGCCGCATTGATCAGGAGTTTAAGCAACTTTATGGTGAATATGATTACTGTAAATCTGATCTACATCGAGTTAAGAGCGTCATTTAATTACTTGCTATATATATATATATATATATATATATATATATATATATATATATATATATATTATATATTTATAATTATAAAGTCGGTCCTACCATTGGTTTCTGAATAACACTTTTTCGGTGTTATTCGTCTTCAGAGGCGTATATATAATATAAGATAAATATTTAAAGGTTTTACATATCTATTTATTAGGTGACAAAGGAACATTCACAACCATATTGGTTTCATGCGATGCATTCATCAGGTGAAGATGTTTCAAATGTAAGGAAAATCGAAAAAATTTCAAAAAATTTCAAAAAATTCAATAGACATGGGATGCGTATGATTGAATAAAATGATGTGTGTATGTATGTGAAGGTGAATTGGATGTATGAGAGTGTTTATGGCAGCATAATGGTTGCGTACTTGCTATATATATATATATATATATATATATATATATAATATAAAGTCGTCGGGGCGGCCTAATGTCAGTATCAGCCATGCAGAGAGGGAGTCTAGCCCCTTTTCACTAGCGCTAGACCAAGGAGATCATTTTAGCGTCTGAGGTGGAGTGCCACACCTACCACCAGCTCCTTACTTTACCGCACAGATACCTGTGCTACTCATACGCTGAGTTGGTGAGGGCGGGTATCGAACTTGGAACCTTGTGGTTTCTAGTCGAACGCTCTACGACTGAGCTAACCCGATCTGTTTGTGCGTGGTGTGCGTGTGTGTGTGTGTGTGTGTGTGTGTGTGTGTGTGGTTGAAAAAGAATGGGAAAATGCGGATAAAACAACACAGCAACTAGTTCAAATGATATTTCGTCTCTGTCTTTTGCGTAGCTTTTTCGAATTTATTCTGAAGGAATAAATTCGAAAAAGCTTCGCATTTTTCCTTTATTTTCAACCACATGTTGTTCCAATTTACCCACTCCTTTACTTCTCATCATCATCATCATCATGTCGCGCATGTAGCCAACCCTCCCTATCATTCATTGCGCCTGGAAGCTCCTCTGCGGAACAGCCAGCATCTTCACATAGCTGGTCAATGTAGGTCCTTGCTGGGCGCCCCACACTTGCATGTCCATGTGTTGGCTTCCACAGGAGAACGTCGCTTATGAGTTCATCCTTACTTCTCCAGCAGTGTCCTGCGTGTCTTGTCCGTCTCACTCGGATAGTTTGTGAGATGGGGGGGGAGGTGACCGTAAAGCTGTTCCTTGTGGGGTGCTGTTTCCATGACTTGTTCAACACTGCTCGCAGCATCCTTGTGCAGCTTCCATCAAGCTTATTCTCAAGACGTTTAGTTAGGGTCCAGGTGGTGCAGCCGTATAGCAACACCGACATAACCACAGCCTGGAAGAACTGTCTCTTTAGCTTGTTAGGGAGATCGGACCTCCATACTTTCTGATTTTGATGTTATTAGCATTGCTATTAAAAAATTAACATTTGTTCATGGAAAATAAACGAATGTTCTTGTTAACCCATTTTATAATAGAAATATTTGCAGCTTCACATTTAATCTGTTTAATCTTAAATTCAGATTATCTGTATAAACCAGTAAGATTTATATAACAAAAAGGATTTTATAAGATAAACTGATTTATGAAAAATTCAATCATCATTCAATAAATCTGAAAATTATCTTGAATGTTAAGATATAGTGTGGTGAGTAAAGGTGGGGAGGTTCTGTCATATTTTGTCTTGTTCTCTTTGGTTAATCTTTATTTTTGGATCCCCAGTAACGAGAAAAAAATGGTCAAAAAGTTGGTGTCGTTTCCTTAGCAATAGAATAATTTCATAATTTATAATCTACTGTTGTTAATATTTTTTTTTATTTCTATTCATTATTTATTTATTCTTTTTTTTTTTAAATTTAAATTTAACGTTTAAAGTTTCTCCATTACTTCTCATAGGTATGCACAAACCTACAAATAGACGTTAATCTCTGTGACCAACTTATAATTATCGATACGAGATTTTTTTATAGTAAAAATATTTCCAATGATTTATTAAAATTTCCAATGCATTTTTATAGTAAAAATATTTGCAAATGCATTTTTTATAGTAAAAATCATTTCAATGCATTTTTATAGTAAAATCATTTCAATGCATTTTATAGTAAAATTTTTTCAATGCATTTTTATAGTAAAAATCTTTTCATGCATTTTATAGTAAAAAAAATCATTTGCAATGCATTTTTATAGTAAAATCATTTACAATGCATTTTTAGTAAAAATATCCATGCATTTTTATAGTAAAATCTTTTCCAATGCATTTTTATAGTAGCAGTAAAAATCATTTGCAATGCATTTTTATAGTAACAATCATTTGCAATGCATTTTTATAGTAAAAATCATTTGCAATGCATTTTTATTGCAAAAATCATTTCCAATGCATTTTTATAGTAAGATGCGTGCAAACAAGAGGAAACGTCTGTCATCAACAATAAGTTAGAAATTAGGAATTAAAATTATTAATTAGTGCAAAGGTAATTGAATCCTTTACTAAGGATTAAGATTAAACAAATAATTTAGCCTTTTTGTTCATTAATCTTCAGATGATAATCTTTGTGACCAACTAATTATAATTATCCGATACGAGATTAGAAATAATCCAGTTAAAAGATTTCTGACATTGCTTGATAACGACACCAACTAACTCCGTCTACAGAAGGAACAATCACTGTGTCTTGATTATGCATTGTAGTCACACAATACTAACGCAGTCCTATATACTCAAACAAGAACAACAACACAGTGTGAAACATATCAAACACCTTTGACTGTTAAACTATTATTTATCGAATGCAGGTTTTTTTAAAAAAATTCTAGATAACTTCAGAAACAATTATTTTAATGCAAAGAATGTGAAAGATCTATTTGAAAAAGTCTACATAGAAAACAGTCTGTGCTTTTTGAAGGAAATAAAATTATACCATAGAATATAGACATGAACCTAATCAATACCATACAACATAATCCCCAATGATGCTAACATATATGGATACAAAAAAGCGCGTGGTGTAATGGTTAAAGTCATGGGAAATGGACTGGTCGCCCCGAGTTCAAATCCTGGACGTGGTAATTGCATTTCACTTAGCGCTAATATCCTTGGGAAAGGTATGAATCCTACTCTCCCTCCAGCTATAGGTAAATAGTAGGGCAGACTGGGCTCTTTAACCTTGGTTAGGCAACCGGTCTAGGAGAAGGAAAACTCTGAATTCAAACCTGCTGAACTCCGCTTAAGAAATTGACCTTGTGTCGCATCCTGCTCGTGCAGAGGGGTTGGTAAATATATATATGGATACAAAAATATGCTAACATAGATAGATACAAAGATATGCATAAGCTTCTACAGACAACTATGATTGATAGATATGAACAATTATAGACAGATACGTATTAGTTGTCATATATATTAACAGACTTTAATAGATAGATACATAACAGTTGGTTGTAAGGAAAAAGATTTCCCCTCCAAGAAAATTAGATTCGTGCAACGAAGCTCATAAAAGGTAGGGACTACATAGTCTAGTAGCTAAGTTACTACAGTGAATTAATTATTGTTGGGGAAACGCTGGGCGTTTGGACTCTATTTTATTATATTTTTTGTACCAAAGGCAATACACCTCTGTTAACCTTTCGTCCGGGCTTCAATGTTTTTATTTGATAACTCAAACTGTTGGATTATTTTGTATATATATATTTACCAACCCCTCCGCACGAGCAGGATGTGACACAAGGTCAATTTCTTAAGCGGAGTTCAACAGGTTTGAATTCAGAGTTTTCCTTCTCCTAGACCAGTTGCCTAACCAAGGTCAAAGTCTGCCCTACTATTTATCCATAGCTGGAGGGAGAGTAGGATTCATACCTTTCCCAATGGTATTCGCGCTAAGTGAAATGCAATTACCACGTCCAGGATTTGAACTCGGGGCGACGAGTCCATTTCCCATGACTTTAACCATTACACCACGCGCTTCCAGATTATTTTGTATATAAGGTGTGCTACAATACACCACATAAATTTATAGACTGAACGAGGTCACGTGGTTTAAACCTCAGCCAATCAACAGTCCGAATGCGTGACTGGTTGACAACTTAATCACTGATAATGAGAGACGTCAATTTGCAATCATTGACGAAGGACTTGTAATACTGAGGAGCACCAAGGAATAACCAAAGGATTCTTTATCAAGGATTTCCGCTGGACAAGCGCTCTTGTTTGGAGCCTAAAGGGAAAAAATCGTAACATAAATACAACACAATTATCTACTTACTTCTTCGTAGGACTCATTCTTAAACAGCACTTAATCTTTTAATAAGCATTAAATATATTTACCAAACTCCTCCGCACGAACAGGATGTGACACAAGCGGAGTTTAACAGGTTTTGAATTCAGAGTTTTCCTTCTCCTAGACTAGTTGACTAACCAAGAGCCCAGACTCCTACTATTAACCCATAGCTGGAGGGAGAATAATTGGATTCATACCTTTCCCAAGAGTATTAGTGGTATGTGAAATGCAAACAGCCTCGTCCAGGATTTGAACTCTGATCGTCGTTTTCATTTCCTACGACTCTCACCACCCGCCTCCTAATATATATTGTAAGTTAAAATAATATTCAGTGATTTTTCCGCCCTGTCGGTTGGGGCGTTAGAATGCACGACTGCACCTCTGCAGAGGGGTAAGACTCCCCAATGGGGCTGTGTTGGCCGTAGGTAGCGACCCGTGATGCTTAAGGATAGAGCCCAGGTGGATGAGCAGTTCATGACATGCAATACTCCACTTTGGCCATTCTTGGGCTAGACGGGGTCGAGAGGCCCCTCCGATCAATCGGCTGGTCACGTCAAGCCCTAGCACTATATGATTTTCCCAACCCTATTGCCTTATGGCAAACCAACCCCTTTTTATCATATGGGTGCTAGAAGGCGGTGGCTGCAGGTCTACATGTCATGGGAATGACGTTAAACTCTATCTGATGGTGAAGTTCCAGTTCTGGAGGTTTGGGGAATGTGGAGCACCCCTTCATCTCCATTGCTCCCTGGTCCACTCTGACCGGAGTGGTAGTATGTTAGGGGTCCCATCTATGGGTTAAATAGAAAAATGTATTTATAAAAAAATTGTATTATCCATTAAGAATTGATTTATTTCAAAACTTTATCGGCATTAAATGATCACTGAGGTTGATATGCCGTAAAACAAACAAACAAACCTAAATCAGTGATTTTTATAACAACATTCCGAGTATAGTGTGTTTATATGCAATACAATTTCGATAGGCATTTCGCTCGAGTAGGGAGTTCAATTCTTACACGGTGCTCTATTCTCGTGGTCTCATCATCATCATCATGTCGCGCCAGCAGCGTGGATATCCATGACAGTCTCTCGCCAACCATCCCTATCATTCATTGACCTCAGGAGGTCCCCCGAGCAGCATGTATCATCCAAACAGAGCTGGCTTAATTATTCATTTACCAACCCCTCCGTACGAGCAAGATGTGACACAAGGTCAATTTCTTAAGCGGAGTTCAACAGGTTTGGATTCAGAGTGTTCGTTCTACATGACCGGTTGCCTAACCAAAGTTAAAGAGCCGAGTCTACCCTACTATTTACCCATAGCTGGAGGGAGAGTAGAATTCGTACCTTTCCCTAGGGTATTAGCGCTAAGTGAAATGCAATTACCACGTCCAGGATTTGAACTCGGGGTGACGAATCCATTTCCAATGACATTAACATTACACCACGCGTTGGCCTATATAGATATTTGCTGGACGACCCATACTAGCATGTCCCTGAGCTGTTTTCCACAGAAGGACGTCGCTTATGAGTTCATCCTTACTTCTACGGCAGTGAGTCTAAGCTAACTAGATTTAGTAACTATTAGGTTTGTTACAAAAATAATGGCCGATTGAATTGCTCGGTTTTGAAATGTCATTTTAACATAGAATTTGTTGTTTATTTCAGGTGAATGTTTGCATATATAATAATTAATGTGTGTTCAAAAATAAAATTTAATTTATTTTCAGATAGAAAGTATTTTTGAAAAATAGGGGACTTCAAAGATGAACATGCCTAAACATTCGCCTTCTAATGTTGCATGAGTTCAAGCTTGGGCACAATGCCTCCGAAATGCTGCCAATATCAAAAGCATGGGGAGATGAATCCACAAGTGATAGACTGTACGAAGGTGTTCCAGAAATTCCGCAGTGGAGATGAGAGTCTTGAAATGAAGAAGGTAGAGGACGGACAGGTAGTCTGACAATGAACAATTGCAGGCAGTTGTTGAGCAAATCCACGACAAAGTGTCAGAGAAATGTCTCAGAACACTTGGTGTCAGCATTGTAACAGTTTTCCACATTTACAGAGTATTGGAAAGGTGAAAAGCTCGATAAATGGGTTCCTCATGAGCTCAATGAGCACTAAAAACTTAGGCGGTTTTGAAGTGTGTTTGACGAAAAGTGGAACCTTTACGACCGGTCGTAAAGTTTTGGATTTTGCTCAACAACTGCCTGCGAATTGTTAAAATGAATTTCAAAACCGAGCACTTCGATCGGCCATTATTTTTATAACAACCTAATATTTGTAACCCTGGTAGGTTTATCTTTATCCTGGTAGAAAATCAGTGATAAAACTAATAATGTTGGCAACCATGTTATCCTTGAAAGGGCCAAATCAAAAACCCCTCAAATCAGAAATTAGTTTCTCAAAATGGTACCCAAAGTACTTGGCCAAGAAATACTCGAAGAAGAACAATCTTCGAGATTGGTTGGGAGTAATTGCTACTTCAAACGACTCGTACGAGTTGAGATATTTCCAAATCAACAATGAAGATGAGGAAGAAGATATAAAATGAATGATTTGTTTGTAGTTATATTCAACCTTGTATGTATGTGAATGTTACTGTGAAAAGTGACTCTAGTTCCTGATATCATATTCTCGTTTTACGCAGTATGAAAAATTGGACACTTTTCCAATGTTATCTAGAATTTAAAAAAAGAAAAAAAGAACTGAAGCATTTGAAGAAGTTCTTTCCAAATGGCAATTTATTTTTTTACACAACTGCAAAGCCTTTATAAATGAATTTTGTTACATAATATATTATTTGTGGTGGTAATATACATTTCTATAGTAAATTAGCGCCTTTCTATTTACTTGGGGTATAAGCATTGGAAAATACACTTTCGGCCCAGAAAAGAAAAAAAAGTGAAAATATCTTTACATTGTATAATTGTTTATTCTGCTGTTGTAATATGATCTCTAAATCAAAAGCCATTTCCGCAATGCGTTTTTATTGGCAAAAAATGATTTGGCAAGTGGGATATTTTATAGTAGAATTTGTTGGCATGCATTTTTATAGCAAATCATTTTGCAAGCATTTTTTATCATAAGTTCTTTTCGATGTTTTTTATTGGGGAAAAATCATTTCCAATGGCGATTTTATAGTAAATGATTTGCAATGCATTTTTATAGTAAAAATTCATTTCAATGCATGTTTTATTGGCAAAAAATATGTTCCAATGGCATTTTTATAGGGGTAAAATCATTTGCAATCATTTTGTATAGTAAAATCATTTGCAATGGCATTTTTTAGTAAAAATCATGTCGAAGTGCAGTTTTTATAGGTAAAATTATTTTCAATGCATTTTTTTTGTAAATCATTTGCAATGGATTTTTTATAGTAAAAATAATTTTAGCAATGCATTTTTTATAGTAAAATCATTTCAATGGCATTTTTATAGTAATACTTACAATGCATTTTTATAGTAAATAATTTGGGGCAATGCATTTTTATAGTAAAAATATTTCATAGTATTTTTATAGAAATCATGGTCAATGCCTTTTTTGAGTAGTAAAATTTTTCAATGCAATATTTTATATGGGTAAAGTTATTTGCAATGCTTTTTTATAGTAAAAATATTTGTGCTTTTATAGTAAATCATTTGCATGATTTTTATTGGGCAAATATTTCAATGCATTTTTATAGGTAAGGATGCGTGCAACAAGAGAACGGGTCTGTCATCAAATAGGTTAGACATTAGGAATTAAATTATTATTGTGCAAAGTTTGGAATCTTTATTGGATTAAGATTAAACAATGAATTTAGGCCCTTTTTGGTTCATTAATGTTTCAGATGATAATCTTTGTGACGATCTATGTTATTATCGGATACGGAGATGTAGAAATAATGCATTTGATTGTTTTAATCCATTCTTGATAACGACAACAACCCGTCCTAAGAAATGGAACATCATTTTTTTTTTTTTTTTTGGTGTCGATTAATGCATTTGGGTACACATACTAAACGGGCAGTTCTATATTCAATATAGGGTAGGGAATAAGGGTGAGGTTAGCTGCGGTAGGAGCGTTCGGCTAGAACACAAGGTTTAGTTCGATTCGGTCTACGCCTCGCGGTATGAGTAGCCAGGGGTTGGTGGGTAAAAGGTAAGGGAGTGATGAAGGTTGGCGGCCTTGGCACCAGCTAGATGCTTAAAAAGTATCTCTTGGGTACTGCGCAGTGAAAGGGATAGACTCCTAGGGCTGATTGCTGATGACGATTTAGGGCGTCGACGATTTTATCTCTAAAATAAAGAACCACATGGTGAAGGATATCAACGACCTTGAAACTGGTAAACACTATTCAATGAGGAGATGCGAGTGTTTTTGCTCAACAGAAAGGCAGTCTTTTTATGCACACTATGAAGATGATTTCGAAAAGTGAGCATAGAAACATTCTGTCTTTTGTAGAATAAATTTACATAGAATACAGGGAGGCATGGAACTGTAGTCATCATACACATGATGCAAGTGGTGTATGAAGATTGGGTTAAGCCAATTACTGCAAAAAGTGTAAAAATAGATGCATAACATACTTCCTAACGCGAGGGCATGAGCATACGAACGGGGTTGGTATGCGTTGAATTACGCAACAAAAGGGAGACAACCAGCCAACAAGCGCTTGGTGCACAGTTGAAACAGCTAATAATACACAGCAAACAAACCCCAAGGTTACTTTATACAAGGACACGTTCTGAGGGCTGGCATTTGCTATTGTATACACGGGGTAAAGGGATTTATTGTGCGTTGCTGAAACGCGCTCTAAGGGATGGCGGCGGTTAACGCATTTTCCGCCATTGGCTATCGTACAAGCTTGTTGTGCATGGTTCATGTCAAAAGATTTTATGTTACTCCCGGGCTGGATTGGGGGTGAGGAAATATATGTTTATCATAGAGACATCTCTAAAATGTTTGTGACTCCTTGCGGGTACAAAAGCATGAGTGATAGAGGAGAGTTTAGGGTGGAGGAGAGAGAGGAGAGGAGAGAGAAGAAGAGGGAGAGAGAGAGAGAGCGAGAGGAGAGGAAGAGAGAAGGGGGGGATATATTTTAAACGATTTTTGTTAGTTTTTTTCCTCATACTACTACCTAGTGATGATGGCAGTCAAACTCGTATACATAGTATTCGACATTGGGGCTTGATATAGTACAATAACTAAGATAACAAAGAATGAAAAGCTCCAACCGTGTTTAAGACAAGTTAGGTGGGGGAGTTGCGAAAAGGTGTAAGGCCAATGAGTTTCAAGAAAGTGGTCGTTTGTCTGGGGCGAAAGTGTTGCCAAACTTCCCACAATTACGTATTCAGCGAGCACCGAGGGTATTTTATTGTGCGATGCGCCCGATATGCAGAGATTGGGTGAGTGTCAGGCCGATTTGTAAGATTAAACTTCAGTGGGTCAAGGTGGGGGTTGGGTGATCGTGGAGGTAGTAACGGATTTGAAGCCTTGATTGTATCTATTTTTAATTCTTGCGAATTTATTCTTTAACTGGCTTATGGCTGTATACGGCGTCTCAACCTTTCCGTGGCCTCTTACAGTCTTCTGCGCACTCATGTCCAAAGACTTAGACTTCCCAGGGTCTTTTCACATGGGGTGTCATTTTTCAAGGGTCGAACTAGGGAATCTTGGATTGGGTGTTGATGATCTTGCCGGTTTAAGTTCATAGAGGTTTGTTTAGAAAGCGTCACCCATTGTCATAATCTTACCAAATGCCAATGCATCTCAATCTTATGTTTTGATTTTATGAGAGAGTTGCTATGTTTGACATGTTGGGGTCGGCGTTGCAAGAGAGTTGCGATGTATGGGGACGTACGGATTTGGCACGGGACCCCTAGTTTTTGTCGGCCGTTATTGGCTGGTGGAAAGCGCTCGAGAGGTTAAGTGTTTCTTGGTATTGTCAGGTTTGCAAGGCATAAAGGAGGAGTATAAACCACATGTCAACATATACATTGAACTTATTGTTGCCTGAAGTAGGGCAGTGTATGGAAGGGGTCATATGGGTGATGAATATTTGCTTATTGCTTACATTATTTTGAATAGGAGTTGTGATGCCTTGGAGAGAGAGAGAGAGAGAGAGGAGAGAGAGAGAGAGAGAGAGAGAGAGGAGAGAGAGAGAGAGAGAGAGAGAGCGGAGAGAGAGAGGGGCCCAGATGTTAGAGTGTGGTACTTATTGTTTTTTCTCTTTTTTTTCTTTTATTTGGCATGATGTGAACGTCAAGTTCTCCCTACTTCTTTCTTTTCTTAGTTTTGCGTCTCTTTCTTGTTACGGGCTTCTTATTAAGGGCATTTTTAAGTATGGCATAATTAAATGAAGCTTGTTACATTGAAAGTTTATTTTCAGGCCCATGTTAATGTCAATGGGCCGGGAGTCACACGAAGTAGGACACGTCCTGTCTGTTTGAGGGTCTGGTTATAAAATGGTTATTAAACAGGTTTCCCGTGATCGGGCTATATTCTGCGGTTTGGCAGTGGGGGTACTTAATCTGTCCGGTAGTTTTCCATCGCGCTGATTGAAGATGGCTCTTAGGAATTCTTGTAGCAAGGATGTTGTCTTAAACCGTAGCACCACGATTAATTATAGACAAAAATTCCTCCATAACAACAGCTAAATGAGTGGATAGATACTAGTTAGGGGGTTCCATCTAATGAGTTAAAATGAAAATGTGGTTTTATAAAAAGATTGGGGGTATCATTAGAATTAACATTTCAAACATTGTCGGCATTAATGGCCTGCGGAGTTGATATGCCCGTAAAGAAGAAACGAAAAAAACCACAAGGTCGGGAAGGCTAACAGCCGGCAATGCAATCGCAACTTTTCTCAGTATATGTGGAAGGGGTGGTAAGGTATTCATGTCCTGGGAAGACGTTAATCTATTGATGTGGGGGTTCCCAGTTTGGAGGTTTGGGAGATGTGGAAGGAGCCCTTCATACTCTCCCTGGGTCGACTTTGCGACGGAGTGGTAGTAGGCGGTATTAGGGTGATCTATAGATAAATGAAAATGTGTTTATTAAAAAATGTGAGTCCTAAGGAATAACTTTTATTCAAAAATTGGGAAAGCAAAAGCAAAATTAAATGCCGCATGAGGGTTGATATGCGGTAAGAAAACAAACAACCAAACCGACAAACTAAAGTAAAAAAATTCAAATGATGTATTGGGTCAAACTTTATATCTCTTAGAATTTTGGCAACAGTACATAGGCAAGATTTCCTTTTTTTATACACGGCTCATGGTGCATCTTTTTGGTATTCTTTTT
>CM042167.1:78524347-78539347 GCA_023376005.1 Doryteuthis pealeii
GGTAAGTAGTAGGGCGACTGGGTACTCTTTAACCTTGGTTAGGCAACACGGTCTACGGAGAAGGAAAACTCTGAATTCAAACGCTGCTAAGAACTGCCGCCTTAAGAAATTGAGCCTTAGGTCGCAATCCCTGCTCGGGTAGCAGAGGGGTTTGGTAACCATATATATATGGATAACAAAACCATATGCTAACAATAGACTAGCATATTCCACAAGGATATCCAAGTAAGCTTCTACAGACACTTACCTCAATACGACTGATAGATATGAAAACAATATATAACGACAAGATTATCGGTGATTGAGTTTGTCAATTATATAGGACTTACAAAACATATCCGTGAAACTGGCCCAAAGAGACCACTTTACATAGATAGATAGCAATAACTACGAGAATGCGTTGTAAAGGAAAAATTTCCCTCCAACGAGTAATTAGATCGGTTTGCCACGAACGAAGCTCATAAATCACGCGTGAGGTGGACTACATAGTCTAGTAGCTAATAGTTCAACTACAGGTTGAATTAATTATTGTTTGGGCAAAGAAACGCCATAGGCGGTGTTTTGGACTACACTATTTAATTTGTATGATCCTTTTGGCGTGACCCAAAAGGCAATAATCACCTCTGTTAACCTTATCGTCCGCGCGCATATCAATGTTTTTATTTGATAACTCGAGACTGTTTGGATTATTTCCGAGGTATATATATATTCAGGTTATCTCCCAACCCCCCTCCGCACGAGCAGGCATGTGACACAAGGTCATTATCTTAAGCAGGAGTTCATTAGGGTTCTTGAAACCCAATTTGGTTGATCTGTGGTCCAAACGCACTAACTGAAAACCACATCATCAGTCAGTCAGTTTCAACAATGGTATTCGAAAGTTGAATGGATCTAGCGAGATTTTTCATTCTCTCTAGAGAGCGCGTTGCGCTAACCAACAGAGATACAAAGTCTTGCCCTATCTAATTCTTAGAACCAGTCCATTTGATGCTAAGGAACGAGGAATCGGGAGTAATGGATTCATACCTTTCCCAATGGTATTCGCTTTTTGCTTGACAAGGAATGAAATGCAATTATCCAGAAACAGACGTCCCAGATTCTCTTCGAACATACGGGCGCAGTAGTGGCGATTCCATGGATGCATATTTAAAATTTCACCCTCACGCCGCTTAGCCAGAAATTATTTTGTATATATCTAGGAGTGTGGCCATCAATACCTATTCGCTATGGCTATTATAATAAGTATATATGACTCGAACCGAGGATCACGTGGGTTTTAAGCACCTCAGCATCAACAGTCCGGCTGAATGCCGCTAGTAACTGGTTGACAACTTAATTAAGATAAATGAGTAACGCTCACATTTCTGTCGCAATCATTGCGAAGGACTTGAATACTGGGAGCACCAAGGAATAACCAAGGATTTCTTTATTCAATAGGAAAGTTCCCGCTGGAAAGCGCTCTCTCTGCTCAGTGGTTTGGAGCCCTTTTAAATTGGGAAAAAATGGTTAACATAAATATTAAACCAAAGGCATAGACACAAATTTTCTACTTTTACTTTCTTTCGTCAGGACTTCTCATTCTTAAAAACGAGGCATCTTAATTCTTTTAATAAGCATTATAAATATATAATTACCGAAACTCCCTCCGCAACGAACAGGATGATGACACAAGCGGAGTTTAACAGGTTTTTTGAATTCAGAAGTTTTCCTTCTCCTAGACTAGTTGAACGTAACCAAGAGCCCAGACTCGTCCCTCTGGAAATTAACGCCATAGCTGGAGGAGAACTAATTGGATTATACCTTTCCCAAAGATAATTAGTGGTAATATTGCTGGGTAAATGCAACAGTTGGGCGTGCTTCTACAGGATTTGAAACTCTGATCCCGGATTCGACTCCGTGGTAATCAATTTCCTACGACCTCTCAGGGCTTTAACAATCCGGGTCCGCCTCCTAAATTTGAATCATTATTTGTAAAGTTAAATATTGCACTCATTAAACTATTGTTTGGTGATTATTGGTCGCCGCTCCTTGGTCGGTTGGGGACGTATAGAATGGCACGCGACTGCACCTCTGCAAAGAAGGGGTAACTATGATCTCCCAGGTGGGTAGCACTGTTTGCCGTAAGGTAGCGACCCCGATGATGCTTAATTGGCATAGTAGCCTCAGGTGGAATGAGCAGTTCATCTTAAGACATGGCATATACTCCACTTTGGCCCAATTCTTTGGGCTAGACGGGCGGTCGGAGCAGGCCCCCTCCGATCAATCGGACTGGTCCAGGGTGCAAGCCCTAGCAACCTATATTGATTTCCCAACCCTATTGCCTCTGGATTTATCGCAATTCCACAACCCCTTTTTCTATATGGTGCTAGAAGGCGGCTTGAGCTGCAGGTCATGACATGTCATGGTTGGGAATTAATGGGATGTATATAAACTCTATCTGATGGTGAAGTATCCAAGGTTCTCGCCGACGCGCTCTCTTTCGGGGAATGTGGAGCACCCCTTCATCTCAGCCGATTATGCTACACCCATAGGTGCCTACTTCTTGACCCGGAGGGGTAAGTTTACAAAAATGTTAGGGTCCACTCTTGATGGAGTTTATAACAATGGAAAAATGTAATTTTATTATTTTATATATAAAAAGGCACTAGATAATTATCCATTAAGGAATTGGATTTTATTTTTCAAATTACTATTAATCAGGCATTAAAATGATTCACACTTTTTAGAAGGATATGGATAATATCGCCAGTAAAACAAACACCAAACGCAACCTAAATCAGTGATTTTTATAAACAACATTAGGGAACAAGATACATCTTCCAACCCCACCCCAAAAAATAAAAATAAATTAAAAAAAAAAAAAATAAGGGATGTTGAGACTGGGTAGTGGGTGGAATAGCTCAGCAGTATTAGGTTCCATACATGCAAGGTCTTTGGAATAATCGCTGAATAGAACACAACAACAAAATTTATTTACTCGAGTAATTTGTGTGTTATATGCCAATACAATTTTCGATAGGCATTTCTCGCTTTTTTTGTAGTTTTTTTTATGGTGATGTTTCTAATTTCTTTACATGTTACATCGGTTCTTTTTTTTTTTCTCTCGTATTTTTTCTCTCTGTGTTGTGTTCTTGCTTTATTTTCAATACAATTATCAAAGTCGCGCACCACCGCAGCGTGGATATCCATGAAAGATACCTTCTACGCCAACCATCCCTTATCATTCATTGACTCTCAGGAGGTCCCGGCAGCATTATCATCCAAACAGAGCTGGCTTAATTAATTCTTTACCAATAATCCCCAATCCGTACGAGCGTAAGATGTTGACACAAAGGTCAATTTCTTAAGCGGAGTTCAATCAGGTTTGGATTCAGAGTGTTCGTTACTAATCAATGAACCAGGTTGCCTACAAGTTAAAGAGCCGAGTCTATCCACTAAACTAATTACCCATAGCTGGGAGGGAGAGTAGAAATTTCGAACCTTTCCCTAGGGTTATTAGACCTTGCTAAAGTGAAATGCAATTACGCTTAACGGTCACGGAGAATTTGAACTCGGGTCGACGAAGTCCATCTTCCAATGACTTATTTTAACCATTACAAAACCATGAAGCGATATGGCTATATGATATTTGCTGGACGACCATACTAGAACATGTCCTGAGGCTGTTTTCCACAGAAGGACGTCCGCCTATGATTCATCCTTACTTCTACGGCAGTGAGTCTAAGCTAACTAGAATTTAGTAACTATTAGGTTTTGTTACAAATAATGGCCGATTGAATTGCTCGGTTTGAAATGTCATTTTAACATAGAATTTGTTGTTTATTTCAGGTGAATGTTTGCATATATAATAATTAATGTGTGTTCAAAAATAAAATTTAATTTATTTTCAGATAGAAAGTATTTTTGAAAATAGGGGACTTCAAAAGATGAACATGCCTAAACATTCGCCTTCTAATGTTGCATGAGTTCAAGCTTAGGGCACAAATGCCTTCCGAAACTGCTGCTCCAATAAATCAACAAAGCATGGGGAGATGAATCCACAAAGTGATCAAGAACTGTACGAAGGTTGTTCCAAGAAATTCGCAGTGGAGATGAAGAAGTGCTATGAAAAATGAAGAGGTAGAGGACGGACAGGTATAAGTCTTGACAATGAACAATTGCAGGCAGTGTGTTGAGGAAAGACAACAATCCGACACAAAGTGTCAGAGAATAGTCTCAGACACTTGGTGTAGCAATTGTAAACAGTTTTCCAACATAATTACAGAGTGAATTGGAAGGTGCAAAGCTCGATAAATTGCGTTCCTCAATGATGCTCAATGAGCATTAAAAACTTAGGCGGTTTGAAAGTGTGCTTGACGAAAAGTGGAAGCTTTACGACAACGGTCGTAAAGTTTTGGATTTTGCTCAACAACTGCCTGCAATTGTTAAAATGACATTTCAAAACCGAGCACTTCGATCGGCCATTATTTTTATAACAACCTAATTAATTGTAACCCTGGTGGTTTATCTTTTATCCTGGTAGAAAATCAGTGATAAAACTAATAATGTTGGCAACCCTGTTATCCTTGAAAGGGCCAAATCAAAAACCCCTCAAATCAGAAATTAGTTCTCAAATGGTACCCAAGTACTTGGCCAAGAAATACTCGAAGAAGAACAATCTTCGAGATTGGTTGGAGATAATTGCTACTCAAACGACTCGTACGAGTTGAGATATTTCCAAATCAACAATGAAGATGAGGAAGAAGATATATATAAAATGAATGATTTGTTTGTAGTTATATTCAACCTTGTATGTTTGTGTGAATGTTACTGTAGAAAGTGACTCTAGTTCCTGATATCATATTCTCGTTTTACGCAGTATGAAAAATTGGACACTTTTCCAATGTTATCTAGAATTTAAAAAAAGAAAAAAAAAGAACTGAAGCATTTGAAGAAGTTCTTTCCAAATTGGCAATTTATTTTGTTTTACACCAACTGCAAGCCTTTATAAATGAATTTTGTTACATAATTCATATTATTCTGTGGTGGTAATATACATTTCTATAGTAAATTAGCGCCTTTCTATTTACTTGGGGTATAAGCAATTGGAAAATAACACTTTCGGCCCAGGAACAAGAAAAAAGTGAAAATATCTTTACATTGTATAATTTGTATTATTCTCTGCTTGTAATATGCATCTCTAAATCAAAAGCCATTTCCAATGCGTTTTTATTGCAAAAAAATCATTTGCAATGCATTTTTATAGTAAAAATCATTTGCAATGCATTTTATTATTAGCAAAAATCATCAATAGTTTTTTCTTTCTTTCGATGTATTTTTTATTGAAAAATCTTTCCAATGCATTTTTATAGTAAAAATGATTTGGCAATGGCATTTTTATAGTAAAAATCATTCCCAATGCATTTTTATTGGCAAAAAAATCATTTCCAATGCATTTTTATTAGTAAAAAAATCATTTGCAAATGCATTTTTTATAGTAAAAATCATTTGGCAATGCATTTTATATAAAAATCTATGTCCAATGCATTTTTATAGTAAAAATTTATTTCAATGCATTTTTATAGTAAAAATCATTTGCAATGCATTTTTTTATAGTAAAAATCATTTCAATGCATTTTTATAGTACAAAATCATTTACAATGCATTTTTATAGTAAAATCATTTACAATGCATTTTTATAGTAAAAATCATTTGCAATGCATTTTTATAGTAAAAATCATTTACAATGTATTTTTATAGTAAAAATCATGTCCAATGCATTTTATAGTAAAATCTTTTCCAATGCATTTTATTAGTAAAAAATTATTTCCAATGCATTTTTATAGTAAAAATCATTTGCAATGCATTTTTATTTTCATTTGCAATGCATTTTTATTGCAAAAATCATTTCCAATGCATTTTTATAGTAAGATGCGTGCAAACAAGAGGAAACGTCTGTCATCAACAATAAGTTAGAAATTAGGAATTAAAATTATTAATTAGTGCAAAGGTAATTGAATCCTTTACTATGGATTAAGATTAAACAAATAATTTAGCCTTTTTGTTCATTAATCTTCAGATGATAATCTTTGTGACCAACTAATTATAATTATCCGATACGAGATTAGAAATAATCCAATTGAATTGGTTTCTAACATTCCTTGATAACGACACCAACTAACCCCGTCTACAGAAAGGAACAAGTCATTGTGTCCCGATTATGCATTGGTCACACAATACTAACGCAGTTCTATATACTCAATATACCGGATAGGGCTGGGTTAGCTCGGTAGAGCGTTCGGCTAGAAACCACAAGGTTCCTAGTTCGATTCCGGTCCTCGCCAACTCAGCGTATGAGTAGCACAGGGATCTGTGCGGTAAAGTAAGGAGCTGATGATAGGTGTGGCGCTGCACCTCAGATGCTTAAAAACAATCTCCTTGGTCTAGCGCAAGTGAAAAGGGGATAGACTCCCTAGCTGATTGGCTGATACCGACTTTAGGCCGTCCCGACGACTTTTATATACTAAATAAAGAACAACAACCACATTGTGAAGGATATCAAACACCCTTGACTGTTAAACACTTATTCATAGAATGCAGTGTTTTTGCTCACACCAGAAACAGTTATTTTAATGCAAACAATATGAAAGATCTATTTGAAAAAGTCAACATAGAAAACATTCTGTTCTTTTTGAAGGAAATAAAATTATACCATAGAATACAGACATGAACTTAGTCAATACCATACAACATGATCCCCAATGGTGCTAAAACATTGTTAAACCCAATTACTGCAAAAGTGTAAATATAGATACATAACATACTTCCTAACCGCGAGGCATGACATAACCCCGGACGGGTTGATATGCCGTTAAAATCTACCAACCAACCAACCAACACAGCCAACCAACCTTGTGGCACATTGAACACATAAAATAATACACAGAAAACAATACCCCAAGGTTACTTTTATACACAAAGCGAACCGTTCCCTGAGGCTGCATCTGACCCTTTGTATAAACGGGGTAAAAGCTGGATTTATTGTCCGTTGCCTGAAACGCGCCTCTAAGGGATTGCCGACGGGTTAACGCATTTTCCCCATTGGCTATCGTACAAGCCTTGGTTTGTGCATGGTTCCCATGTCAAAAGATTTTATGTTACTCCGGTCTGATTGAAGGTCAGGAAAATATATGCTTTCATACATAGAGACATCTCTAAAAATGTTATGTACTCATTGCGGGTACACAAACATGAAGTGATAGAGAGAGTCTTAGGTGAGAGAGAGAGAGAGAGAGAGAGAGAGAGAGAGAGAGAGAGAGAGAGAGAGAGAGAGAGAGAGAGAGGGGGGGATATATTTTAAAACGATTTTTGATTTAGTTTTTTCCTCATACTACTACCTATGATGATGGCAGCAAACTCGTATACAAGTATTGACATTGCTTGATATAGTAACAATAAAATAAAAAAATAAAAAATAAAAAAAAACTCAACAGTTTAAAACAATATAATGGTGAGCTTCCAAAAAGTTCAACAATGAGCTTCACGAAAGTGGCTCTTTAGTCCTGCCAAAGTCTTGCACACCTTCCCAATTACAGGTATTTCCAGGGAGCACAGGGTATTTTATTAGTCCATCCCGCCAATGCACAGATTGGTGACTGAGGCCAGCTTTGCTCATACATAGCCTTCCCACACTGGTCACATAGTAGACCGATTTGAAGCCCTTGATTGTCTACTTTTTTTATTCTTGCGATATACTCTTTTCAACTGCTCATGCTGTATACGGCCGGTCTCAAACCTTTCCGTGCCTCCTGTACAGCTCTTCTCCACTGCCCACTGTCCAAAGACTTACTCTCCCAGGTCTTCACATCGATGTCACATTTTTTCAAGGTCGACCTCAGGAATCCTTGTATCTCTTGTATCTTGCCGTTTATAAGTTCCCCATAGAGCAGTTGTTTAGGAAGTCGCCCATCGTCCATCCTTACCAAATGCCCACTCCATCTCAATCTATGTTTGATTATGAGAGATTCTATGCTTTGACATTTGGCTCGCTTCAGAACCTCGATGTCACTGACGTACATTTGCCAGCGCACCCCTAGTATTTGTCGCAGGTATTGCTGGTGAAAGCGCTCGAGACGTTTAAGATGTTTCTTGTATGTGGTCCAGGTTTCGCAAGCATAAAGGAGAGTAGATAAAACACATGCAACATATACCTTGACTTTTGTTGCAACTGAACTACCTATGATAAGGGCGTCATATCGTATGTAATATTTAGCAACCTTATCTTGCATATACATTACTACTGAATAGCGAGTTTGATCCTTGAAGAGAGAGAGAGAGAGAGAGAGAGAGAGAGAGAGAGAGAGAGAGAGAGAGAGAGAGAGAGAGAGAGAGAAGAGAGAGAGAGAGAGGGCATACAGATGTTAGAGTGTCGTGCTACTTACTTGTTTTTCTCTTTCTTCTTTCTTTCTATTTCGGCCATGATGTGAACGTCCAAGTTCTCCTTACTTCTTTCTATCTTCTTAGTTTTTGTCGTCTCTTCTATTCTACGGGCTTCTTATTAAGGGCATCTTTTAAGTCATGCATAATTAAATAACAAGCCTTGTTACTACTTTGACAAAGCTTTATTTTAGCCCATGTTAATTCATCGCGGGGAGTCACCACCGAAGTAGGACACGTCTGTCCTGTCTGAGGTCTGGTTGTAAACTGGTTACTTAACAGGTTCTCCCGTGACTCGCTATATTCTCGCCTTTGGGGCCAGTGGGGGACTTAACTGTCCGGTAGTTTTCCATCCCCTGATCTGAAAACAATGGCTCCTTAGAATTCTTGCTACAGGATGTTGTTAAAACCCTACACCACCATACAATTATACAACAAAAATTCCTCATAACCAACAACTAAATGAGTGGTAGTACCTATTAGGGTTCCATCTATGAGTTAAATAGAAAAATGTGTTTATAAAAAATTGGGTATCCATTAAGAATTAACATTTTCAAAACATTGTCGGCATTAAATGGCCCACTGGGGTTGATATGCCGTAAAACAAAACAAACCAAATCAAACCAACCAAGGTCGCAAGGCTAACACCGACAATGGCAAGTCCCAACCCTTTTTATCATATATGTGCTAGAAGGCGGTGGGTAAGGGTATTCATGTCCTGGGAATGACGTTAAACTCTATCTGATGGTGGGGTTCCAGTTTTGGAGGTTTGGGGAATGTGGAGCACCCCTTCATCACCATTGCTCCCTGGTCCACTTTGACACGGAGTGGTAGTACCTATTAGGGTCCCATCTATAGATTAAATAGAAAAATGTGTTTATTAAAAAAATTGAGTATCCATTAAGAATAAACTTATTTCAAAACATTGACAGCATTAAATGACCCACTGAGGTTGATATGCCGTAAAACAAAACAAACCAACCAAAACCAACAACTAAAGTAAAAAATTTCAAATATGTAAGTCTCTCACAAACTTTAATATCTCTTAGAAATTTTGCACACACGTACATAGCAAAATTTCCTTTTTTCATATACACCTTCATTGCATTTCTTTTTGTATTCTCTTTAATATTTAGTTTGAAAAAAAAATAAAGTTCAAACATTTACCAAACAAAGATTTATTTTTTTTTTAGTTGAAAATTGGACTGAAGATTATGTTATTCTTGAAGTTTGAGCATTTAATGTTATTTATATCATTTAATCTAGTTCTATTAAGAAATCATTACAATGATGGGTCGTTTTTAAAAGTTTATGGTCCTGCACAAGCGCGCACACACACATATACACACACACAAACACACACACACACACACATACACGAATATATATGATAGAAGACACTTGGGTGTGACGGGTCTAGTCGTATGGAATGGACACGGTGGCCCCAGGCCGAATCCTGGACCAGACTCTTGGTATTTCCCATAGCGTTAATACTCTTGGAAAAGGTATGAATCCAACATCAGGTTTGGATATATAGTATGTGTGTGTGTGTGTGTATGTGTGTGTGTGTTTGTATGTGTGTGTGTGTGGTCATAAGTATATGAGTGCATATATATGTGTATGTGTTTATCTAGTGAGTTCAACCAAAGGAATGCGCAGGCACACATACACACACACACACACACACACACATATATATATAAGGTGTGTAAAAAAATATCGAGATTTTTTGTACTTTTTGACACATCTTGTATTCTGGAAAGAATTGTATTAATGTGTGATTATTAGAGTATTAATGCGTGGCAGGATGAGATTCATTAAGTTTTTCAGAATACAAGGTGTGTCAAAAAGTAAATACAATCCAACGCTGTATTTACCAAATTATATATCAAGAATGAATGGAATTTTTTTCAGAATAAAAGGTGTGTCAAAAAATACAAAAAGCATTTTGTATATATATATATATATACATATATATATATATATATATATATATATATATATATATATGTGTGTGTGGTGTGTGTGGGTGTGTGCGTGCGTGTGTGTGTTTGTATTTGCATATGTGGACATAAGTATATAAGTACATATATATTTTCATTGAGTTCAAACAAAGGAATGCGTAGGCATATATATATATATATATATATATATATATATATATATATATATATATATATATATATATATTAGTATATACGGATACTGGATGATGGACAGAGGACCTCCCTGGCGCAATGAATGATAGAGAAGGTTGGTGAGAAATTGTCATGCATACACGACACGATGAAGAAAATCTAATATGAATTTATTTGTATGGAAACAAGTCTGCTACCATTGGTTTCATTCTATCCAAACTTAATTGTTTAAGCGGAGGAATCAGCGGGCAGCGAAAAATGTTTTGAAAAATATGGTAAAATTTATTGTGATTTAAAAAAAAACTGTATCCACGTGTCACTTGTTTGTTGATGTGTGTTATGTATGAGGTCGAATGTGCCTGTTCTATTCGTACGTGTGCGTATGCTGGCCTGTACGCACACATAAACGCACGTGAAAGGCGCGACGTCATGATCACATGTACGCGTGTATGTGCGTAATAAATTTTGTGCCTGATGTTTAGAAGTGTTTGAGACGCATTCTAAACATTAAGTGGAATTCCAACACACCAAACACAGAAGTCCTTACAAGGGCAGGATGCACAAGCATTGAAACTCTTATCATAACGGCACAAATGCGATGGACAGGTCATGGTGTGCGTATGAGTGATGCTAGAATGCCAAAGCAACTCCTTTACGGTCAGCTGCATGATGGCAAAAGGCCACATCATAAGCCTTGGAAGAGGTATAAGGATTGCTTAAAAAACAACCTTGTAAAAATAAAAATAAATCCTGACAACTAGGAAAAGTTGGCATTGACGAGAACTAATTGGAGAATTCATGTGGATGATGGCTGTACCAGTTTTGAGAGTGAAAAAATTGAGCATGAAGACCTCAAGCTTCAACTTCGAAAGGGATACACCTGTCATATTGGAGTGAACATGGAGGGTTGGAAATGTCAGACGTGTGGTCGAATTCTGCTTTCTAATGCCGGATATGTCAATCATAGGAAATCTCATCAGGGACTGTTTATGCAAACTCCAGTAACAAACAATGTGTCTTGTGCAATCTGTGACAAAGTCTGTAAGTCAGCTTCTGGTCTTAAGAGACATATGGTGGTGCATAAGCATAGAATTTTATCATCTGATCCATCTGATACAACGGGAAGGACGTCCTTCCCATGTCATATTTGCATCAGACTTTGTGGATTTGCAGCGGGTTTGATGAGTTATTTGAGGGCTCATGAGAGGAAAGGTTCAGGTGGTGGGGTTATAGGATTGTGAGGGAGGGCAGTGATCTGTAAAGATTATGCTATTGCTTGATGTTCGTGTTTGCTGACGTATAAGGTTTTGTGTGATTATTAGAGTATTAATGCGTGACACGTTGAGATTGTCTCGTGTTCAATACTACAAGAATATTTAAATGAGAAAAAAATTCTAAGATGCCAGTTTTATTGTTATTATAATTTGTAAGAAGAAGATATATATATATATATATATATATATATATATATTACAATAGTATATACAGGAATAACCTACTCGAGTTTCACCATAAGGATCTTCAGGGTTAAATCCACTGAATTAATCAAGATATTGTTAGTTGATTTTCTTCTCACTAAATAGGGAGTGTCAGAATGGTGGATGGTGGTACCACAGGTGTGCAGTCTAGAAAATTGGATTGTTGAGGATTGGTTAACTGAATATGTGTATGTGTGTGTCTGTTTAATTGTTTGTTTTTGTTTATATGTGTTGGGGAACTGGATTTGTCATTAAGTTATATGGGTGTGGTTGGTATGTTAGTGTGATTTTTTTTCTCCACATACTGTCGGATTAACCTCCTCACATTTCTCCATATATATATATATATATATATATATATATATATATATATATATATATATATATATATATATATATATATACTAGCAAATATATGCACCCTTCGGGTGCAAGTATTTAGGTTTTGATGTAATAAAATATTATATCAAATTAGAAACTATTAAGAAAATGATAAACTGAGGGGGTATAATCGAAAAATAGAACAGCTTTAAATCTTAAATTTTCCATCACCCCCGTCTTTCATTTTTCCTAATTTATCTATTTAGTTAGATTATGAATTATTTAATAAAATTACAGTTCTTTCTTTTAAGATTTATCCCCGAGATTTTTGCTCAGATTCGTTAAGAGAAAACCAAACAATTAGAAATCAATAATATTAAGCATATGTCTATTAAAATAAAATTCTTAATATCAATATGCAAATTAGCCTTCTCGTTCACACTATAAACCGCTATTCTGTTGAATATATAAATATACTTGCATGTTATTAGTATGTAGATCTAACAGTATTAATCAGGTATAACAATTTTATCAATAATTAAGGTTTAAATAAAAAATAAATTCATGGTGAATATGATGTCAATAACTAAGGGAATTGTAACTTGAGTAGTGATAATTTTCGGTTACAGACAGACAAACACACAATCTCCATTATCATAAGATATATATATATATTAATGTTTCATACTAAGCATGGGTGTCAAGTGTTCACAGAAAACAGAAAAATAAGAAACGTTTGAGATAGTTTAGACAGATATTAGCAAGAACCAAAGGTCAGCATCGATTTCTTTCTGAAGATTTTTGGTACCACGGTCAGAATTACTTTTATATTGTCGTGAAATGTGGAAGGCCTACTCTATATTCAAGAATCAAATATTGATTACACTGATACATTGTGTTGGAATGTATTTCCTAATCGAGAATTAATTAATGTTTGATATATTCATCTTCTTTAGTTTTAATCTCCCGTGTATTCCAAAAATAAAATGTATCAATTATAGATTTACATATAACTAATATTGCAAAAACATCAGAGAAAAATAATGTCAACTTTTTTTTATTTGCACTCAAAAAAAGACCAAGATAAGACTTATATATTTATAGATACATAGATATGATCACACGAAGAGAGATAGATTAGACCAACATAGATAGATAGATAGATAGATAGATAGATAGATATTATCATAATATTGCAAAAAACATCAGAGAAAAATATGGTCAACTTTTTTTTTATTTGCACTCAAAAAAAAAAAAAAAGACCAAGATAGACTTATATATTGATATGAAAGTACGTAAATAAACACTGTGTTTATTTGATATGGCTTTTAGCCGACAATTTTTGGAGGATCTGTGCTTAATTGAAGTCATACCTAATTTTTGAAAATTAATTAGTTAATAATTAATGAATTTAGGCGGGCATATATGTTCAAATGTAAGGCTAAACAGATCGAGAAAATGTCAATCCCTAAAGGTCGAAATGTACATTCAGGGATTGACATTTTCTCGATCTGTTTAGCCTTACATTTGAACATATATGCCCGCCTAAATTCATTAATTATTAACTAAATAATTTTCAAAAATTAGCTATGACTTCAATTAAGCACATATCCTTAAAAATATTGATATAATTAGACTAAGATAGATAGATAGATAAATAAATCACATCTAAATAGAGAGATTAAACATAGATAGATACATAGATATGATCACACGAAGAGAGATAGATTAGACCAAAATAGATAGATAGATACGTACAGACCATGGCAGTTCAATAGATGGATATGATCAGACCAAGATTGGTATATATGATCAGGCTAAGGCAGATGGATAGATAGATACTATTGTATCGTGGGGTGGAAAGATACACAGAAGAATTATATGCTTAATACATTTATTAAGCACCAGAATCCGGTGCCAAACGGATACATACAAATAAAGAACAAATAAGTAAAAACAATTGGCAAGACGAAACTTACACAAAGTAGAGGAGGGTAGGTTCGGTATAGCCAACGCAGCAAAGTCATTCTGAATATTATTCAGCTAGTTAATCCACTTTAATCGTAAACTATTTTATGGCTATGAGCCAGTCCATTTGGTAGAGTGCTGAAGGGGTGTTAGCTACTCTACAACAGATAGATAAATAGGATCAGACCAAGATAGATAATGCCAAAATAGATAATATGATCTGAACAAGATAATTAGATATGGCCAAAACAAGATTGATATATATATATATATATATATATATATATATATGATCAGATCATGATAGATAGATTGAAAGAAAGATAGATAGATAGATACGATCAGAGATAGATAATAGATAGATATGATAAGACCAAGTTTTATATATATATATATATATATATATATATATATATATATATATATATATATATATATATATATATATATATATATATATATATATATATATAAGGGCCGGGTTATCTCAGTCGGTTAAGCGTTCAGCTAGAAACCACAACGTTCCTAGTTCAATACTGGCCCTCGCCAACAGCGTATGAGTAGCACAGGGATTTGTGCAGTAAAGTAAGGAATTGATCGTAGATCTGGCACTCCACCTCAGACGCAAAAAAATCTCCTTGGGCTAGACCTAGTGAAAAGGGGATAGACTCCCTCGCTGA
>CM042167.1:78544347-78554347 GCA_023376005.1 Doryteuthis pealeii
ACCAGACATGAAATCCCCAAGACGAAGTCCAGACATTTGAAGAAGAACATAAGATACCAAAGATGAGCAAAAGAATAATAGAAATAAGTATACGTTTATTACTATACAACATAAGTTCCTTCGTCAATGATTGCAAATGGATGTCTGTTCAGTATCAGTGATTAAGCAGTCAATCAGCCACGCATTATGGCTGTTGATTGGTGCAGGAATAGACCACGTGACCCCACCGTCTATAAATTTTGGTGGTGTATTGTAGGACACCTTATATAACATATATTCCCCATGATGATGACTGAGGAAGCAGTCGAAAGCGCTCTGGCTAACAGTATGGGAAATGTCCTATTTCAATTCGATCCAGACACCAGAAAGATCGCCAGATGACTGGAAAAGACACAGATACAAATAATGAAGAAGTACTCCGTGTTATTCAATAACACATGTTTAATATATATATATATATATATATATATATATATATATATATAACGGGATCCAAGAATGTATATATATATATATATATATATATAAAGTCAAACGTCTCTGATGACGGATAAACATTTAAAACCATTGGTAAGACGAACTTTGTATTGCTGACTATATATATATATATATATATATATATATATATATATATATATATATATACCAACCCCTACGTACGAGCAGGATGTGACACAAGGTCAATTTCTTAAACGGAGTTAAACAGGTTTGAATTCAGAGTTTATCTCCTCGTAGACTGGTTACCTAACCAAAGTTAAATAGCCCAGTCTGCCCTACTATTTATCCATAGCTGGAGGGAGAATAGTTGGATTCGTACCTTTCCACGGCATATCAGCGGTATGTGAAATGCAAAGAGTATCGTCCAGCATTTGAACTCGGGACGACGAGTGCATTTCTTACTACTCTAACCACGCACCTCTTTAAATTCATAAAACGCCGCCATTTTTGATAGCATGGGTAGGCTGGCTTGAGAATGATTTCTTAATGCTCAGCCATTGATCCTAGACCTGAGGAGGTCTTAGAAGGGTAAGAGATCAGTCAACAGTAATAACGATTTTTTTCGCTGCATTAAACACTAACAAAAACTGGTCACCATTTAATTTAACTTCTACTAATAAAAAGAAAGTGAAGATATCCGCTCCAGTAAGAAACCAGCTCCGTCCAGACAGCTCGGGTCAATCAAGTTCATCTGGGTAGAAATTGAAAAAGTCTAACTGGTTGACCTACGTTCAATAAGGCTTCTTTCAATAAAGACAGGAAGCACTGACTGATAAGTCAATTCAACACTAATCTTTATTGGATGTTTTATTGTCTAATTAAAATTCTGTTAAAACACCGGGCCGCAACACGTTTATTAAACACTGAGAATTGAGTGATTTTTTTCTTTCTTATTCAAAATAGTTCGATTAATCTTTTGCTCGTACAAAGTAAATTGATTTTTTTTATTCTTTTTTTAAAATTTTTTTTATTAAAGAGTCTCTTATTTGTGAAGTCTCTTTAAAAAAAAACAACTTGAGACTCTAAAAATAATTATTCGGAAGATAAATAAAAGGTAAGTAGATTAAATTCATGAAGATAAATGCCACAAGAACGAGTATCTCAGACGAGCAAAAGAGTTTTATTATTATTATTATTATTATTATTATTATTATTATTATTATTATTATTATTATATATAAAATCAATATATTTGAATATAAATAACTTTTCCTTTTTTCTTTTCTTTTAAAAAATTTTTTTTTTTAATCTTCTGCTCAACCAGTTCAAAAGGGAAATTAATTCATTTTTCGGTTTACTTAGTTTTTATCTATTAATAAAACCAAAACAAACTGCAGTTGTTTATGCTAAATTACCATATCTATATCATCATTATCAACATCATCAGTAGCAGCATCATACCAAAAGCACAGATCTCAACATCTCTACCTCACCGCCTATGAAAATGGGATGAATTGTTGAAAGAGACAACATAAATGGGATGACGTGTTAAAAGAGAAAACATAAACTCCTGCAGTTAGCTGTAAGTAATCGATATCTTGATTAATTCAATAGATCTAACCCTGAAGATCCTTATGGTGAAACTCGAGTAGGTAATTTCTGTACATAGCATAGTAATATATATATATATATATATATATATATATATATATATATATATAATGTACGGGAGAAATTTGACAGTTTCATAAGGAAAAAGAAAATGTGTTTGGTAACAACAAAATTTAATGGATTGTAAAGAAATTCAACAGGCACGTAAATTACACTACTCTCAACAAGTTTCACTCAAAATAACCGACATTAGCGTCGATCACAGCCTCAATCCTGCCCCGGAACCTGGAGCAAGCTGATGTTACAGTTTATCTGTGAAGAGCCTCAAAAACTAGCATAATTATGTCGATTAACTGGGCTTTTGTAGTACTTGCACGGCAATTGGTGTCTTTCTCAACAGCTCCCCATACATAATAATCCATCGGGTTAAGATCTGGGGAGTTCGGAGGCCAAACATTGGAACTGGTGTAGTCGTAAAAATTCGCCGACAACCATTTTTGACTTTTCCCAGAGGTGTGGCAGGGGGCCGAATCCTGCTGCCATACATATGGCCTACCATTGGCTACCCTTGTTATCCAGGGATTAACTACAGTGTTTAGCAACTCCACGTAGGCATCTGAATACAACCTGATACCCTCTCTGAAAGAATGCGAGGAATTCTGCTGCACTAACGCAATCAGATCGTCTGTTATGTTGCTTTCTTCTAGCCACAGCCTCGTAGTCTCCATTGCAATTCTCGATTTTATGCCTGGTTGTTTTTACGGTGTTCAGGGATCATTGGGCAGCAACCATAATCTTTTTATTTTGATGGCCGGCGTAGACCATCATGATACAAGTTATTCTCTTACATGATTCAGGTGGGTTCTAGTCATCCACTTAATCTGTCATCACGTTCATGAATAAAGAAACGTCCAAGCTTTTAAATGATGCGTAGTGTGTATCAGTATTATTTAAAATGATACCACACACACACACACCACACCACACACACACACACACACACACACATATATATATATATATATATATATATATATATATATATATTAGGAAAAATGAAAAAACAGGTTTAAATGGGTTAAGTGGTGAGTTTATTGACCGACGCTGCAGTGTTTCGATCTATTAATTATATCATCTTCAGGGCATTTGTTGGTATATGGAAGGTGATAAGAAATTATTTATCACAGAATAACGAGAAAAGCGAGTGGTAGTTATTCTTATTCAGTGTGTTTTAAAAATTTTGAGGTTTGAAAAAAGGGACGGTTTTGAAATATGACGTCAAATATTCTATTTTACGAAGCATCTAAAAATAAATGAATGAACTCGATGTTATGGAGTATTGGATTCACTTATTTTATTATTATTATTTTTTATCATAAATTTTCCGGTTCGTTAGATACCCTTTATCAAATGACTATTGTTCCTGTTCAACGGATCTTTTGTCTCTCAATATATTATATATATATATATATATATATATATATATATGTGTGTGTGTGTGTGTGTGTGTGTGTGTATAAATATTAAAAAATGACCATCTTACAACCCTTAATATAGGTGAATACTGTTTAAGAATATTTATCCTAAATTTTGATAGAATGACTGTATGTCCTATATTTTAAATAATAACAAGCTTACAATCTATATGTAAAAGTCGTCGGGGTGGCCTAAAGTCGGTATCATCCAATCAACAAGGGAGTCTATCCTCTTTGCCACACCTAACCTCAGCTCCTTACTTTACCGCACAGATCCCTGTGCAACTCATACGCTGAGTTGGCGAGGGCTGGTATCGAACTAGGAACGTCTGGAGTTTCTAGCCAAATGCTCTTCTAACTGAGCTAACCCGGCCCTATTTTTCCAAAACTTTAATAAAAGCAATTCTACTTCCTGTATGTTTAACCCGTACAAATGTTGTAATAATTAAATTATCATAATGTGGTATATTCACAGGTCCTGCTAGTTAAAAATAATTATTTGAAGCTATAATTGTTTTCTAAGGATTATTATTATTTACTTAAAACCATCTAAAATGGATGCAAACAAATTACTTTTATAAACAGAAATAATTACCTGAAACTATATAATTATATTTGTATTAGATAGAAAATACTTGAAACCATACAACTGATTTTCAAATTATTTGTATTAGATAGAAATACTTGAAACCATACAACTGATTTCAAATTATTTGTATAGATAGAAATACTTGAAACCATACAACTGATTCAAATTATTTGTATTAGATAGAAATACTTGAAACCATACAACTGATTTCAAATTATTTGTATTAGATAGAAATACTTGAAACCATACAACTGATTTCAAATTATTTGTATTAGATAGAAATACTTGAAACCATACAACTGATTTCAAATTATTTGTATTAGATAGAAATACTTGAAACCATACAACTGATTTCAAATTATTTATATTAGATAGAAATACTTGAAACCATACAACTGATTTCAAATTATTCATATTAGATAGAAATACTTGAAACCATACAACTGATTTCAAATTATTTGTATTAGATAGAAATACTTGAAACCATACAACTGCAGTAAACATAATTTTGCAACTAATGCACGAAATTGCACCAAAAATGAAGGTATAACTTTTCTGATTGTATTAGACGACTAATTTTAGCGACGAAAATAGTAATAAATCTAAAATATTAACAAAAATTGTTTCTGGGAATTAATTATTAAATTTATTCGATAACGAAAGGGAATAATTTTTTCATTCATCACGACTCTAGATTTGTAAAATGTTCTTTTTTTTTCTTAATAATCTACAAGATCTTACCATTATTTGAAATGTCAGCGTGTTTGTAAATATAACAATGGGAATAAAATAGCGAACGGTAAATAATATTTTAGTAAAATCGTGACGACCTCATTTCTTCACTCGTTTATTGCATTTATTTCTCTTTCTTTTTTGTCTTTATAATTTTGTCAGCCGTCTGAGGCACGAGTGCTCGTTTAGTATTCAATTTCTTTTAGAACCAAGATTTACTGATTGTGCAGTTTTTACGAAGATATCAGAATCTGTATATTAACTCTTAATGTCCTATACCACCTCATTTCACCCGACCGGAAGTCTCATTGGTTTTCTTAAACCGCCCCAAACAATAGCCTTTTTTAAAAAATGTAATATTAAACATACTAGCAAATATATGCACCCTGCGGGTGCAAGTATTTAAGTTTCAATATAATAAAATATTGTATTAAATTAGAAAGGCTAATGAAACTAAATAAGAATACAGATAAAAAGATTTGAAACAGAGGGAGTATAATAAAAGATTTGAAACAGAGTATAATAAAAAATGGAACAACTGAAACTTACTCTTCCATCACTCTTGTCTTTCATTGTTGTTTTTTCTAATTTAAGTATTTAGTTAACAGAGGAAGTAAAGAATAAAATGACAGTTATTTTATCTTGTTAATGGTTTTCATTTAAGATTCATTGAAGAGATTTTTGCTTATATTCATTAAAATAAAACCAAACAGTTAGAAATCAATAATACTAAGCACATATTTATTAAATTCGATTTTTTAATATTAATATGCAAATTAGCCTTCCCGTTCACACTGTAAACCGCTATTTTGTTGTATATATAAATATAATTGCATGATGTCAGTATGTAGACCTGGTCAACACCGGGGGTCCAGTGGCTTCGGCCCTGGATCTTTACGAGTTAATAGCGTCGATCCCAGGGGGCCATCCCCCCAGGCAACACCTGCCCCCTTGATTTAAAGGGGCAGGGCTGGGTTTATTGCCCAGTGCCTGAGGCGCCCCCCTTGAGGGGAATGCCGACGGGATCGACGCAATTTTCACCTGCCACTCCATGAGCTTCGGTTTGTGTGGTCCCACGTTAATAGGGACTTTGTGCCTGACCCGTACAAGTGGGGTACGCGGTAAATACCATGTAGATATGGTCAACAGTGGCTTCGGCCTCTGGACCATTGCTATAATTAACGGCGTCGATCCCAGGGGGCCATCCCCCCAGGCAACACCTGCCCCCTTGATTTAAAGACAGGGCTGGGTTTATTGCCCAGCACCTGAGGCGCCCCCCTTGAGGGGGAATGCCGACGGGATCGACGCAATATTTTCACCTGCCACTCCATGAGCTTCGGTTTGTGGGTGGTCCCACGTTAATAGGGACTTTGTGCCTGACCCGTACAAGTGGGGTACGCGGTAAATACTATGTAGATATGGTTAACAGTATTAGTAATGTAAGACAATTTTATTAATAATTGAGGTTTAGATAAAAATAAAATCATGGAGAATGTGGTGTAAATAACAAAGGGAATTGTGACTTGAGTAAGAATATAGTTTCAGTTACAGACAGAAAAACACACAATCTCCATTATAATAAGATTTAGGAATCTTTGATTTAAGTGAATTAACTGGTAACTTTTAGATGCAAATGCTATTTTTAGCCATCTTTTGATAAATCCTTATATGAATGGGGCTCTGGACTTCTCAAGGATGTTAAGAGTTAATACCTGTGTTCCTTAAAAGTACGACCGTTATTATCTTGCAACACCCTCTAGTTAAAAATGTGACCGTCCAAATAGGTGTCTTTACCTCAGTTACATAAGGAACCATTCTGTTTTTATTATAAAGAAGAAAGGGAAGAAAAGGGACATGTTACACGGAAAAACATAATATGAGAGAGAGAGAGAGAGAGAGAGAGAGAGAGAGAGAGAGAGAGAGAGAGAGAGAGAGAGATAATAGGGTTAAGTGCCCGGAAGCGATAACGCCTATCTGTTTCAATCAAACATAAAGAAAAGATGAAAAGAAAGAAAAAATAAAAGAATGTGTGTGTGTGTATGTGTGTGGTGTGTGTGTGTGTGTGTGTGTGTGTGTGAGAGAGAGAGAGAGAGAGTGGGGGAAAGAGGGGGGAGAGAGTTAAATCGAGATTATTATACTTTTTACATATTGAACTAATGCAAGAGCTCTTAAGTAAACATATCAAACATTCTAATAATTAAATCATCATACAGTCGTATATCCACAGGTCATTCTAGTCGGAAGATATTAAACCCTTCAACAGATTTTTATCTAATTTAGAGACAGTGTAAAGATTTTATTGTATGTGTACTTGTCTATATATACATTTACCAACCCTTCCACCGAAGTAGAATGCGAGACCAAGTCAATTTCTTTAGAGAAGGTAGCATTTGAATTTAGAGTTTTCCTACTCCTAGACAGGTTTCTTAAACAAGGTTAAAGAGCTCAGTCTGCCATACTATTTCCTCATAACCTAGGGGGGATAGTTGGATATGTACCTTTCCCAATGATATTAGTGCTATGTAAAATGGATAATCCACGATTTGAACTCCTGTCTCCATTTCCATTTCTTACAACAATAACCATTACACTACGAGAACCTTCTATGCAGTTACCCAGTCCCTCTGCCACAAGTATGGTGCAACACGAAGTCATTTTTAAGCTGAGTTTAAAAGGTGTGAATACAATGTTGTCCTTCTCCTAGATCGGTTGCCGTACCAAAGTTAAAGAGCCCAGCCTGCCACGCAACCTACCGAAAACAGGAGGAAAAATGTTTGGATACATAACTTTTCAAAGGCTATGTTAAATGCAAACAGCCTCGTCCAGGATTTAAAGTAGTGACTAAGAGGAATTACAAAGTAGATAGGGAGCTCTTAAATCTCCCGGTGACAGGCAAATAATTTCGGATGAAAGAAGACAAAACAAAAGTTGAAAATTAAAACATATATTCAAAAATACAAAAAGGGTGTTGCAAATTTAGTGGCTTTGCGACAATACTTATCTTGCTGAGGTAAGGTAAAGTTTGCGCTAGAATAGAATTCTACTCGCTGTTGATAGGGTGTGCTTGAAAGTCGCGTCTCGCTAGGTGAAAGTTCATACGATAAGTAAAAGGTGAAGGGAGCGCTTGTTAAAGCGACTCACCTGGTTGAAGGGCCCCTTGATAAGTGGCTATCGTCATTTAAATTTAAATTTGGTGCCAATATCGTATATTGACGATTCGCCCTCTGGTGGCAGGGGGAGATAAATCAACTATCATTTTTCTGATATGACATGCAGAGCGATAGGTTTACAAATTGAATGTATTTCATGATTTCGTTGCAGGGAACTGTATAAAGCAATCTTGAAGCAGAAAGATTGTATAGCTTCAGAGTATTGATTGTAAAAGTTGGCACTCGAAACCAGGATTTTACTTGGATTCGAACACCAAATGTTGGCTCCAGGGGAGAAAGTTTACTCTCAACGTGCCAACGCAATGGAGAATCATTTGAACAGAAGGGGGGAGAGGAGATGGTATTTGTCTCATATCCCACTTGTATGGGCTGGGCACAAGGCCTCTTTTTAACGTGGGCCCACCCACAAGCCGAAGCTCATGGGTGGGAAAGAACAAAAATTGCGTCGATCCCTTCGGGGAGAGAGGAGAGTGGGGAGCGAAGGGGGGAGAAATGAAAGTGGAGGCGTGCGAGAATAGGAGAAGGAGGGGAAGAAAGATGAGAAGAAGATAGGGAGGAGGATTTAGAGGGGAAGTAGTGGGGATAGAGAGGAGGGATAGGGCGGGGGATTCGAAGAGGAGAGGGATGGGAAAAGGAGAGGGAGAAGTAAGAGAGATGTAGGGAATATAGGAGGGGGATTGGAAGAGGAGGTAAAGGAGAAATAGAGAGGAAAATAGAGAGGGGGATTGGAAGAGGTGAATAAGAGAAGGATGAGAAAACCAACATTTTCTACGACGATAACCATTACACACCACACGCCTGAGTAATCGATGAATAATCCAAATTCTCTCTTTGAGCGTTTTCTCAATGTGTTTGAGATTTTCCTGTCCAGTTGAACATGACACATTAAGTTTTTGCGCGAAATCTCTGGTGCTTTGACGTAGATCAATAGTCACACGAAAAAAATTCTCTATCATTCAGCGAAGCTTGTCATATATGTCACAATCGCCATTTTTAAATCTTTTTAACCAAAAACTGACATTTACGGATCTTCGTTGCATCCGTCTTATCTGAACACATATTTCAAATGCTTTTGTAGCAATAAGTCGGGGGGTTGTCGGGGTGGACTAAAGTCGGTATCAGCAAGACAGCGAGGGAATCTTTCTCCTTTTCACTAGCGCTAGACCAAGGAGATTGTTTTGACGTCTTCAGCTCATTTACCTCACAGATCTCTGTGCTACTTATACACTTTGGCGAAGGCGGATATCGAACCCGGAACCTTGTGGTTCCTAGTCGGACGTTCTAATACATTCTAAAATAATAAAATTATCATTAAATCACGCTGAAAGCACCGGTTCCAGCTATTTCAATGAAGTTAAGAAGATATGAGTCTGTTCAATACTTAATAGCCTAGAAATATCAGGGTTGTTCTCATCATTTTGTAGGTGAGATGTTATTTACATATTTACCAACCCCTCCACGCGAGCAGGATGCGACACAAGATCAATTCCCTAATTGGAGTTTAAAAAGGTTTGAATTTAGAGTTTTCCTTCTCCTAGACCGGTTGACATACCAAGGTTAATGAAATCAGTCTGCCCTACTATTTACCTATAGTTGGAATGAGAATAGTTGTACGTTTCCCAAGGGTATTAGCGCTATATGAAATGTAAACAGCCTGGTCCAGGATTTGAATTCGTCTCACCCTATTCATTTTCTACGACGGTAACCATTACACCACGCGCATCTATTGCTGAGATGTTACATACCATTTGCTGAAAGTATTACGCGTTGCGAGAGAGAATCCCTGTACATCAGATATATCATAATATATATATATATATATATATATATATATCTGATGTACAGGGATTATCTCTCACAACGCGTAATACTTTCAGCAAATGGTATGTGTGTGTGTGTGTGTGTGTGTGTGTGTGTGTGTGTGTATTTGGGCAGCATTCTTTCATTTATGCATGTTGAATTAAACAAAAGACACATCTCCTGTT
>CM042167.1:78556847-78574347 GCA_023376005.1 Doryteuthis pealeii
TCATTCATATACATAAAACTTTGTTGATTTCCACTTCATTTTAATCAATAGCTTCAAATAGTTACATATTAATCGATCAATCTATCGATTTTATTCTATGAAAAGTTGAAGCCAAATTTCATGTTTTCTGTGTTTAAAACTAGCAGAAGCTACTTTCGTCTTGAAAGACAAAAGAAATATTAAGTTAGAATTTTTAATCTAGCAGAAGCTACTGTTGTCTAAAAAAATAAAAAATAAATATTATGGTAGTATTTTTAAACGGGCAGAAGCTACTTTTGTCTTGAATGGCAAAAGAAATATTAAGTTAATATTTTTAAACGAGCAGAAGGTACTTTCGTCTTGAAAGGCAAAATAAATATTAAGTTAATATTTTTAAACGAGCAGAAGCTACTTTCGTCTGGAAAGACAAAATAAATACGAAGTTAGTATTTTTAAACTAACAGAAGCTACTTTCGTCTTGCAAGGCAAGAGAAATACGAAGTTAGTATTTTTAAACTAGCAGAAGCTACTTTCGTCTTGAACGACAAAGAAAATATTAAGTTAGTATTTCTAAACTAACAGAAGCTACTTTCGTCTTGAAAGACAAAAGAAATATTAAGTTAGTATTTTTAAACTATCAGAAGTTACTTTCGTCTTGAAAGGCAAAAGAAATATTACGTTAGTATTTTTTAATTAACAGAAGCTACTTTCGTCTGGAAAGGCAAAAGAAATATTACGTTAGTATTTTTAAACTAGCAGAAGCTACTTTCCTCTAGAAATACAAAGAAAATACTACGTTAGTATTTTTTAGCTAGCAGAAGCTACTTCGTCTTGAAAGACGAAATAAATATTAAGTTATAATTTTTAACCTAGCAGAAGCTACTTTCGTCTTGAAAGACAAAAGAAATATTAAGTTAGTATTTTTAAACGGGCAGAAGCTACTTTCGTGTTGAAAGACAAAGGAAATATTAAGTTAGTATTTTTAAACTAGCAGAAGCTACTTTCGTCTGGAAAGACAAGAAATATGAAGTTAGTATTTTTAAACTAGCAGAAGCTACTTTCGTCTTGAAAGACAAAAGAAATATTAAGTTAGTATTTTTAAACTAGCGAAGCCATTTTCATCTAGAAAGACAAAAGAAATATTGAGTTCGTATTTTTAAACTAGCAGGAGCTACTTTCGTCTGGAAAGACAAAAGAAATATGAAGTTAGTATTTTTAAACTAGCAGGAGCAACTTTCGTCTTGAAAGACAAAATAAATATTAAGTTAGTATTTTTAAACGAGCAGAAGCTACTTTCGTCTTGAAAGACAAAGGAAATATTAAGTTAGTATTTTTAAACTAGCGAAGCTACTTTCGTCTGGAAAGACAAAAGAAATATTAAGTTAGTAATTTTAAACTAGCAGAAGCTACTTTCGTCTTGAAAGACAAAGGAAATATTAAGTTAGTATTTTTAAACTAGCGAAGCAACTTTCGTCTTGCAAGGCAAGAGAAATACGAAGTTAGTATTTTTAAACTAACAGAAGCTACTGTCGTCTTGAAAGACAAAATAAATATTAAGTTAGTATTTTTAAGCTAGCAGAAGCTATTTTCGTCTTGAAAGACAAAGAAAATATTAAGTTAGTATTTTTAAACTAACAGAAGCTACTTTCGTCTAGAAAGACAAAAGAAATATGAAGTTAGTATTTTTAAACTATCAGAAGCTACTTTCATCTGGAAAGGCAAAATAAATATTAAGTTAGTATTTTTAAACTAGCAGAAGCTACTTTCCTCTAGAAATACAAAGAAAATACTACGTTAGTATTTTTTAGCTAGCAGAAGCTACTTCGTCTTGAAAGACGAAATAAATATTAAGTTATAATTTTTAACCTAGCAGAAGCTACTTTCGTCTTGAAAGACAAAGAAAATATTAAGTTAGTATTTTTAAACTAGCAGAAGCTACTTTCGTCTGGAAAGGCAAAATAAATATTAAGTTAGTATTTTTAACCTAGCAGAAGCTACTTTCGTCTTGAAAGACAAAAGAAATATTAAGTTAGTATTTTTAAACTAGCAGAAGCTACTTTCGTCTTGAAAGACAAAAGAAATATTAAGTTAGTATTTTTAAACTATCAGAAGCTACTTTCGTCTTGAAAGGCAAAAGAAATATTAAGTTAGTATTTTTAAACTAGCAGAAGCTACTTTCCTCTAGAAATACAAAGAAAATACTACGTTAGTATTTTTTAGCTAGCAGAAGCTACTTCGTCTTGAAAGACGAAATAAATATTAAGTTATAATTTTTAACCTAGCAGAAGCTACTTTCGTCTTGAAAGACAAAAGAAATATTAAGTTAGTATTTTTAAACGACAGAAGCTACTTTCGTGTTGAAAGACAAAGGAAATATTACGTTAGTATTTTTTAACCTAGCAGAAGCTACTTTCGTCTGGAAAGACAAAAGAAATATGAAGTTAGTATTTTAAAACTAGCAGAAGTTACTTTCGTCTTGAAAGGCAAAAGAAATATTACGTTAGTATTTTTAAACTAGCAGAAGCTACTTTCGACTTGAAAGGCAAAAGAAATATTACGTTAGTATTTTTAAACTTGCAGAAGCTACTTTTGTCTAGAAAGACAAAGGAAATATTATGGTAGTATTTCTAAACGGGCAGAAACTACTTCGTCTGGAAAGACAAAATAAATATTAAGTTAGTATTTTTAAACTAACAGAAGCTACTTTCGTCTTGAAAGACAAAAGAAATATTAAGTTAGTATTTTTAAACTAGCGAAGCCATTTTCATCTAGAAAGACAAAAGAAATATTGAGTTCGTATTTTTAAACTAGCAGGAGCTACTTTCGTCTGGAAAGACAAAAGAAATATGAAGTTAGTATTTTTAAACGACAGAAGCTACTTTCGTGTTGAAAGACAAAGGAAATATTAAGTTAGTATTTTTTAACCTAGCAGAAGCTACTTTCGTCTGGAAAGACAAAAGAAATATGAAGTTAGTATTTTAAAACTAGCAGAAGTTACTTTCGTCTTGAAAGGCAAAAGAAATATTAAGTTAGTATTTTTAAACTAGCAGAAGCTACTTTCGACTTGAAAGGCAAAAGAAATATTACGTTAGTATTTTTAAACTTGCAGAAGCTACTTTTGTCTAGAAAGACAAAGGAAATATTATGGTAGTATTTCTAAACGGGCAGAAACTACTTCGTCTGGAAAGACAAAATAAATATTAAGTTAGTATTTTTAAACTAACAGAAGCTACTTTCGTCTTGAAAGACAAAAGAAATATTAAGTTAGTATTTTTAAACTAGCGAAGCCATTTTCATCTAGAAAGACAAAAGAAATATTGAGTTCGTATTTTTAAACTAGCAGGAGCTACTTTCGTCTGGAAAGACAAAAGAAATATGAAGTTAGTATTTTTAAACTAGCAGGAGCAACTTTCGTCTTGAAAGACAAAAGAAATATTAAGTTAGTATTTTTAAACGAGCAGAAGCTACTTTCGTCTTGAAAGACAAAGGAAATATTAAGTTAGTATTTTTAAACTAGCGAAGCTACTTTCGTCTGGAAAGACAAAAGAAATATTAAGTTAGTAATTTTAAACTAGCAGAAGCTACTTTCGTCTTGAAAGACAAAGGAAATATTAAGTTAGTATTTTTAAACTAGCGAAGCAACTTTCGTCTTGCAAGGCAAGAGAAATACGAAGTTAGTATTTTTAAACTAACAGAAGCTACTGTCGTCTTGAAAGACAAAATAAATATTAAGTTAGTATTTTTAAGCTAGCAGAAGCTACTTTCGTCTTGAAAGACAAAGAAAATATTAAGTTAGTATTTTTAAACTAACAGAAGCTACTTTCGTCTAGAAAGACAAAAGAAATATGAAGTTAGTATTTTTAAACTAGCAGGAGCTACTTTCATCTGGAAAGGCAAAATAAATATTAAGTTAGTATTTTTAAACTAGCAGAAGCTACTTTCCTCTAGAAATACAAAGAAAATACTACGTTAGTATTTTTTAGCTAGCAGAAGCTACTTCGTCTTGAAAGACGAAATAAATATTAAGTTATAATTTTTAACCTAGCAGAAGCTACTTTCGTCTTGAAAGACAAAGAAAATATTAAGTTAGTATTTTTAAACTAGCAGAAGCTACTTTCGTCTGGAAAGGCAAAATAAATATTAAGTTAGTATTTTTAACCTAGCAGAAGCTACTTTCGTCTTGAAAGACAAAAGAAATATTAAGTTAGTATTTTTAAACTAGCAGAAGCTACTTTCGTCTTGAAGACAAAAGAAATATTAAGTTAGTATTTTTAAACTATCAGAAGCTACTTTCGTCTTGAAAGGCAAAAGAAATATTAAGTTAGTATTTTTAAACTAGCAGAAGCTACTTTCCTCTAGAAATACAAAGAAAATACTACGTTAGTATTTTTTAGCTAGCAGAAGCTACTTCGTCTTGAAAGACGAAATAAATATTAAGTTATAATTTTTAACCTAGCAGAAGCTACTTTCGTCTTGAAAGACAAAAGAAATATTAAGTTAGTATTTTTAAACGACAGAAGCTACTTTCGTGTTGAAAGACAAAGGAAATATTACGTTAGTATTTTTTAACCTAGCAGAAGCTACTTTCGTCTTGAAAGACAAAAGAAATATTAAGTTAGTATTTTTAAACGACAGAAGCTACTTTCGTGTTGAAAGACAAAGGAAATATTACGTTAGTATTTTTTAACCTAGCAGAAGCTACTTTCGTCTGGAAAGACAAAAGAAATATGAAGTTAGTATTTTAAAACTAGCAGAAGTTACTTTCGTCTTGAAAGGCAAAAGAAATATTACGTTAGTATTTTTAAACTAGCAGAAGCTACTTTCGACTTGAAAGGCAAAAGAAATATTACGTTAGTATTTTTAAACTTGCAGAAGCTACTTTTGTCTAGAAAGACAAAGGAAATATTATGGTAGTATTTCTAAACGGGCAGAAACTACTTCGTCTGGAAAGACAAAATAAATATTAAGTTAGTATTTTTAAACTAACAGAAGCTACTTTCGTCTTGAAAGACAAAAGAAATATTAAGTTAGTATTTTTAAACTAGCGAAGCCATTTTCATCTAGAAAGACAAAAGAAATATTGAGTTCGTATTTTTAAACTAGCAGGAGCTACTTTCGTCTGGAAAGACAAAAGAAATATGAAGTTAGTATTTTTAAACGACAGAAGCTACTTTCGTGTTGAAAGACAAAGGAAATATTAAGTTAGTATTTTTTAACCTAGCAGAAGCTACTTTCGTCTGGAAAGACAAAAGAAATATGAAGTTAGTATTTTAAAACTAGCAGAAGTTACTTTCGTCTTGAAAGGCAAAAGAAATATTACGTTAGTATTTTTAAACTAGCAGAAGCTACTTTCGACTTGAAAGGCAAAAGAAATATTACGTTAGTATTTTTAAACTTGCAGAAGCTACTTTTGTCTAGAAAGACAAAGGAAATATTATGGTAGTATTTCTAAACGGGCAGAAACTACTTCGTCTGGAAAGACAAAATAAATATTAAGTTAGTATTTTTAAACTAACAGAAGCTACTTTCGTCTTGAAAGACAAAAGAAATATTAAGTTAGTATTTTTAAACTAGCGAAGCCATTTTCATCTAGAAAGACAAAAGAAATATTGAGTTCGTATTTTTAAACTAGCAGGAGCTACTTTCGTCTGGAAAGACAAAAGAAATATGAAGTTAGTATTTTTAAACTAGCAGAAGCTACTTTCGTCTTGAAAGACAAAAGAAATATTAAGTTAGTATTTTTAACCTAGCAGAATCTACTTTCGTCTTGAAAGGCAAAAGAAATATTACGTTAGTATTTTTAAACTTGCAGAAGCTACTTTCGTCTAGAAAGACAAAAGAAATATTAAGTTAGTATTTTTTAGCTAGAATAAGCTACTTTCGTCTTGAAAGACAAAGGAAATATTAAGTTAGTATTTTTAACCTAGCAGAAGCTACTTTCGTCGTGAAAGACGAAATAAATATTAAGTTATAATTTTTAAACTAACAGAAGCTACTTTCGTCGTGAAAGACAAAAGAAATATTAAGTTAGTATTTTTAAACTAGCAGAAGCTACTTTCGTCGTGAAAGACAAAAGAAATATTAAGTTAGTATTTTTAAACTAACAGAAGCTACTTTCGTCTGGAAAGGCAAAAGAAATATTAAGTTAGTATTTTTAAACTAGCAGAAGCTACTTTCGTCTTGAAAGGCAAAAGAAATATGAAGTTAGTATTTTTAAACTAGCGAAGCTACTTTCGTCTGGAAAGACAAAAGAAATACGAAGTTAGTATTTTTAAACTAGCAGAAGCTACTTTCGTCTGGAAAGACAAAAGAAATATTATACAATAGCGGACAAGAGATAATGTTAAAACTGCATTTTACGTATGAGTAGCATTAGACATCGGACACTCCCGAAGTAGCCTAAACCTAACACTAACCCTAACGCTCATCCTTACCCTAACCCTAACCCTAACCCTAACCTTTACTTTATTAAGTTTATAAAAAAATGACATGATTAGATAAGTTAAACTCACATCTTCCGACATACGATAGATTATCACCGATACCACCAAAAATCCTCAATAAGAAAAACAATGAAAAACGCCTACAAATCATCGAAGCTATTTGCATCAGAAATTTAAAAAAAAAGACTAACTGTAATAACACTGAGAGACTTTGGAAAATTTTATTCCACTTAAAATAATTGGTACACTTACTGACAGTTTATATAGTCTAATATTCACTAGAGAGTTTCCCAAAGGGAAGGTAATCATAAAATAGCGGCGGTAACTCTCAATTACTTATTATACTAACATAAATAGAATAGCATTTAACACCAGCAACAATATACTAAATATCTTTAATAACTAGCGCACGAACCTTAGCAACCCTCATAAAATAGACTTTGCTAATCGAATGAAAAAAAAAAGAAGAAAAATAACTACAAAAGAAACAAACCAACAAAAACAAACAAAAAACAAAAACATAATAAAATCTGAACCAAACAAACACTACAACAAACAATCCTCTGAGGACGACCAGCGAAATGGTTGAAAGCGCTTGTGTAAAAAGTATGAGACCTTTTCTTTACCATCTGGATCCTGATCTACGAAAAACTACGTGAAAACTTGAATGTCTACCATTGAAAATCACAAAGAAGAATATATTAATAATTTGAAGGCAATTACAATGCGTATAAAAAGTAAAAACAAAAAGATGTTATTTTTGTCTTATCGATTTCAAAGAAAACTTTATATCAGAATATCAGAAATGAACGTGCTTAAGTTTTTTTTGCGTGGTTATACTTTTTTTTCTTCTTTTTTTTAAAACTAAATAATAAAGAAGAAATATCCAGTGGTCTTGAACAATACCTGCCTATCCGCATGCCTGCCGACAGACTCCACCGTAAAATATCTTTATGGTGAACTCGCAGATGGCACGCGGAGGACAGGAGCCCTCTAAAAGCGGTTCAAAGACCATATCAAGACGACGCTTAAGAAATGCACTATCACACCTTCAAGCCTGGAAGATCTGGCCTCCAATATACAGGGTCAGCAAGATGCGTGCCGCACAGTAGCTAAGCGGCTTAATATTGAGATTAACAGGGCTGCAAAGCGGCAATGACTTCGTCGTCATGAACTACAAAATGTAGAAGGGAATTTCTCTTGCAATGTGTGTGACCGCATTTGCAAGTTTCTTATTGGACTAACTAGCTACCAGCGGGTCCCTCCGGGTGCAAGTATTTATTTTTTAATGTAATAAAATATTATATCAAATTAGAAACACTAATGAAACTAAATAATAATGCAGATAAAAATAAATGAAACAGAGGGGGTATAATCGAAAAATAGAACAACTGAATCTTACTCCTCCAGTCTTTTATTGCCAAATTTTCCCAATTTAACTATTTAGTTAAATTAGAAAGTAATGAATAAAATTACCGTTATTTCTTTTTGTTAATGGATTTCTTTAAGATTTATTCCCGATATCTTTGCTCATATTCCTTAAGATAAAAGATAAAAGATAAAACCAAACAATTAGAAATCAATAATACTAAGCACATATTTATTAAAATCAAATTTTTAATATCAATATGCATATTAGTTGAGGTCATGGAGTGACGTCATCGTCGTCTGCGACGGACTTCAAAAAGGATAAAAGGAATATATATATATATATATATATATATATATATATATATATATATATATATATATAAACTACTAAAAGTAGAGGAATTATATGTAAAATGGGGAGGTGATATTTTATTATGAAATAAAATATAAAATAAAGAGGATACGAAGGCCTTTTCGACCGCTGCTTTTTCAAGTATTTACACCGGTTGACAATTAAAAGTGGGAATGTAATGAAATTGATAAAAACAAATGGGGTAAACCAGAGAGTGGGGGGGGGGGGGCAATAATATATATATATATATATATATAATATATATATATATTTGTGAATGCGTGCGTGTGTGCGTGTGTGTGTGTACTGGTGAAGTGGCATATTCATTTGTTGAGTGAAAACCATCTTCTGGTTAAATTATCTTCAATTAATTTTTATATATACATATATCTCTGTGGTGAATATATCTGGCAAATGTTTTTTTAAATTAATTTTGCCAGTGGGTTGTTTCAAGTTAGAGGTAGGTGATCGGAGGTTGGTGTATTTGTTTATATAATTGTTAGTGACATTTTATTACCAGGCTGAGTTTCATATTAAGTCCAAATGAATTATAGCTTTTTAATTTGTTTATCCTCTTGTCTTCCCGCCTTTCAATTACTGAATTTATATTGATGTCTTTTTTCAGTTCTTTCTATGATGGTGATGATAAACAATATAAAAAGAAATATTCTTCATACTTTTGTTCACTATATATACTAGCAAAAAGGAAGCGCGTGGTTCGATGGTTAAAGTCATGGGAAATGGACTCGTTGCCCCGAGTTCAAATCCTGGATGTGATAATTGCATTTCACTTTGCGCTAATACTATTGGGAAAGGTATGGATCCTACTCTCCCTCCAGCTATGGATAAATAGTAAGGCAGACTGGGCTCTTTAACATTAGTTAGGCAACCAGTCTAGGAGAAGGAAAACTCTGAATTAAAACCTGTTGAACTCCGCTTAAGAAATTGACCTTGTGTCACATCCTGTTCGTGCGGAGGGGTTGGTAAATATATATATACGAGCAAAATACACCCTCCGGGCGGTGTAAAAGTATGTTTGAAAGATATTGCCTGAGTGGGGTGGAGTTAAAAATTCAATGTCAAAGGGTTTTTATCATAAGTAAGTAAAATCAAATTTATTAAAGGAATTAAAAAAATTGAGATGATACTTAGTTCTGTACAACCCTCAAATAAAATGTTGCGTAAATTAATTATTATTTTGAATATTTTACATATAGATTTTACACAAAATCGTAAGTATTTATTTATTTGTAAACTTTTAGTTAAATTCTTGTTAATGAAAAAAAGGCGAGAGTAAAAAAAATAATTTAAAAAATTGATTGCAAATTTCGCAAATAACTTTTCCATTTAAAGTGATACAATTTTTCAATCAATTTCATAGTTTATATAGTTTAAGGGCCGGTTTAACTCAGTCGATAGGGTGTTCGGCTAGGAATCACAAGGTTATTGGTTCAGTGACGATCAAGTGAAATCTGTTGTGAATATATCGTGAGGTACAGCTGGGGGGCTCTAGATTAGTGGTAACGATGTTCTCACCAAGAAGACATTTCTGAATCTGATAGGGATTAATTATTATAAATAACATTATCGTTCAACCTTTATATGAGTTTCCCCTAATTATTACCGAATAAGTTTTCTTCCTCTCGCTAAACCCATCTGTGAATCCATAGAAAAGTTATAAAATTCCTACATTTAGTTACTCATTTACAAATTCATGTTCCGTGGATCCTATTATATTGGGCATCTTTGTGCCATTTAAATTCACTTTTGGGAAACAAAACTGGATTGCATGCTGAATCCAAACGTCATGATAAATAGGATATTCCCGGAGAAAACTCATTTCTTGGATCCATTACAATATCTATGGATCCTATATCATTTATGAAGACAAAATAAATTTAGCTAATGTTAGAACATCGTACTGTTTAATATCTTGGCCTCGTCTGAAATGAACGTTCACTTTACGACCAGCAATATTATTCTCGGGGTGGAGGGTATATTCTTTTATTTCAATATCTTATTGCATTAGCTTAGAATGGAATATTTTAGATATTACAAAATATAGGTATTTGCCTCATACCCCACTTGTATGGGCTGGGCAAAAGGCCTCGGTTTAACGTGGGCCCACCCACAAGCCGAAGCTCATGGGTGGGAAAGAACAAAAATTGCATCGATCCCTTCGGCATTCCCCCCCAAGGGGGCGCCTCAGGCACTGGGCAATAAACCCAGCTCTGCACCCAAGGAGGCAGGTATTGCCTGGGGGGATAGCCCCCTGGGACCGACGCTATCAATTGAACACACCGATCCAGTGGCCGAAGCACACCGGACCAATATTTCAAATATGAGTAACATATTATATGATATTCGACACGTTATTTAAACATTGTGCATTTTCAGAGACTTTTATTCGGCTGACGGATGAAGGCTTTGTTGGTAGTACAGTTGTTATTTTTTGTGGCATATATATGAAATATAAATATATGAGGGTTAGTCAAAAAGTCCCCGTTCCTTTAGCCCCTTCTTCACTACAGATTTCACTAGATCGTCACTGGAATAAAATCTGCCTCTCAAACCCTCTTTCATGGGTGAGAAGAGAGGCAAATATTATTCCAGTGACGAGTAAGTGAAATCTGTTGTGAAGAAGTGGCTCAAAGAACAGTCAATAGAATTCTACGGAGGTGGGGTACATGCTCTCATTCGAAGGTGGAACATTGCTATCGAGAGAAACGGTGACTATGTGAAGAAGTAGGGATGTGATCCACAGAGGACCAGCTTCATTTTGATGTATGATACATGTTCCTGTGTTAGTAATTATAAATGTCCTAAACAAAATGGCATTACTTTATGACACATACTCGTATATCTCCACCTGTAACCGTAACCCATAAAAACGGAACATCAGAGCGAGGTTTTATCAGAGCAATACAATTAAAATGTTCTAAGTTAGAGAATAATGCAATTTCCTGCTTTGACATTATATAACCCACAGAGGTTAAATGCCAGTAAACAAATAAACCAGACTGTAGTAAAGAGTCGAACTTATCTAACTCAAAGCGTTTTAGATGCCTGGCCTGCGAAATTGTCCCTGGCAGGCAAAGAAATGTGGTACGCCATTATGCCCACTCTTAGTAAGAGGTGTCGAGAGGTTGGAGGGGGAGAATGGACTTTTTGCGGGGAGTTGTTGGTGACTTCCGATAGTGCTGTAGGGACCTGAACACTCATGTGCGTTTTGGGGACAGGAAGGAGAAAGAGTTAGTGTCCCTTGTGACGTGATCAGGCAGAAATGAAGAATGTCATCTCGGATTTGGTATGAACGTGTGAGCCTCATAGAAACGAGCTCTTGTCTCAGTCCCTTGTGACTGAAGGAACTTTTCCCTCGGTGAGAGAGTAACAACTGAACTGTAAGTACTGTCTCAAAGTACTTGTTGTATCGACTGTTGTTGTTTCATGTTAATAAATAAGGTTAAAAGTTCACGTGCTTTCCCTTTCGTCATTACATTCTGTGAGCTTAAAAAAGAAGAGAAAGAGAAAGAGAAAGATAAGCTGGTAGACAAGTTTCAGTTTTATTTAAAACTTACAATTTTCACAGACCAATTATAACTGTCCTAAACAAAATGGCATTACTTTTTGACACATACTCGTATATCTCCGCCTGTAACCGTAACCCATAAAAACAGAACATCATAGCGAGGGTTTATTAGAGCAATACAATTAAAATGTTCTAAGTTAGAGAATAATGCAATTTCTTGCTTTGGCATTATATAACCCACGGAGGTTAAATGCCATTAAACAAATAAACCAGACCAAACGATAGGTCTAGAAATAATATAAATATGCCCTTAGCACCCATGGCTATCACTTACATTTTACGATCGGTAGAAATCTGATTAAAATAAAAGGCGGAGTCATATTGCTTTCAAAATGGCGCCAAGTAATTTGGCTTTGGACGAATAACTAAAATGAAGTAATTCCACAACTGATAAAAACTTAATTACAAATAGCATCAATTCATTCGCTTAAAGTTATTTCTTATTATGCAGTTTTCAAAGATTTATGAGAAATAATTCCATTTATTGATCTCCTTAGCAATGAATTACATTTATCCTTATAAGGGCCGCTTTAGCTCAGTCGGTTGAGCATCTGTCATCGTCTAGGCCAACTAAATCCCAACAGCTGCTAGCCCCGAAAATATATATGTATATATATATGTATACATGTATATAAACATGCATACATGTATATATATATATATATATAATATATATATATATATATATATATATATATATAACTAGCAAATATATGCACCCTCCGGGTGCAAGTATTTAAGTTTTAATGTAATGAAATATCGTATTAAATTAGAAAGTCTAATAAGAATGCAGATAAAAAGATTTGAAACAGAGTGGGTTTATAATAGAAAAATAGAAATGAAACTTACTCTTCCATCACTGCCGTCTTTCATTGCTGAATTTTACTTATTTAACTATTTAGTTAAATTAGGAAATAAAGAATAAATGACAGTTATTTTTTCTTGTTAATGGATTTCATTTAATCTCTCTCTGATTCATTAAGAGAGATTTTTTGGCTTTATATTCATTAAATAAAACGCAAACAATTAGAATCAATCATGACTAAGCCCATATTTAATAAACTCACATTTGTAATATCAATATGCAAATTAGCTTCCATTTACACTGCAAACCGCTATTTTTTGTAATCTATAAATACAATAGCATGTTATTAGTATGTAGGATATGGACAACACCTAATAAAAAGGTAAAGCATTTAATTAATATTCAGGTTTTAAATATAAATAAAATCATGAAGAATGTAATGAAAATAACTATGTTAATTGTGACTAAGATTAGTAACTAATTAGTTTTCGGTTACAGACAGAAAAACACCACAATCTTCCATTATAATAAGATATTATATATATTGTGGTGTGTGTGTAAGTATATGTGTATATATATATATATGTGTGTATATATATGTATGTATACATGTAGAATTAATCAAGACGGCACATCTCCTGTGTATATAATTTTTATTTTTGATCTTTTCTAATTGTTCTGGCCACCTTTTTAATGTTTGGTGAATTGGTGGATAAGTCCACCAAAGTTTAGTGCCGAGTAACTTTGGTGACTTATCGCACCAATTTCCCACCAACCACCACCCAAACATTAAAAAGTGGCCAATTAGAAAGATCAAAATAAAATTATTTAAACAGGAGATGTGCCTTTTGTTTAATTCTACATGTATAAATGAAAGAATGCTGCCAATAAACCACACACAACACACACACACACACCACCACACACACATATATATAATTATATATCATATATATATTTACCAACCCCTCTGCACGAAGCGGATGCGACACAAGGTCATTTCTTAAGCGGAGTTTACACAGGTTTGAATTCAGAATTTTTTCCTTCTCTAGACTTGGTTACCTATCATGGTTAAGAGCCCAGCCTTCCCTGCTATTTACCCATAGCTGGCGCGGATAATTGGATTATAACTTTTCCTCGGCGCAACGCGCGTTATAACCATTGTGACTAGACCAGACTCGGAAAAGCGGTGGTTCGCGCACGCAAAATTGAAAACTCGGGCTCGACGAGTACCATTTCGCTGACGACTCAACTAACAAGCGCATTTGAGCATTTGGGCTCTACCACGGCTGAAAGGCGTTTGGTTTGAAGCATCTCGAGGTCGTTCTTAGAGAAATCTCTTAGCGAATATTGTCTGAACGAGGGTTGGCTGGTTCTCAAAAGGAATATCTCGGCTCTCAGATACCAAGCTTATCTCAGAACATCAATTGGCTATGGAACCCAGTAGACCATTACTCTTTGACGTATAGCTATAGAGCACAACTCATGATTGGAATTGCTGTTAAAACCTCGGGGAGATAAGAATAGAGATGAGCCAATAATATGAGAATATATTGGGCCGATTAAGGGGAGCATACGCCTAGAGGGAATTGTCAAGCTTTATCATATTGTAATCAGTATGTGAAACGTGTCTTTGGACCGCGTTTGACCTATGTGCACTCATTCATATAAGCGCACAATAGACGCGAGTGGTCGCCAACTGAGTGAGTGGAGTGAGTCGACAGAACGGGACAAAAAGACTCTATTAGAGTATACAGACTCAACGCGTATCTCTAACTTATGCATGAGATTTTAATAGTAGCTGCTGCCTGCCAGATGCTCTGACCGTCATAGAAACTCGATACGTGGATCAATTGTCCCCGCCTAAATGTGTCACAAGCACTTTAGTAGGACAATTGAAGTACAGATGATGCGCAGTATGGTTGTAATGGTCTAATTGATCGCTCAGATATAGAAACATTGGACTACCTGCGATCGGTCCACAGAGGATTTTCGTAAATTATCCACTGAAAAAGCGTGCTATCAACCCTGCGGGGTTTTCACTTAGGCGCTAATACCAATTCTGGGGAAACGCGCTGGGAAGAGCATAATGGTCTACTCCTACCAGCTCATAGGGTGATAGGTAATTCAATAGAGGGTTATCACGCCACGAGCGGTGTGTACATATTCAGGAACGGTTGTCTGTTTCCCTCTAGGACGCGCGAATTCTCCGTGAGCATAGGAGCAAAGTTTGAGGCGGGGATCTAGATACCGTTAACCAATGTCTTGAATCATCTGAGAGGTTGGTCAACCATTAAGAGCTTAGGGGGGTAGAATGGGTTATCGGATTGGAATATTTAAAGGGGTATATTTAGGTGCCGCATGCTTGAAATCCACGTTTCCATAAAACGACGCATTGTACTTAGTGGGTTCTCTGCCACTGAGTGGAGGAGCTTGAGAGTCTCAACGGTGGTTGCGAATGGCAATCTCTGGTGCAGATGACTGAAAAACAAACATTCGTCGATGCTCTTGCTCGCGGAGTCTATGCACTGTAGTTCTTCACTACATATCGTTTCTAGAAACTGTCATTCTCTGGGCTAGGCAGGCTTTCATTTCCTCTCTTTAATTGCAAGCTCGCGCCGGTAATAATGGTTGTGTATTAAGGACTTGTTGCAAAGGCGGGGCAAGGTTAGTGCTCTGTGTATCATGACATTTATACATCACTCGGCTACATGACTTCCTGATACTTGGTCTTTGGTGTTGGGGGACTCGCTGGCGATGTGGTCTCTGTTATGTCTCTCTACGCACATGATGGATTGTCTTTATAAAGCGTAGGCCACTATAGTACTACACGTCAGCGGAGGATTGTAGGATGTTATAGACTTGAATTTCGTTTCTAGTTACAGTTAGTAATACATATAACTCCGGGGTACTAGCTGAAAGGCGACTATTCTGTCCATGTTCAGCCTTTTCCTCTGACATGTCTTTAACGGGGAAGCAATCACAGCACTATCTTTCGGCCTAATATTAACTCAGTTGGGATTTTTTACTTCTGAGCTATGGTTACACCAAGAGAGTATCACGCAAGTTGTTATAGAGCACGGTCAATGGCCCTGACTAGAGAAGTTTTAACCAACTAGCTGTTAGGCTGAGAGAACGGTTTAGTTACATGTCAGGGAATACTTCTTAAATCGTTGGATATATATGGTACTATACAGGTGTGCTATCACAAAAATTGAAAAGAGTCCATCTTCTTCTTGAATCAAACAACTCCGCTATGATTCATAATAATTCTTAAACGCGCATATTCAGGTTATGGGTTAAACTCTGTTGGGGTTACAATACTCTGTCTTCTTCCGGATCATTCTATATGCAGAGGCTGAGTTTTCGTGGAGAGATTTACTTACCTCAAATCACCTGTGGGACTATTTGATTTCAATATGATCACACATCGTTATTGCCACTAGTTTCATAAATCGCGATTGACGAAACGAGAGAAACGTTCATACATCATTTTAAGGCGCATTTGTTTCTTTTCTTGAAGATATATCACAAGGGATATTTATTCTAAGTTATTAACCGCTAGACACTAATGTCCAACAACCGACGCTGCGCTCTTTTGCTTTGACATAGAGTCCTAAAGAAAGAGATATTCTGTCCTTACATAAAGAAAGTAATATGTAGTAAGATTAGTCATACCTAGTTGAATGCTAACGCTATACTCTTCGTCTTAGGTGAGTAGATTCTGATTCTTTACTGTCGAACAGGAGTCTCATAATATCTCTCGTATCTCGGCAATATCGAATCTCGCATATTTCAACTAGGCGCCGGGAACAAACTTATGTTCTTTCTAATTAATAAGATATAATTTTTTAGATATGAGTAACCATTATACGTTTAGGCACCCCTTCTATACTATTTGCGCTAATAGTTCCTCTTACCTGTCTTTCATTTAGTTGTTGGTATTCCAAGTATGAAGACTATAAATAAATCTGAGCACACTGGACCAAGTGCGATTTTATTGAGATATCTTTGATAATAGCTGCTTCTGATTCCGATAGATGCGGGACTGCCAGGAGCGAAATATACATGTCGCTTCGCGAAAAACTTTCGCAATTGAGGAGAAGTAATAATGAGCTAGAGTTTAATGTGCCTTTAGCATAGAACGTATGTGAGTGAACGCCCTTTGTGGAGGGAGACATTGGCGAAGCACGGAGTACTTGAGGAGCGGACAATATTCTACTACGGCGCTCTGCTACACCACACACACACACGCCACACACACAACTAGAGTCTCGCTTGTGGGTGGTCCCAATATAAGGCGACGTCTCACGCAGCCTCGACTCGGTACGAGTGGGGTACTGGAAAAAGTAAACCCCGTTTGCTTTTGCGTGATTCATACAAGTACATTTTTTTCATTACACTGTCAACATCACGGTTGGTTTGCTTAGCACGCAGGAGGTCAGGAGTTAGAAAAACACGAGTATGATGATTAGGGTTTATATGCGTACGAGTAGCTATGTGTTTATATAATTTTATCATATATAAAAAAACTCACTACTTAAAATCGCTGTGAACAACTCAACTCAGAGCGTAGTATAGTAATACGTTATTGTAAATGAAAAAATTGATTACTTATGAATTAAGCAAGGAAATGGAGGTGCTTATCAGGTCTATAATTCGTCTCAATATATATCTTATATATTCCAAATTCTTTAAGATGGTGAGAGTCTCCGTTGATCCGCTCAGAGCAGCATATATGTGTGCTGGACTGCGACAATATCGTTGGAATAAGAACACATACATTATCACTAGTATATTATATTACATGCTACATTATGACATCGAAAGCACACTATATTCATAATATTATTTCTCTCTAATACACCAGTCTTCCATGTAGGAGGTTTTATTAATTCTTCATATACATAATATACAATAATGTTAAAAATTCTCATTTTTTTCAGTGACATAATTTATGG
>CM042167.1:78576847-78609347 GCA_023376005.1 Doryteuthis pealeii
TTGTTTTAAATTATTTATTTTATATTTTGGAATTTTTCTTTTTTTTTTTTTGTTTTATTTTTATTTACTTTTAAATTCCTTTTAACTTCGACTAATCCGGTGTACAAATTAATAAAGTCAAATTAATAAAAAAACAAATTAAAACTTATTGACACACTATATATATACATTTCTAATATTTTAAAACTATTAAAAAAAAGATTCTCTAAAATTTTATATTTTTTTTTATATTTAAACTTCTTTATTTTTTTAAATATATATTCATATGTATATTGGTTTGTATTTTTTTTTTTTTTAATTTTGCTTGAAAGAAAAATCCAACAATAAGATATCGTTATTTCTACTAATTTGGTTTATATATATACCATATTATATATAGTTATACTATATATAATAGTTAATATATATATGTGGTGTGTGTGGTGTGTTGTGTGTGTGTGTGTGTAAAAAAATATATTGGGTTGCTCTCAATATTGGTTGGTATATCTGCGTTACGGATAAGTCAGCGTAATAACAAATATAAAGTGCTTCATACGGTAGTAGAGCAGATTTAGTATTATATTTGGTACAGAAAAAAACCTACTCGAGTTTCACCCATAAAGGATTTTCAGGGTTAAATCCATTGAATTAATTCAAGATATTGATTTAATTACAAGCTAACTGCGAGAAAAAACTCGAAGTGGTTATATTTCTGTACACATTATAATGTACTATATATATATATTATATTATAATAATATATTATATATAATATATATATATATATATATATTCGGTAAAGAAGGACTGATCCGAACAATATGGGTATGAAAAGGTGGAATGAAAACATCACAAATGCTGTTAAAAGAGAAACATTTATAATTAATAATCTAGCTGATACTTGATCAAGTATTTTGATTTTAAATAAACAAAAATCATCATCAGAGCTCCCTTCACTCGTAGTTGTTGGGTGGCGAAGAATTCTTCCGACCCAAACAACTACGGAGTGCAGGAGCTTCTGATGATATTTTTGTAAAATCGAATATTTGATCAGTCTCAGCTATGATTATTTCGATATAATTGTTTCTCTTTAACAGCATTGTGTGATGTTTTTCAATTACATACCTTTCCATATATATATATAATATATATAAATATAATATATATATATATATATATATATATAATATATATGATTATCCCCATACTCATGCTTTATGGAAGAGCTTGACTCTTTTTTTAATAAAATATATAATGCTTCTAGAAGGCGGTGGATGAGGGTGTTCATGTCCTGGGAATTGGACATCAAACTCACTCTATCTCCTGATTGGTGGAGCTCCCATTTCTGGAGGTCTGGGGAATATGAGCACGCGCTTCAATCACGGTTTATTTGCTGCTCCCTGTTCACTCTAATTCGGAGTGGTAGTACTGTTAGGGGTCCCATCTAAGCGTTAAATAGGAAATGTGTTTATATAACATTAACAAAAAAAATTTAGTATCCCATTAAGGAATGAATTTAATTTCAAAAAAACTTTGGTCGGCATTAATATGCCCACTGAGGTTGATATGCCGTTAAAAAAAAAAAACAAAACCAAACCAGTTTAAAAAATAAAAACCCCCGTCTCTAAGAGATGTAACCAAGGGAACTTTCAAATCGGGATGAGGCTGGTTTGCATTTCACATAGTGCTAATATTCTAAAAGAAATTAATGAATCCAACTTATCTCTCCTCCAGTTATGAGGTAAATGGTAAGTCAGACTGGTCTAATTTAAATTGGTATGGTAAACCCGGGTCTAGGAGAGGGACAACTCTGAATTAAAACTTTGTTAAAAGCCTCGCGTGACAGCACGGATTTTCCATGATATCCCACACATATTCGCCTCTATCAGTCATCACGCCTCGGTGTTCGCGCGGTCGCATGAACGTGTACTTGACATCCAGAATTCACCGCACAGAGTAATTCATCGTAGGTTTTTGTCGGCTAACATTGTAATGTTTCCATGTGTAGGTATCCCTGAAATGATTTTTTATTTTATGTAAATTCATAGTTTATTTTGCAAGCTTGTCTCGCTGATCCATTACTAAGTGAATAGAGAGTTCAATCTTTGCCGGATACCCCAATACTTGCGGTCGGGCATACAAAATTGTTGTCAATTAAACCGTGGCTAACGGGTTAGGTAAATAAACTAATCTTAATCTTGGTGTAGGGGTTTAGGCTCCCATCGAGATGAACGGAAATAAAATCAATCCTATGGTCTAGTGGGACAGTCTCCTCCAGGTAAACACCTGCCTTTTCTCCCAAAAGGGAAGAGTCCGGATTTATTGTTTCGTGCCTGAGGAGTCTCTTAAGAGGGATACCGACGGCTTACGCATAGGCATTTTTTCACTGTCTATCGCATAAGATTTTGATTTTTTATCCATGAAATCAAATTTTGANGGGTTAAAGTAAGGGTTGATGGTAGATCTGGCGCTCCACTCAGACCAAAACAATCTCTTGGGCGCTAGCCTAGTGAAAAAAGGGGATGGTCTCGTTGATTGGCTAAACGACTTTAGGCCACCAGACGACTTTTACCCGACCCCTTATCTGTCTCTCTTCTATATATTAATCATATAGTAGGTATAATATTAATTAGTGTGTGTGTTGTGTGGTGTGTGTGTGCAAGAGAAATGGAAGTGAATCCGACGGTATTAGTATACGTGAGGAATTGAAAAAAGAAACACGTTTAAAAAAATAAAATGAGTAGGTAAGTTTATTAGCACAACAGCTGCAGTGTTTCATCTGTTTCGTAGAATCTTCGTGCAGGGGGCCCCCCTTTTGTTTTCAATTTATTTTCCTTAAAACAAAAGCCCTGAAGAAGTCTACTAAAAGATTGAAAGCACTGCAAGGTTGGCTAATGTGCTACGCACTCATTTTTATTTAACTGTGTTTTTTCAAATTACGCCACTATACACACACACTAACACCACACCAACACACACACACACATATATATTAATATATATATATATAGGTATCTTATATATATATATATAGAGAGAGAGAGAGAGAGAGGGGGTGAGGAGATATAGATATATAGAGTTGATAGATATTAGGCCACCCGAAGTTGCACTTTATTTTACTTGTTTTATATATATTATATATATATGTGTAGTATAGGTGTATAGGTAGTATATTAGTTATGGCGAAAGAGAGAGAGAGTGTGTGGGGGGTTAGAAGAGATGATAGATAGATAACTGATCAGATCCTTGAGATAGATAAGAATAGATAGAGTAAGAGCTTTACAAGAGATAGTAACATAATATGGAAGGAGATGTGTTATAAAATTGAATTCTGAGCATAAAATAATGTGGAGGATGGAGAGTGATGGTGGGATTGTTAACTTCTGGCAGACAAGCTAAATATAATTAAAGTGACTTAGAGTTATCTGGGATTTGTTAAAGAACACTCACATTCCTGTATACCATTATGTACGAATTATATTGAACTTTCGGTGAAGAATGATAAGAGAACAACTTTTTATCTAAACGTTTTATTTCGATAATACGCCGGTTTTGTTGTTAAGATTGTGAAATTTGACAGAACTCACTGTAAGTCTGGCGAGGCCGAATATTTGGATACTCACTCTATGTAGAAGATAGACAATGTGTGAGAGGATTTATTGTGGCCTAAAGGATAGATGCGGTGGTGAAAAATGAAAGATAAAAGTTACAGGCGACAAAAAAAGGAAAATGTGCCTAAAAAACTGTTGGTTATATGCAAGCTTTCGGATGGAACGCATTCACGCGATATATAGCTATAGTATTTTTCAGATGAGATTGTGTTGTGCTTGATGTATCGGGTGATTGGCGGTGCGGAATGGCGTCTTTATAGTGTTCTCGGAATAGGCTAATTTGGATCACACACTGTGACACGCCGGCGGAAACAATATCCTGTGGCTTCCTGACAATGATTCCTCTGAGCTGCTTGACAAGAATTGAGGGAAGAGACAGAGAACTGGAGACCTAAATTCACTGATGGAGTAACTTTCACTCTTGTGGTTTATGATTCAATAAAACTTTTAATCTATTTTCCGAAACATAGACGATGCATAACAAAATCTTGGAGACCAAAAAAAAACAACAAAAAAAAAAAAACAGTTTTTAAGACAACTATCAGTTTTAACAAAAATCGGCATCCTATCACCTATTCAACAATAATATTATAATTACTTTGTTTAAATCAGTGGTTCTCAACCGGGGTCCAAGTGGAACCCCGGGGACCATATAAATTTTTTTGGGGACCCAGGCAAGAAAAATGTATTTAACTATAAAATTACAATGGGATTTTTAAACATCGAATGGCTATGGGAGGATCCCCCAGAGTAAAATAGGGTTAAAAGGGGTTCATAGATAGAAAAGGTTGGGAATCATTGGTTTAAATGAACCAATGGACTAAGGAAGTGTTTGATAAAAACCAAATGAGCCAATTTTTCATTTCAGATAATTTCATAGATGGTAGATCAATGTAATTTGAATTGCAATTCAAATTACCTTGATCTACCATCTGATGAGACGAAATTTTGAGGAGCTACATGAAATCAACTTAAATTTATATAGGCCCCAATTTTGGTCGAAATAAATCTATTATGGAATTACGGTGTTGAGTTTTTCCTTCCTTTCTAAGATAAATATTACTCTGTGTATAATCTAAAAAGTTTATTATATATTGAGCTCTCTTTAGTGATTTAAAGATTCACTGTATTTATACATACTGGATCATACAATAATAATACAGTGTATCTTAGAAATCACATATAGAATCATCCCTTACAACCAAGTTTTGGATACCTCTCATATATATATATATATATATATATATATATATATATATATAATTCATCCACAGACACGTGTTTCGGCATTGCACGCCTCTTCAGTGTGACAAGACTGAAGAACTAACTCCGACCAGAAGCAAACCCCGACTGACTTTACGCCTGTCCGATCTGTTAATCTCTAGGCCATTGTCAGCTGCTGTTTAAGGAGCGGTGTTTTAACTGTTTTAAATACATACATCTGTGTATATACTTTACGATCACCAGAGAGATCAAATCTGTAAACAGATGACCATTGCATTATACTGGCGGTGAAAGTTTATTAAAGTCGCTCCTAAAGAGCTCTACCGGTTACGGGAGCATATAATAAGTCATTATTATAATGTTTAAAGTATATATATATATATATATATATATATATATATATATATATATAATATATATGTTGTGTGTGTGTGTGTGTGTGTGTGTAAAGTTTTACACATGGACACACCAGTGATGGTAGATATGCAATGACTTACATTATTTAACATTTTTCAGACACTGGGTGCCATCTAGGGGACCTGCCAGGAGTGATGACTAGTAGAGACGAATGGTGAGCGAAAGAGTTAATGGAATTCATTTGGTATACTGCTCTCTCTCTCTCTCTCTCTCTCTCTCTCTCGCACACAACACACACACAACACACACACACACACATATATATATATTATATATTATTATATATATATATATATATATATAATTTCCTTTAAAACATTGTTTTTTAGAAATATTCTTTAAGAAAAATCTTTTCAACAATTCTTATTCTAGCTAATTAACTATCTCTCTTTCCCCCTCTCTTTTCTTTCTTTCTTTTTTCTCTCTCTCCTATATATTATATATATATATATATATTATATATATATATATATATATATATATATATATATTAATATATAATATTGTTAAATAATGCAGCCATTTTTGTCTGCAAGACTTATCCTTTGTTTTTTCATATTGCCGGATTATGTTTTTAATATCTGGCGATAATTGGCTGATGTATTCGCCATATGTCATAGACCGAGTATTTCTGCCCTATCGTGGGCCATCTTCAAGGTATTTTTAACCGTACAACATGGGATATTCCATTTACCATTTATATAGGTTGTGTTTATTGTTGTTGTTGTTGTTGTTATTATTAGTTTTATTATTATTATTGTCATTATTATTATTATTATTATTATTATTATTATTATTATTATTATTTTTGCTATTATAATTTTATAGTAATTATAGGCATTTTAGAATGTTGGTGCTATTATCAAAGTTTATTTTGTTTAGTTTTGGACTTTTGTGTCTAATATAAAGTGCTTCTAAGATTTTTAATCGTTGTTTACATGATTGTGTTACTATAATGGTAGTGCTATCATTAAGTATATATATATATATATATATATATATAATATATATATATATATATGGAGAAATGTAGACAAACACGGGATGTTACACTGGATGGAAGTTTATTACTGGTCGTAGTATCGGTGTTCGAACATTTCAATTTACAAAAAACATTCTTCAGGTCAATACAAAACAAGTAAAGGACACACACACACACACACACATACACACACACGCACACACACACACACACACACCACACACACACATATATATATATATATTATAATAATTATTAAGGTGGGTAAAAAAAGTATCGAGATTTTTTGTCCTTGTTGCCACACTAGTATTCTGAAAAAATTAACGTTCCGTTCATTGCTCCTTTTTATCTTGGTAAATACAGCTTCAATCTCGATACTCTTATGACACTATATATATATATATATATATATATATATATATATATATATATATATATATATATATGAAGTGATTGCATATAAATCTTTTGTTCTTGTGAACGTTGTTTTTTGGTATTATGAAGCATGGAAAGGAACAAGTGAACAAAAACAAGAATCAGAACAAAAAAACAGAGTTTCAATATCCAGCTGTTGTTCTTTCCCTGGTTCGATTTATTCTGATATTTCAGGTGATCCTTCACCCTTTTTCAAGGAGTGATGACTGTGTGGCGAAAAGTGAAATCCAATATATGGGAGAAAACATTGATGTGAAAGGATTTGGCGTTGTTTAACCGTTATTTATAAAGTAATGAGTTCTTTAAATATATGTATACTTACACATACATGTATATACCTGTACAAAATAATGTTATACACGCACACACATATATATATCATTATTTTGTACAGGTATATACGAGTATGTGTAAGTATATACGTATTCCTTGACATACATGTATATACCTCTAAAAAATAATGATATATATATATATATATTATATATATATATATATATATATATATATATATCTATATATATATATATAGTAATTTTGTAAAGGTATATACATTTATGTGTAAGTATACATATATTCAAAGAACTCATTACTTTATCTCGTCTCTGAATGCAACATCTTATAGAAATTGAAATATTAAATTTCTCTTGCGTTAGTTTCTGCTTACACAATCTTTTTCATATAATTGATTTAAAAGTTTTTTTTTCCATAAATCAATTTATTTAATGTCTTTTAAATTTTGAAATGTTTTCTCCTAATGTAAATAACCAGAGTTTATATCTTTATATTTCAAACCATCTTTATGCGCATGCGTATTGTCAGACAAAGGAAAAAGCAATAATTACACACCTCATCAAATGAAATAAAATAATGTCTCGTTAAATAAAACTAAGTAAACTATTGTAGCATTGACCTTTGATCTTAATACACATATCAGTTTTCATTTAGAAAGAAGTTTTTTGTTTAATTTAATTACCATTATGTTTTGATCGATTTGTCCAATCGTTATGTCTGGTATTTTTGTGTATTTTGCATATGCTAATTGAGTTCACTATCTTTCTGTAGTTCTTTCTCTAATCAACTTAAAGAAACTGAATGCAGTTTTTGTTAGTATTATCTGCGTTATTTAGTCCCCATCTTCATTTTTATTTGTGCAACGTTTCGGCCGATATGCCCTCCGACCTTCTTCAGGTATTTCTTGTCGGACTCGGGAACCTTCTTTTCGGACTCGGGAAGTTCCGTGATGGCTCCCGATTACGACAAGAAAGTTCCCGAGTTCGAAAAGAAAGTTCCCGAGTTCGAAAAGAAGGTTCCCGAGTCCGAGAAGGTTACCGAGTTCGACAAGAAATACCTGAAGAAGGCCGGAGGGCATATCGGCTGAAACATTGTACAAATAACTATGAAGATGGGGACAACATTCCGAATAACACAGATAATACTAATCATCAAGCCTCATCTCAAACATTCAGACACTAACAGGTACTACCACAGGGGGTCAATGTGCACCTTGGTGTAATGGTGATGAAGGTGTACTCTGCACTCCTCAGAATATGTGTGTGTGTGTTTGTGCGCGCGTGCGAATTGCGGAAAACAGTGATTTAATAAAAAAAGCTTTAAAAAAATAATAACTATGCAAATTAGATATGCCGTGATTGTGTTAAACAGCGGTTCTTTATAATTACAATACACATTGCACACAAATGATATAACAGGATTCAGCCAGTTCTAGTATTAGTTATCCCGCCGAAACCGGCACAAAAATTCATATTTATTTATAAATGATTAGATACTGATTGAAATTAATTCATCTAATAAGAATGTTTTTGTTGTTGATTTTTTAATGGAATATCTGTTACACTTTTATAGGCCATCCCTTCAAGCAAGAGCGCTTGTCCAGCGGAAATCCTTAATAAACAATCCTTTGGTTCTCCTTAGTATTGTAAGTTCCCCTTCAATGGTTGCAAGTGGACTATGGAAAGTATCAGTGTTTAAGTAGTGAATCAGCCACGCAGCGTGTTGCCATACTCACAATCTGCGCAGTTGTCTCGTGGGGATTTCGGAATAAAATATGATCTAAAGCAAATCGATGTCTTGCGTTATTATCTAAAAACTACCCATGACCCAGAGCTTATGACAGATGAGAAATCCCCAATGGAAGACCAGACATGAAATCCCCAAGACGAAGTCCAGACATTTGAAGATGAACATAAGATACCAAAGATGAGCAAAAGAATAATAGAAATAAATATACGTTTATTAGTATACAACATAAGTTCCTTCGACAATGATTGCAAATGGACGTCTGTTCAGTATCAGTGATTAAGCAGTCAATCAGCCACGCATTATGGCTGTTGATTGGTGAAGGAATAGACCACGTGACCCCACCGTCTATACATTTTGGTGGTGTATTGTAGGACACCTTATATAACATATATGCCCCATGATGATGACTGAGGAAGCAGTCGAAAGCGCTCGGGCTAACAGTATGTGAAATGTCCTATTTCAATTCGATCCAGACACCAGAAAGATCGCCAGATGACTGGAAAAGACACAGATACAAATAATGAAGAAGTACTCTCCGTGTTATTCAATAACACATGTTTAATATATATTATATATATATATATATATATATATATATATATATATATATAACGGGATCCAAGAATGTATATATATATATATATATATATATATATATATATATATATAAAGTCAACGTCTCTGATGACGGATAAACATTTGAAACCATTGGTAAGACGAACTTTGTATTGCTGACTTATATATATATATATATATATATATATATATATACCAACCCCTACGTACGAGCAGGATGTGACACAAGGTCAATTTCTTAAACGGAGTTAAACAGGTTTGAATTCAGAGTTTATCTCCTCGTAGACTGGTTACCTAACCAAAGTTAAATAGCCCAGTCTGTCCTACTATTTATCCATAGCTGGAGGGAGAATAGTTGGATTCGTACCTTTCCACAGCATATCAGCGCTATGTGAAATGCAAAGAGTATCGTCCAGCATTTGAACTCGGGACGACGAGTGCATTTCTTACTACTCTAACCACGCACCTCTTTAAATTCATAAAACGCCGCCATTTTTGATAGCATGGGTAGGCTGGCTTGAGAATCATTTCTTAATGCTCAGCCATTGATCCTAGACCTGAGGAGGTCTTAGAAGGGTAAGAGATCAGTCAACAGTGATAACGATTTTTTTTCGCTGCATTAAACACTAACAAAAACTGGTCACCATTTAATTTAACTTCTACTAATAAAAAGAAAGTGAAGATATCCGCTCCAGTAAGAAACCAGCTCCGTCCAGACAGCTCGGGTCAATCAAGTTCATCTGGGTAGAAATTGAAAAAGTCTAACTGGTTGACCTACGTTCAATAAGGCTTCTTTCAATAAAGACAGGAAGCACTGACTGATAAGTCAATTCAACACTAATCTTTATTGGATGTTTTATTGTCTAATTAAAATTCTGTTAAAACACCGGGCCGCAACACGTTTATTAAACACTGAGAATTGAGTGATTTTTCTTCTTTCTTATTCAAAATAGTTCGATTAATCTTTTGCTCGTACAAAGTAAATTGATTTTTTTATTCTTTTTTTAAATTTTTTTTATTAAAGAGTCTCTTATTTGTGGAGTCTCTTTAAAAAAACAAAAAACAACTTGAGACTCTAAAAATAATTATTCGGAAGATAAATAAAGGGTAGGTAGATTAAATTCATGAAGATAAATGCCACAAGAACGAGCATCTCAGACGAGCAAAAGAGTATTATTATTATTATTATTATTATTATTATTATTATTATTATTATTATTATTATTATTATATATAAAATCAATATATTTGAATATAAATAACTATTCCTTTTCCTTTTTTCTTTTCTTTTTAAAAAAATCTTCTGCTCAACCAGTTCAAAAGGGAAATTAATTCATTTTTCGGTTTACTTAGTTTTTATCTATTAATAAAACCAAAACAAACTGCAGTTGTTTATGCTAAATTACCATATCTATATCATCATTATCATCATCATCATCAGTAGCAGTATCATACCAAAAGCACAGATCTCAACATCTCTACCTCACCGCATATGAAAATGGGATGAATTGTTGAAAGAGACAACATAAATGGGATGACGTGTTAAAAGAGAAAACATAAACTCCTGCAGTTAGCTGTAAGTAATCGATATCTCGATTAATTCAATAGATTTAACCCTGAAGATATTTATGGTGAAACTCGAGTAGGTTATTTCTGTACATATCATAGTAATATATATATATATATATATATATATATATATATATATATATATATATAGTGTACGGGAGAAATTTGACAGTTTCATAAGGAAAAAGAAAATGTGTTTGCTAATTACAAAATTTAATGGATTGTAAAGAAATTCAACAGGCACGGAAATTACACTACTGTCAACAAGTTTCACTCAAAATAACCGACATTAGCGTCGATCACAGCCTCAATCCTGCTCCGGAACCTGGAGCAAGCTGATGTTACAGTTTATTTGTGAAGAGCCTCAAAAACTAGCATAATTATGTCGATTAACTGGGCTTTTGTAGTACTGCACGGCGATTGGGGTCATTCCCAACAGCGCCATAACATTGGTGTTTTTCTTAATAGCGCCCCATACATAATAATCCATGGGGTTAAGATCTGGGGAGTTCGGAGGCCAAACATTGGGAGTGGTGTAGTCGTAAAAATTCGCCGACAACCATTTTTGACTTTTCCCAGAGGTGTGGCAAGGGGACGAATCCTGCTGCCATACATATGGCCTACCATTGGCTACCCTTGTTATCCAGGGATTAACTACAGTGTTTAGCAACTCCACGTAGGCATCTGAATACAACCTGATACCCTCTCTGAAAGAATGTGAGGAATTCTGCTGCACGAACGCAACCAGATCGTCTGTTATGTTGCTTTCTTCTAGCCACAGCCTCGTAGTCTCCATTGCAATTCTCGATTTTATGCCTGGCTGTTTTTACGGTATCCATGGAGTATTGGGCAGCAACCATAATCTCTTTATTGTTATGGCTGGCGTAGACCATCATGATACAAGTTATTTTCTTTCATGATTCAGGTGGGTTCTAGTCATCCACTCCATCTGTCATCACGTACATGAATGAAGAAACGTCCAAGCTTTTAAATGATGCGTAGTGTGTGTCAGTATTATTTAAAATGATACACACACACACACACACACATATATATATATATATTAGGAAAAATGAAAAAACAGGTTTAAATGGGTTAAGTGGTGAGTTTATTGGCCGACGCTGCAGTGTTTCGATCTATTAATTATATCATCTTCAGGGCATTTGTTGGTATATGGAAGGTGATAAGAAATTATTTATCACAGAATAACGAGAAAAGCGAGTGGTAGTTATTCTTATTCAGTGTGTTTAAAAAATTTTGAGGTTTAAAAAAAGGGACGGTTTTGAAATATGACGTCAAATATTCTATTTTACGAAGCATCTAAAAATAAATGAATGAACTCGATGTTATGGAGTATTGGATTCACTTATTTTATTATTATTATTTTTTATCATAAATTTTCGGGTTTGTTATATACCCTTTATCAAATGACTGTTGATCCTGTTCAACGGATCTTTTTGTCTCTCAATATATATATATATATAATATATATATATATATATATATATATATATATGTGTGGTGTGTGTGTGTGTGTGTGTGAGTGTGTGTGTGTGTATAAATATTAAAAAATGACCATCTTACAACCCTTAATATAGGTGAATACTGTTTAAGAATATTTATCCTGATAGAATGACTGTATGTCCTATATTTTAAATAATAACAAGCTTACAATCTATATGTAAAAGTCGTCGGGGTGGCCTAAAGTCGGTATCATCCAATCAACAAGGGAGTCTATCCTCTTTGCCACACCTAACCTCAGCTCCTTACTTTACCGCACAGATCCCTGTGCAACTCATACGCTGAGTTGGCGAGGGCTGGTATCGAACTAGGAACGTCGGGGTTTCTAGCCAAACGCTCTTCTGACTGAGCTAACCCGGCCCTATTTTTCCAAAACTTTAATAAAAGCAATTCTACTTCCGGTATATTTAACCCGTACAACCCGTACAAATGTTGTAGTAATTAAATTATAATGTGGTATATCCACAGGTCCTGCTAGTTAAAAATAATTATTTGAAGCTATAATTGTTTTCTAAGGATTATTATTATTTACTTAAAACCATCAAAATGGATGCAAATAAATTACTTTTATTAAACAGAAATAATGACCTGAAACTATATAATTATTTGTATTAGATAGAAATACTTGAAACCATATAACTGATTTCAAATTATTTGTATTAGATAAAAATACTTGAAACCATACAACTGATTTCAAATTATTTGTATTAGATAGAAATACTTGAAACCATAAATGATTTAAAAATTATTTGTATTAGATAGAAATGCTTGAACCATACAACTGATTTCAAATTATTTGTATTAGATAGAAATACTTGAAACCATACAACTGATTTCAAATTATTTGTATTAGATAGAAATACTTGAAACCATACAACTAATTTCAAATCATTTGTATTAGATAGAAATACTTGAAACCATACAACTGATTTCAAATTATTTGTATTAGATAGAAATACTTGAAACCATACAACACTGATTTCAAATTATTTGTATTAGATAGAAATACTTGAAACCATACAACTAATTTCAAATCATTTGTATTAGATAGAAATACTTGAAACCATACAACTGATTTCAAATCATTTGTATTAGATAGAAATACTTGAAACCATACAACTGATTTCAAATTATTTGTATTAGATAGAAATACTTGAAACCATACAACTGATTTCAAATTATTTGTATTAGATAGAAATACTTGAAACCATACAACTGATTTCAAATTATTTGTATTAGATAGAATACTTGAAACCATACAACTATTTCAAATCATTTGTATTAGATAGAAATACTTGAAACCATACAACTGATTTCAAATCATTTGTATTAGATAGAAATACTTGAAACCATACAACTGATTTCAAATCATTTGTATTAGATAGAAATACTTGAAACCATACAACTGATTTCAAATCATTTGTATTTACAACTGATTTCAAATCATTTGTATTAGATAGAAATACTTGAAACCATACAACTGATTTCAAATTATTTGTATTAGATAGAATACTTGAAACCATACAACTGATTTCAAATTTATTTGTATTAGATAGAAATACTTGAAACCATACAACTGATTTCAAGATAGAAATACTTGAAACCATACAACTGATTTCAAATTATTCATATTAGATAGAAATACTTGAAACCATACAACTGATTTCAAATTATTTGTATTAGATAGAAATACTTGAAACCATACAACTGATTTCAAATTATTTGTATTAGATAGAAATACTTGAAAATACAACTGCAGTAAACATAATTTTGCAACTAATGCACGAAATTGCACCAAAAAATGAAGGTATAACTTTTCTGATTGTATTAGACGACTAATTTTAGCGACGAAAATAGTAATAAATCTAAAATATTAACAAAAATTGTTTCTGGGAATTAATTATTAAATTTATTCGATAACGAAAGGGAATAATTTTTTCATTCATCACGACTCTAGATTTGTAAAATGTTCTTTTTTTTTCTTAATAATCTACAAGATCTTACCATTATTTGAAATGTCAGCGTGTTTGTAAATATAACAATGGGAATAAAATAGCGAACGGTAAATAATATTTTAGTAAAATCGTGACGACCTCATTTCTTCACTCGTTTGTTTTATTTATTTCTCTTTCTTTTTTGTCTTTATAATTTTGTCAGCCGTCTGAGGCACGAGTGCTCGTTTAGTATTCAATTTCTTTTAGAACCAAGATTTACTGATTGTGCAGTTTTTACGAAGATATCAGAATCTGTATATTAACTCTTAATGTCCTATACCACCTGTTTTCACCCGGTCGGAAGTCTCATTCGTTTTCTTAAACCGCCCCAAACAATAGCCTTTTTTAAAAAATGTAATATTAAACATACTAGCAAATATATGCACCCTCCGGGTGCAAGTATTTAAGTTTCAATATAATAAAATATTGTATTAAATTAGAAAGGCTAATGAAACTAAATAAGAATACAGATAAAAAGATTTGAAACAGAGGGAGTATAATAAAAGATTTGAAACAGAGTATAATAAAAAATGGAACAACTGAAACTTACTCTTCCATCACTCTTGTCTTTCATTGTTGTTTTTTCTAATTTAAGTATTTAGTTAACAGAGGAAGTAAAGAATAAAATGACAGTTATTTTATCTTGTTAATGGATTTCATTTAAGATTCATTGAAGAAATTTTTGCTTATATTCATTAAAATAAAACCAAACAGTTAGAAATCAATAATACTAAGCACATATTTATTAAATTCGATTTTTTAATATTAATATGCAAATTAGCCTTCCCGTTCATACTGTAAACCGCTATTTTGTTGTATATATAAATATAATTGCATGTTGTCAGTATGTAGACATAGTTAACAGTATTAATAATGTAAGACAATTTTATTAATAATTGAGGTTTAGATAAAAATAAAATCATGGAGAATGTGATGTAAATAACAAAGGGAATTGTGACTTGAGTAAGAATATAGTTTCAGTTACAGACAGAAAAACACACAATCTCCATTATAATAAGATTTAGGAATCTTTGATTTAAGTGAATTAACAGGTAACTTTTAGATGCAAATGCTATTTTTAGCCATCTTTTGATAAATACTTATATGAATGGGGCTCTGGACTTCTCAAGGATGTTAAGAGTTAATATTTGTGTTCCTTAAAAGTACGACCGTTATTATCTTGTAACACCCTCTGGTTAAAAATGTGACCGTCCAAATAGGTGTCTTCACCTCAGTTACATAAGGAACCATTCTGTTTTTATTATAAAGAAAGAAAGGGAAGAAAAGGGATATGTTACATGGAAAAACATAATGAGAGAGAGAGAGAAAGATAATAGGGTTAAGTGCACGGAAGCGATAACGCCAATCTGTTTCAATCAATCATAAAGAAAAGATGAAAGAAGAAAAAAGAAAATAAGAGAGAGAGAGAGAGAGAGAGAGAGAGAGAGAGAGAGAGAGAGAGAGAGAGAGAGGAGAGAGTTAAATCGAGATTATTATACTTTTTACATATTGAACTAATGCAAGAGCTCTTAAGTAAACATATCAAACATTGTAATAATTAAATCATCATACAGTCGTATACCCACAGGTCATGCTAGTAGGAAGATATTAAACTCTTCAACAGATTTTTATCTAATTCAGAGACAGTGTAAATATCTTATTGTATGTGTACTTGTCTATATATACATTTACCAACCCTTCCGCCAAAGTAGAATGCGAGACCAAGTCAATTTCTTTAGAGAAGGTAGCATTTGAATTTAGAGTTTTCCTACTCCTAGACTGGTTCCTTAACCAAGGTTAAAGGGCTCAGTCTGCCATGCTATTTCCCCATAACCTAGGGGGAATAGTTGGATACGTACCTTTCCCAATGATATTAGTGCTATGTAAAATGGATCATCCACGATTTGAACTCGTGTCTCCATTTCCATTTCTTACGACAATAACCATTACACTACGAGAACCTTCTATGCAGTTACCCAGCCCCTCTGCCACGAGTTTGGTGCCACACGAAGTAATTTTTAAGCTGAGTTTAAAAGGTGTGAATACAATGTTTTCCTTCTCCTAGATCGGTTGCCGTACCAAAGTTAAAGAGCCCAGCCTGCCACGCAATCTACCGAAAACAGGAGGAAAAATGTTTGGATACATAACTTTTCAAAGGGCAGCAGTGCTATGTTAAATGCAAACAGCCTCGTCCAGGATTTAAAGTAGTAACTATGAAGAATAACAAGGTAGATAGGGAGCTCTTAAATCTCCCGGTGACAGGCAAATAATTTTGGATTAAAGAAGACAAAACAACAGTTGAAAATTAAAACAACATATATTCAAAAATACAAAAAGGGTGTTGCAAATTTAGTGGCTTTGCGACAGGACTTATCTTGCTGAGGTAAGGTAAAGTTTGCGCTAGAATAGAATTCTACTCGCTGTTGATAGGGTGTGCTTGAAAGTCGCGTCTCGCTAGGTGAAAGTTCATACGATAAGTAAAAGGTGAAGGGAGCGCTTGTTAAAGCGATTCGCCTGGTTGAAGGGCCCCTTGATAAGTGGCTATCGTCATTTAAATTTAAATTTGACGCCAATATCGTATATTGGCGATTCGCCCTCTGGTGACAGGGAGAGATAATTTAACTATCATTTTTCTGATATGATATGCAGACCAATAAATTTACTAATTGAATGTATTTCACACAATTTAATTGCAGGGAACTGTATAAAGCAATCTTGAAAAAGAAAGAGTGTGTAGCTTCAGAGTATTGATTGTAAAAGTTGGCACTCGAAACCAGGATTTTACTTGGATTCGAACACCAAATGTCGGCTCCAGGGGAGAAATTTTACTCTCCACGTGCCAACGCAATGGAGAATCATTTGAACAGAAGTGGGGAGAGGAGAGGGTATTTGTCTCATACCCCACTTGTATGGGCTGGGCACAAGGCCTCTTTTTAACGTGGGCCCACCCACAAGCCGAAGCTCATGGGTGGGAAAGAACAAAAATTGCGTCGATCCCTTCGGGGAGAGAGGAGAGTGGGGAGCGAAGGGGGGAAATGGAAGTAGAGGGATGTGAGAATAGGAGAAGGAGGGGGAAGAAAGATGAGAAGAAGATAGAGAGGGGATTTAGAGGGGAGGTAGTGGGATAGAGAGGAGGGATAGGGCGGGGATTGGAAGAGGAGAGGGTGAGAAAAGGAGAAGAGGAGGTAAGAGATGTAGGGAATATAGGAGGGGGATTGGAAGAGGGGATAAAGGGGAGACAGAGAAGAAAATAGAGAGGGGGATTGGAAGAGGTGAATGAGAGAAGGACGAGAAAACCAACATTTTCTACGACGATAACCATTACACGCCTGAGTAATCGATGAATAATCCAAATTCTCTCTTTGAGCGTTTTCTCAATGTGTTTGAGATTTTCCTGTCCAGTTGAACATGACACATTAAGTTTTTGCGCGAAATCTCTGGTGCTTTGACGTAGATCAATAGTCACACGAAAAAAAAATTCTCTATCATTCAGCGAAGCTTGTCATATATGTCACAATCGCCATTTTTAAATCTTTTTAACCAAAAACTGACATTTACGGATCTTCGTTGCATCCGTCTTATCTGAACACATATTTCAAATGCTTTTGTAGCAGTAAGCCGGGGGTCGTCGGGGTGGCACAAAGTCGGTATCAGCCAGACAGCGAGGGAATCTTTCTCCTTTTCACTAGCGCTAGACCAAGGAGATTGTTTTGGCGTCTTCAGCTCATTTACCTCACATATCTCTGTGCTACTTATACACTTTGGCGAAGGCAGATATCGAACCCGGGACCTTGTGGTTCCTAATCGGACGCTCTAATACATTCTAAAATAATGAAATTATCATTAAATCACGCTGAAAGGACCGGTTCCTGCTATTTCAATGAAGTTAAGCAGATACGAGTCTGTTCAATACTTAATAACCTAGAAATATCAGGGTTGTTCTCATCATTTTGTAGGTGAGATGTTATTTACATATTTACCAACCCCTCCACACGAGGAGGATGCGACACAAGATCAATTCCCTAATTGGAGTTTAAAAAGGTTTGAATTTAGAGTTTTCCTTCTCCTAAACCGGTTGACATACCAATGTTAATGAACTCAGTCAGCCCTACTATTTACCTATAGTTGGAATAAGAATAGTTGGATTTGTACGTTTCCCAAGGGTATTAGCGCTATATGAAATGTAAACAGCCTGGTCCAGGATTGGAATTCGTCTCACCCTATTCATTTTCTACGACGGTAACCATTACACCACGCGCATCTGTTGCTGAGATGTTACATACCATTTTCTGAAAGTATTACGCGTTGCGAGAGATAATCCCTGTACATCAGATATATCATTATATATACTAGCAAATATATGCACCCTCCGGGTGCAAGTATTTAAGATTTAATGTAATAAAATATTGTATTAAATTAGAAAGGCTAATGAAACTAAATAAAAATACAGATAAAAAGATTTGAAACAGAGGGAGTATAATAAAAAATGGAACAACTGAAACTTACTCTTCCATCACTCGTCTTTCATTGTTATTTTTCTAATTTAAGTATTTAGTTATAAGAGGAAGTAAAGAATAAATGACAGTTATTTTATCTTGTTAATGGATTTCATTTAAGATTCATTGAAGAGATTTTTGCTTATATTCATTAAAATAAAACCAAATAGTTAGAAATCAATAATACTAAGCACATATTTATTAAATTCGATTTTTTAATATTAATATGCAAATTAGCCTTCCCGTTCACACTGTAAACCGCTATTTTGATGTATATATAAATATAATTGCATGTTGTCAGTATGTAGACATAGTTAACAGTATTAATAATGTAAGACAATTTTATTAATAATTGAGGTTTAGATAAAAATAAAATCATGGAGAATGTGATGTCAATAACTAAGAGAATTGCGACTTGAATAGGAATATAGTTTCGGTTACAGACAGAAAAACACACAATCTCCATTATAATAAGATATATATATATATATATATATATATATATATGGTATGTGTGTGTGTGTGTGTGTATTTGGGCGGCATTCTTTCATTTATGCATGTTGAATTAAAAAAAAGACACATCTGTTTAACAATTTTATTTGTGATTTTTTCAAGTTTTCTGGACAACTTTTTAATATTTGGGTGGAATTCGTGGATTAGTCCACCAAAGTTCATGTACCGAGTACTTTCGGCACTTCGAAGTGCCATCATCCGGGGTGATGTGTTCCAGTTTTTCAAATTATATTAATGGATGTGGAGGTTGTAAGGAGGAGAATTGATGGGAATGGTGCTATAGGCATTTTAAAACGTGTGTACTGCATTGGAAATTAATTTTGTTTAATTCAACACACACACACACATATATATATATATATATATATATATATATATATATATATATATATATGAAAACACCACAAAATGCTGTTAAAGTGAAAACATTTGATAACATAGCTGATATTGAACAATATTTCGATTTTATGAAAATCATCATCAGAGCTTGTTTATACTCCGTGTTGTTAAGAGCGGAGACAAAAGTCATATGAGTTCAAAACAAAAACCTTGATGTTACAAAAAAGAAAAAAAGTTATACAATAGTTTCGAATGTGAGCACTTCCGCCGAATTTTTCTCGGTCATCAGATTATGTATATCTTATTGTAACAGTTTTTAAAAAAGAAGACGTATTAACAATTTTGACACTAGACGAATTCTCTTATTCAAAACGAGATGAGTATTAGCCAGTTGACGGTTGGTCTTCAACAGATTTATAGAAAAAGAATTTTTATTTTTGTAATTAATATTGTAAATTTTCTATTTTTTGTTTTTCTTATATATAAAGTAAAAAAAGTATGAACGGTTGTAAGGTTTATTTTTATTTTTTAGATAATGTGAAAATTTAAAATTTGTTCGGAAGTATATAACGGAAAATGTCATGTGAAGGGGATTTTATGGTTTCTTTTTATTAATATATATATATATATATATATATATATATATATATATATATATATATATATATCACGAATACTACTCTTTAAGCGTCACCTACCAGATTCCAATCAGAAAAATCATGATGAGCGGTGATAATCTCAGCCGCGGGCCAAATTAAGATGAAAGGTTTGGGTGCCTATTACTGTTTCTCTAAAAACTTCAATAACACGTAATTAAACATAATGACAATTCAATTCCAGTCCCATTAACTCACCTAGGTTGCCATGTTGCCCATAGCAGCGAAGACACCGGTAGCGTAACGGTTATCGCCGTAGGAAATGGACACGGTGACTCGATTTCAAATCTTGAACGGGGCTTTTTGGAAAATGTAAGCGCCTTACTATTCTCCTTCGAACTATGGGAATATCAGTAAATATATTTACCAAACCCTCCGCATGAACAGGAGACGACACAAGGTCAATTTATTTGAGCAAAATTTTAGCAGGTTTGAATTCAGTGTTTTCCTTCTAGACCGGTTGCCTGACTAAGGTTAAAGATCCTAGTCTTTCTTAATATTTACCCATAGCTGAAGGGAGAGTAGGATTCATACCTTTCCCAAGGGTATTAGCACTAAGAGAAAATGCAATTTCCACGTCCAGGAATTGAACTCTCGGCGACGAGTCCATTTCCCATGACAGGCGCTTCCAAATGGGAAATTTAGTTGGGCAGTTTAAGCTTTTTAACCTTGTAATTATAACCAGTCTATGAGACGGAAAAAACGGAATAAAAAAAATTGCTGGAGAAGTAAGGACGACGTCATAAATGACGTACTTCTGTGTACACCTACACATGGACACACTGGCCCGACCAGCAAGGACTTACATTGATCAGCTCTGTGTATTTACTAGATGCCGTGAGGAGGAATTTCGGGGAGCGATGTCCAATAAGGACTAGTGACGAGAGAAAGAGAGAGAGAGAGAGAGAGAGACAGACAGACAGACAGACAGACAGAAAAAAGAGATCCTTGGTGCAAGGCATGTATTCAACTAATGATTCTAAATTCAAACTTGATAAACTCCCTTTTAGAAATTTACCTTGAGTCATATGCGGAGGAGTTGGCGCATACACAAACACACACATACACACACACACACACACACACACACACACACGTATATATGTATATTGAATATGGACGAGGCTGTTTACATTTATATAGTGCTAACACCCTTGGGAAAGGTATGCATCCAACTACTCTCCTCCATCTATGGGTAAATAGTAGGACAGATTTGGCTCTTTAACCTTGGCTAGGTAACCAGTCTAGGAGAAGAAAAACTTTGAATTCAAACTTGTTAAACTCCTCTTAAGAAATTGACCTTGTGTCACACCCTGCTCGTACGGAGGGGTTGGTAAATATATATATATATATATATATATATATATATATTGAATACGGAAAACTTTTATATATACACATTTTTCCCTTTCCCTATTTGGTTTTAAGTTTAAAAAAATTTATATTTCATTTATAAAGCAAAGCAAATATTCTTAGTCGCAATTTAAAAATTCAATAAATTTCTTTTACTGATTTTTCTAGTGGAAAATTAAATAATTATAGAATTTCTATGTAAAAAGAAAACGTTATTTCTATTTGCTTCACTTGTTTTTTCCCTTTTATCTTAAAACAGCCGATGCAATCGATAATCATTCATATACATAAAACTTTGTTGATTTCCACTTCATTTTAATCAATAGCTTCAAATAGTTACATATTAATCGATCAATCTATCGATTTTATTCTATGAAAAGTTGAAGCCAAATTTCATGTTTTCTGTGTTTAAAACTAGCAGAAGCTACTTTCGTCTTGAAAGACAAAAGAAATATTAAGTTAGAATTTTTAATCTAGCAGAAGCTACTGTCGTCTAAAAAATAAAAAAGTAAATATTATGGTAGTATTTTTAAACGGGCAGAAGCTACTTTTGTCTTGAATGGCAAAAGAAATATTAAGTTAATATATTTAAACGAGCAGAAGGTACTTTCGTCTTGAAAAGTAAAATAAATATTAAGTTAATATTTTTAAACGAGCAGAAGGTACTTTCGTCTGGAAAGACAAAAGAAATACGAAGTTAGTATTTTTAAACTAACAGAAGCTACTTTCGTCTTGCAAGGCAAGAGAAATACGAAATTAGAATTTTTAAACTAGCAGAAGGTACTTTCGTCTTAAAAGGCAAAAGAAATATTACGTTAGTATTTTTAAATTAACAGAAGCTACTTTCGTCTGGAAAGGCAAAAGAAATATTAAGTTAGTATTTTTACACTAGCAGAAGCTACTTTCCTCTAGAAATACAAAGAAAATACTACGTTAGTATTTTTTAGCTAGCAGAAGCTACTTCGTCTTGAAAGACGAAATAAATATTAAGTTATAATTTTTAACCTAGCAGAAGCTACTTTCGTCTTGAAAGACAAAAGAAATATTAAGTTAGTATTTTTAAACGGGCAGAAGCTACTTTCGTGTTGAAAGACAAAGGAAATATTAAGTTAGTATTTTTAACCTAGCAGAAGCTACTTTCGTCTGGAAAGACAAAAGAAATATGAAGTTAGTATTTTAAAACTAGCAGAAGTTACTTTCGTCTTGAAAGGCAAAAGAAATATGAAGTTAGTATTTTTAAACTAGCAGAAGCTACTTTCGTCTTGAAAGACAAAGGAAATATGAAGTTAGTATTTTTAAACTAGCAGAAGCTACTTTCGTCTTGAAAGACAAAAGAAATATTAAGTTAGTATTTTTAAACGGGCAGAAGCTACTTTCGTCTTGAAAGACAAAGGAAATATTAAGTTAGTATTTTTAAACTAGCAGAAGCTACTTTCGTCTTGAAAGACAAAATAAATATTAAGTTAGTATTTTTAAACGAGTAGAAGCTACTTCGTCTTGAAAGACGAAATAAATATTAAGTTATAATTTTTAACCTAGCAGAAGCTACTTTCGTCTTGAAAGACAAAAGAAATATTAAGTTAGTATTTTTAAACGGGCAGAAGCTACTTTCGTGTTGAAAGACAAAGGAAATATTACGTTAGTATTTTTAACCTAGCAGAAGCTACTTTCGTCTGGAAAGACAAAAGAAATATGAAGTTAGTATTTTAAAACTAGCAGAAGCTACTTTCGTCTTGAAAGGCAAAAGAAATATTAAGTTAGTATTTTTAAACTAGCAGAAGTTACTTTCGTCTGGAAAGACAAAGGAAATATTAAGTTAGTATTTTTAAACTAGCAGAAGCTACTTTCGTCTTGAAAGACAAAATAAATATTAAGTTAGTATTTTTAAACGAGTAGAAGCTACTTTTGTCTTGAAAGACAAAAGAAATATTAAGTTAGTATTTTTAAACTAGCAGAAGCAACTTTCGTCTTGAAAGACAAAAGAAATATTAAGTTAGTATTTTTAAACTAGCAGAAGCTACTTTCGTCTGGAAAGACAAAAGAAATATGAAGTTAGTATTTTTAAACTAGCGAAGCTACTTTCGTTTTGAAAGGCAAAATAAATATTAAGTTAGTATTTTGAAATTAGCTGAAGCTACGTTCGTCGTGAAAAACAAAAAAAATATTATACAATAGCGCACAAGAGATAATCGTAAAACTGCATTTTACGTATGAGTAGCATTAGACATCGGACACTCCCGAAGTAGCCTAATCCTAACACTAACCCTAACGCTCATCCTTACCCTAACCCTAACCCTAACACTAACCTTTACTTTATTAAGTTTATAAAAAAATGACATGATTAGATAAGTTAAACTCACATCTTCTGACATACGATAGATTATCACCGATACCACCAAAAATCCTCAATAAGAAAAACAATGAAGAACGCCTACAAATCATCGAAGCTATTTGCATCAGAAATTAAAAAAAAAGACTAACTGTAATAACACTGAGAGACTTTGGAAAACTCTATTCTACTTAGAATAATTGGTACACTTACTGACAGTTTATATAGTCTAATATTCACTAGAGAGTTTCCCAAAGGGAAGGTAATCATAAAATAGCGGCGGTAACTCTCAATTACTTACTATACTAACATAAATAAAATAGCATTTAACACCAGCAACAATATACTAAATATCTTTAATAACTAACGCACGAACCTTAGCAACCCTCCTAAAATAGACTTTGCTAATCGAATGAAAAAAAAGAAGAAAAATAACTACAAAAGAAACAAACAAACAAAAACAAACAAAAAACAAAAATATAATAAAATCTGAACCAAACAAACACTACAACAAACAATCCTCTGAGGACGACCAGCGAAATGGTTGAAAGCGCTTGTGTAAAAAGTATGAGACCTTTTCTTTACCATCTGGATCCTGATCTACGAAAAACTACGTGAAAACTTGAATGTCTACAACTGAAAATCACAAAGAAGAATATATTAATAATTTGAAGGCAATTACAATGCGTATAAAAAATAAAAACAAAAAGATGTTATTTTTGTCTTATCGATTTCAAAGAAAACTTTTTCTTCAGAGATGAATATCAGAAATGAACGTGCTTAATTTTTTTTTGCGTGGTTATACTTTTTTTTCTTCTTTTTTTTAAAACTAAATAATAAAGAAGAAATATCCAGTGGTCTTGAACAATACCTGCCTATCCGCATGCCTGCCGACAGACTCCACCGTAAAATATCTTTATGGTGAACTCGCAGATGGCACGCGGAGGACAGGAGCCCTCTAAAAGCGGTTCAAAGACCATATCAAGACGACGCTTAAGAAATGCACTATCACACCTTCAAGCCTGGAAGATCTGGCCTCCAATATACAGGGTCAGCAAGATGCGTGCCGCACAGTAGCTAAGCGGCTTAATATTGAGATTAACAGGGCTGCAAAGCGGCAATGACTTCGTCGTCATGAACTACAAAATGTAGAAGGGAATTTCTCTTGCAATGTGTGTGACCGCATTTGCAAGTTTCTTATTGGACTAACTAGCTACCAGCGGGTCCCTCCGGGTGCAAGTATTTATTTTTTAATGTAATAAAATATTATATTAAATTAGAAACACTAATGAAACTAAATAATAATGCAGATAAAAATAAATGAAACAGAGGGGGTATAATCGAAAAATAGAACAACTGAATCTTACTCCTCCAGTCTTTTATTGCCAAATTTTCCCAATTTAACTATTTTGTTAAATTAGAAAGTAATGAATAAAATTACCGTTATTTCTTTTTGTTAATGGATTTCTTTAAGATTTATTCCCGATATCTTTGCTCATATTCCTTAAGATAAAAGATAAAAGATAAAACCAAACAATTAGAAATCAATAATACTAAGCACATATTTATTAAAATCAAATTTTTAATATCAATATGCATATTAGTTGAGGTCATGGAGTGACGTCATCGTCGTCTGCGACGGACTTCAAAAGGGATAAAAGTAATATATATATATATATATATATATATATATATATATATATATAAACTACTAAAAGTAGAGGAATCATATGTAAAATGGGGAGGTGATATTTTATTATGAAATAAAATATAAAATAAAAGAGGATACGAAGGCCTTTTCGACCGGTGCTTTTTCAAGTATTTACACCGGTTGACAATTAAAAGTCGGAATGTAATGAAATTGATAAGAACAAATGGGGTAAACCAGAGATGGGGGGGCAATATATATATATATATATATATATATATATATATATATATATATTGTGAATGCGTGCGTGTGTGTACTGGTGAAGTGGCATATTCATTTGTTGAGTGAAAACCATCTTCTGGTTAAATTATCTTCAATTAATTTTTATATATACATATATCTCTGTGGTGAATATATCTGGCAAATGTTTTTTTAAATTAATTTTGCCAGTGGGTTGTTTCAAGTTAGAGGTAGGTGATCGGTGGTTGATGTATTTGTTTATATAATTGTTAGTGACATTTTATTACCAGGCTGAGTTTCATATTAAGTCCAAATGAATTATAGCTTTTTAATTTGTTTATCCTCTTATCTTCCCGCCTTTCAATTACTGAATTTATATTGATGTCTTTTTTCAGTTCTTTCTATGATGGTGATGATAAACAATATAAAAAGAAATATTCTTCATACTTTTGTTCACTATATATACTAGCAAAAAGGAAGCGCGTGGTGTAATGGTTAAAGTCATGGGAAATGGACTCGTTGCCCCGAGTTCAAATCCTGGATGTGATAATTGCATTTCACTTTGTGCTAATACCCTTCGGAAAGGTATGAATCCTACCCTCCCTCCAGCTATGGGTAAATAGTAGAGCAGATTGTGCTCTTTAACCTTGGTTAGGCAACCAGTCTAGGAGAAGGAAAACTCTGAATTAAAACCTGTTGAACTCCGCTTAAGAAATTGACCTTGTGTCACATCCTGCTCGTGCGGAGGGGTTGGTAAATATATATATACGAGCAAAATACACCCTCCGGGCGGTGTAAAAGTATGTTTGAAAGATATTGCCTGAGTGGGGTGGAGTTAAAAATTCAATGTCAAAGGGTTTTTATCATAAGTAAACTCAAATTTATTAAAGGAATGAAAAAAAATTGAGATGATACTTAGTTCTGTCCCCCCCCGCCAAATAAAATGTCGCGTGCATCTATTAATTAATAATTAATTATTATTTTGAATATTTTACATATAGATTTTACACAAAATCGTAAGTATTTATTTGTAAACTTTTATTTAACTTCTTGTTAATGAAAGAAGAGTGAGAGTAAAAAAATAATTAAAAAAATTGATTGCAAAGTTCGCAAATAACTTTTCCATTTAAAGTGATACAATTTCTCAATCAATTTCATAGTCTATATAGTTTAAGGGCCGGTTTAACTCAGTCGATAGAGTGTTCGGCTAGGAACCACAAGGTTATTGGTTCAGTGACGATCAAGTGAAATCTGTTGTGAATATATCGTGAGGTACAGCTGGGGTGGGGGGCTCTAGATTAGTGGTAACTATGTTCTCACCAAGAAAACATTTCTGAATCTGATAGGGATTAATTCTTATAAATAACATCGTTCAACCTTTATATGAGTTTCCCCGAATTATAACCGAATAAGTTTTCTTGCTCTCGCTAAATCCATCTGTGAATCCATAGAAAAGTTATCAAAATCCTACATAGTTACTCATTTACAAATTCATGTTCCGTGGATCCCATTATATTGGGCATCTTTGTGCCATTTAAATTCACTTTTAGGAAACAAAACTGGATTGCATGCTGGATCCAAACGTCATGATAAATAGGATATTCCCGTGGAAAACTCATTTCTTGGATCCATTACAATATCTATGGATCCTTTATCATTTATGAAGACAAAATAAATTTAGTATTATCTGCGTTATTCGGACTATTGTCCCCATCTTCATTGTTATTTGTACAACGTTTCGGCCAATATATCCTCCTGCCTTCTTCAGGTATTTCTTGTCGGATACCTGAAGAAGGCCGGAGTGTATATCGGCCGAAACGTTGTACAGATAACAATGAAGATGGAGACAATAGTCCGAATAACGCAGATAATACTAATCTTCAAGCCTCATCTCAAACATTCAGAGAAATAGTAAAATAAATTTAGCTAATGTTAGAACATCGTACTGTTTAATACCTTGGCCTCGTCTGAAATGAACGTTCACTTTACGACCAGCAATATTATTCTCGGGGTGGAGGGTATATTCTTTTATTTCAATAACTTATTGCATTAGCTTAGAATGGAATATTTAAGATATTTTAAAATATGAGTAGCATATTATATGATATTCGTCACGTTATTTAAACATTGTTCATTTTCAGAGACTTTTATTCGGCTGTCGGATGAAGGCTTTGTTGGTAGTACAGTTGTTATTTTTTGTGGCATATATATGAAATATAAATATATGAGGGTTAATCAAAAAGTCCCTGTTCTTTTAGCCACTTCTTCACTATAGATTTCACTTGCTCGTCACTGGAATAAAATTTGCCTCTCCAACCCTCTTTCATGGGGCAGAAGAGAGGCAAATATTATTCCAGTGACGAGTAAGTGAAATCTGTTGTGAAGAAGTGGCTCAAAGAACAGTCAATAGAATTTTACGGAGGTGGGGTACATGCTCTCATTCGAAGGTGGAAGATTGCTATTGAGAGAAACGGTGACTATGTGAAGAAGTAGGGATGTGATCCACAGAGGGCCAGCTTCATTTTGATGTATGATACATGTTCCTGTGTTAGTAAGGAACTGTACTAAAAAAATGACATTACTTTTTGACACATACTCGTATATCTCCGCCTGTAACCGTCACCCATAAAAACGGAACATCAGAGCGAGAGTTTATTAGAGCAATGCAATTCAAATATTCTAAGTTAGAGAATAATGCAATTTCCTGCTTTGGCATTATATAACCCACGGAGGTTAAATGCCAGTAAACAAATAAACCAGACTGTAGTAAAGAGTCGAACTTATCTAACTCAAAGCGTTTTAGATGCCTGGCCTGCGAAATTGTCCCTGGCAGACAAAGAAATGTGGTACGCCATTATGCCCACTCTGAGTAAGAGGTGTCGAGAGGTTGGAGGGGGAGAATGGACTTTTTGCGGGGAGTTGTGGGTGACTTCCGATAGTGCTGTAGGGACCTGAACTCTCCTGTGCGTTTTGGGGACAGGAAGGAGAAAGAGTTAGTGTCCCTTGTGACGTGATCAGGCAGAAATGAAGAATGTCATCTCGGATTTGGTATGAACGTGTGAGCCTCATAGAAACGAGCTCTTGTCTCAGTCCCTTGTAACTGAAGGAACTTTTCCCTCGGTGAGAGAGTAACAACTGAACTGTAAGTACTGTCTCAAAGTACTTGTTGTATCGGCTGTTGTTGTTTCATGTTAATAAATAAGGTTAAAAGTTCACGTGCTTTCCCTTTCGTCATTACATTCCGTGAGCTTAAAAAAGAAGAGAAAGAGAAAGAGAAAGATAAGCTGGTAGACAAGTTTCAGTTTTATTTAAAACTTACAATTTTCACAGACCAATTATAACTGTCCTAAACAAAATGGCATTACTTTTTGACACATATTCGTATATCTCCGCCTGTAACCGTAACCCATAAAAACGGAACATCATAGCGAGGGTTTATTAGAGCAATACAATTAAAATGTTCTAAGTTAGAGAATAATGCAATTTCCTGCTTTGGCATTATATAACCCACGGAGGTTAAATGCCATTAAACAAATAAACCAGACCAAACGATAGGTCTAGAAATAATATAAATATGCCCTTAGCACCCATGGCTATCACTTACATTTTACGATCGGTAGAAATCTGATTAAAATAAAAGGCGGAGTCATATTGCTTTCAAAATGGCGCCAAGTAATTTCGCTTTGGACGAATAACTAAAATGAAGTAATTCCACAACTGATAAAAACTTAATTACAAATAGCATCAATTCATTCGCTTAAAGTTATTTCTTATTATGCAGTTTTCAAAGATTTATGAGAAATAATTCCATTTATTGATCTCCTTAGCAATGAATTACATTTATCCTTATAAGGGCCGCTTTAGCTCAGTCGGTTGAGCATGTCATCGTCTAGGCCAACTAAATCCCAACAGCTGCTAGCCCCGAAAATATATATGTATATATATGTATACATGTATATAAACATGCATACATGTATATATATATATATTATATATATATATATATATATATATATATATACTAGCAAATATATGCACCCTCCGGGTGCAAGTATTTAAGTTTTAATATAATGAAATATCGTATTAAATTAGAAAGTCTAATAAGAATGCAGATAAAAAGATTTGAAACAGAGTGGGTTTATAATAGAAAAATAGAAATGAAACTTACTCTTCCATCACTGCCGTCTTTCATTGCTGAATTTTAATTATTTAACTATTTAGTTAAATTAGGAAATAAAGAATAAAATGACAGTTATTTTTTCTTGTTAATGGATTTCATTTAAGATTCATTGGAGAGATTTTTGCTTATATTCATTAAAATAAAACCAAACAGTTAGAAATCAATAATACTAAGCACATATTTAATAAAATCACATTTGTAATATCAATATGCAAATTAGCCTTCCCATTCACACTGCAAACCGCTATTTTTTGTATATATAAATACAATAGCATGTTATTAGTATGTAGATATGGACAACACTAATAAAAAGGTAAAGCAATTTTATTAATAATTCAGGTTTAAATATAAATAAAATCATGAAGAATGTAATGAAAATAACTATGTTAATTGTGACTCGATTAGTAATATAGTTTCGGTTACAGACAGAAAAACACACAATCTCCATTATAATAAGATATATATATATTGTGTGTGTGTGTGTGTAAGTATATGTGTATATATATATATATGTGTGTATATATATGTATGTATACATGTAGAATTAATCAATAGGCACATCTCCTGTTTAATAATTTTATTTTTGATCTTTTCTAATTGTCTGGCCAACTTTTTAATGTTTGGGTGGAATTGGTAGATAAGTCCACCAAAGTTCAGTTCCCGAGTATTTTGGTGGACTTATCCACCAATTCCACCCAAACATTAAAAAGGTGGCCAGACAATTAGAAAAGATCAAAAATAAAATTATTAAACAGGAGATGTGCCTTTTGTTTAATTCTACATGTACAAATGAAAGAATGCTGCCCAAATAGACACACACACACACACACACACACACACACACACAACACATATATATATATATATATATATATATATATTTTCCAACCCCTCTGCACGAGCAGGATGCGACACAAGGTCAATTTCTTAAGCGGAGTTTAACAGGTTTGAATTCAGAATTTTCCTTCTCCTAGACTGGTTACCTATCCATGGTTAAAGAGCCCAGCCTTCCCTGCTATTTACCCATAACTGGAGGGAGAATTGGATTCATAACTTTCCGAAGGGTATTAGCGACATGTGAAATGCCAACAGCTTCGCCCAGGAATTGAACTCGGGTCGACGAGTCCATTTCCTACGACTCTAACCATTACACCACGCGCCTAAGGGTCGGTTTAGCTCAGTCGCTAGAGCATCTGCATTTGAACCACAAGGTTCCGGTTTAGATACCGACTATCATCAACTCAGTGCATTGAGTAGTACAGATTGGATCTGGTTAAAACTGGGTAAAAATGGTAGAAATAAGCATTTGGCGATTAAGCGACTCTAGATAATTCAGATTTATATTTGTACATTTAATCTTGGACGTTTTGACAGTCTCATTCTTAACCAAGGAGTGGTGCAAGATGATAACTGACGGAAGATTAAGGAACAGATGTATTAATATATAGATCTGCCATTACGCCATGGGCATTCCCCCTAGATGTGTCACAACCCCATAACATTGACGGAAGCGCGTGGTGTAATGGTTAAAGTCATGGGAAATGGACTCGTCACCACGAGTTCAAATCCTGAAAGCGGTAACTGCATTTTCACTTAGCGCTAATACCCTTGGGAAAGGTATGAATCCAATTCTCCCTCCAGCTATGGGTGAATAGTAGGGCAGACCGGGCTCTTTAACCTTGGTTAGGCAACCGGTCTAGGAGAAGGAAAACTCTGAATTAATACCTGTTGAACTCCGGGGTTGGTAAATATATATAACATTGTTATTGGCATCCTTCCGTCTTCTAAAGACGATTGATTAGTGTCCCTTGCCTCTGAGTGAGTGGCTGAACAGGTCAATTTTGGAATGGCAATCTCTGGTGCAGTGACTGAAAACAAACATGTGATGCTTGCTGGGGTTGCTGTTGTCTCTCATTCCATCTGGCTCTCTTTTCTGTGGCGGCTTCTTTCCTCTCTTTTCACTCCTTTTCGTTCATTGTTTGACAAGGAGGCGCCAGGCTGTTCAGTTTTCTACACCAACCTCCCATGTGTTGGTGTTGATGTGGCATGTCTTCATGTCCTTCTTGCAGATGTCTTTAAAGCGTAGGCATTGTCTCAATACAATTCTACTAATTCGCCGTACAGTAGATATTTGGGGATGTAGCCTTTGTCCATCCTCCTGACATGACCTAAGGAACAAGCGCCTCTCCCTTTAATATTAAACTGAGTATAAAGAGAGAGCAATGTATCCGCTTAGTAAATAACACAGTACTAACTAATTCATGATACTAAAAATCATATTACTTCAAAAATTGAAAGAGATCTTTCTTCTTGAATCAAAATGCCTATTGACTTGATCTTAAACGCATTCATTTTGAATTGATCTTAAACGTATTCATTTTGACTTGATCTT
>CM042167.1:78611847-78634347 GCA_023376005.1 Doryteuthis pealeii
GGCTTCTAGAAGGCGGTGGCTGAGGGTGTTCATGTCCTGGGAATGACATCAAACTCTATCTGATGGTGAGGCTCCATTTCTGGAGGTCTGGGGAATATGGAGCACGCCTTCATCACTATTGCTCCCTGGTTCACTCTAATTCGGAGTGGTAGTACCTGTTAGGGTCCCATCTAAGCGTTAAATAGGAAAATGTGTTTCATAAAAAATTTAGTATCCATTAAGAATGAATTTATTTCAAAACTTTGTCGGCATTAAATGACCCACTGAGGTTGATATGCCGTAAAACAAACCAAACCAGTTTAAACCTCTAGGAGATGTATAAGGTGAACTTTCGAATCGTGGATGAGGTTGTTTGCATTTCACATAGTGCTAATATCCTAAGGAAATATATGAATCCAACTATTCTCCCTCCAGTTATGGGTAAATAGTAGGTCAGACTGGTCTATTTAACTTTGGTATGGTAACCGGTCTAGGAGAAGGACAACTCTGAATTTAAAACTGTTAAACCTCACGCTGACAGCACGGATTTCCATGATATCACACACCAATCGCCCCAATCAGTCATCGCCCCTGGTAGTTCGTCCGCACGACATCCAGAATCCGCACAGAGCTAATTCATGTAGGTTTTTGTCGGCCTACATTGATGTTTCCATGTGTAGGTATCTATAGAAAAAGGAATTTTTATTTTATGTGAAATACAATACTTTATTTTGCAACTAGTCTCGCTGATCCAATTACTAGTGGAATGAGAGTTTCGTCTTTGCTGGATAAACTCCATACGTGCGGCATTGTGTCACATCTAAACGGGCTAAACGGTTAGGTAAATAACTAAATTCTTAATCTTTGTGGTGGGGGTTTAAGGCTCCCATGCAGATGAGGGAAAATAAAATCAATCACGATGGTCTTTGCCGATACCCCAATAACTTGGCGGCATTGTGTCACATTTAAACCGTGGCTAACGGGTTAGGTAAATTACCTATTATTATCTTAATTAGGGTTTAGGCTCCCATCAGACGAGGGAATAAAATCAATCGATGCGTCTTTAACGATACCATACTTGCGGCAGTTGTGTCACCATTTAACCGTGGCTAACGGGTTAGGTAAAATAAATTCTTATATTTGTGTGGGGGTTTAGGCTCCCATCAGAATGAGGGAAATAAAAATCAATCACATGGTCCTTTGCGGATAACCCCATACTTGCGGCATTGGTGTCACATTTAAACCGTGGCTAAAGGTTAGGTAAATAATATTCTATCTTGTGTGGGGGTTTAGGCTCCAATCAGATGGGGGAAAATAAAATTCACCATGGTCTCAGTGGGCCATCTTCTCCAGGTAACACCTGCCTTTCCAAAGGGGAAGAGACGGATTTATTGTTGTGCTGAGGAGTCTCTTAAGAGGGATAACCAGACGGCTACCATGCTTTTTTGCAACTGTCCTATGCATAAGATTTTCGATTTTTTATTCATGAAATCATTTGATCAGTTGAATATCAGATAATGTTGTGAAATTTTCAGGAAGTCATGACAAAAGTTTTTTTTGAAAGTATTTGCAGTATGTTCTCGGAGCCTAATAACTGAAAGCCAGATAGTTATTTGTTCCCTGCTTTCAGCAACCCCTGCGCGTTGAAAAAATATCCTGAATAGTCATTCTTCTATGTGTTGAGTCTTGTATGCTGTTTTTCTGACTTTGTAGAATGGCCCACAGTGTTGACACATGGAAAATCAAAAAGGTGCACAAGGTGCTGTTTTGCAAGAAAGTCAATTAATTATTAATTTTCTGTTTCCCTCAGGGTTCAGAAAAATTTGAGGTTACTAGATTTGTGGGTAAAAGAATTTTATCATCATATGAATCAATCATGTTAGTATATATCAACAGACAATGTGAATTTTTTGTTGTTTTCTGAACTTAGCACAGGTATGTTTAGCGTTAAAATTAGTAAGAGTAACAGCTTCAATTTTGCTTTTGAAAATATTCTGAAGTATTAAAGAAATGAAATATATCTTAGTGGGAAAATTTTTGCTTTGAAATCAGTCTCAAAATTACTTTTTATACTAGTCAAACAATTCTTATATGAACAAAAAAAAAGCGTAACATTTTATTATAATATAATATTTCCTATATTAGAGAAGTAGGTTTGTATATACAAGTGTGTATATTGTTGAAACTTTCTCATTTAGGACAAACAGCTAAATACTGCAGTAACTGTAACCTTACATTCCCATATTAGTCTATATTCGTTTATAATGATTTACAAGAATCGTATATCACAACTTCATTTTAAAATAACTTTATCATCAGTCTTTATTTATTTAATTACTAAACATCTAGTTATTCTATAACATTCCTTTTCCTATAGTGAATAAACTTTGCACAAAAAGAAATTTATGCAAAGCATGGAAAAAATAGAACTTTAAAAAAAAAAAAAAAAAAATATTTGACACAAACACGGCAAATATTGATCGCTGACCAACAAAACCAGAAAACTTGAGAGGAATTCAAAATTTCGTTTGAAGAGAAGATGGAAAAAAAAAATATTAAAGAATGAAAAAAAAAAAAAAAAAAAAAATTTAAAGAATGAAAATAAAAATTTATTAAAGATGAAAGAAAAGAAAAGGAATAAAAAAAACCAGAGGAATAATAGAGATCCATGCTTTAAAAGTTATTAAAAAAGAATAAAAATTAAGTTTATTACTTACATTTTCAGATTCGTAATAAACTCTAAAAGAAGCTATCATTCTCCTTGTACTTTGATTATAATATTGCCTGTGTTGTTCATTTTTCACTTCAGCCTGTTACCCGATGCCCATTTCCCACACATAGGAAAGGCTGGAGAAAACAAGACTTAATTTCAAATATATTCTCAAACTTTATTCCTTTTAATATCATTTTTTTTTAAGCAAAATATTTCCCAGACTGTAGAAGAAAAAAAAAAAAAATAATCCATAAGCAAATTGGAACAAAAAAAAAAAAAAAAAAAAAAAAAAAAAAAAGAAATGTTACCAATTATTTTATACAATTATAATTTTAGTTTTAAATAAATTCTTGACTGTACGTGTATAGAAAAAAAAAAATGTTTTGCAGACGAGATGACAAAGCTTAATTCATGACTTTTTCACAAAAACATTCTTATCCCTTTTCCAAATTATAATTGCTTAGACAAAAACAAAACAAAAAACATTAAAATAAATAATATCTCCCGGACTTTAACAATTTTATTATAAAGTATTCTGAACAATAAATATAATGTAGAACAAAGGATATAAGTACCAAAAAGATAACAAATTCACACTATTTCCCCCCCACCTTGAATTATCAATAAAGCTATTCAAAAAAAAAAAAACAAAAAAAAAAAAAAAAAAAAAAAAGAAGAAGTGAAAATTCTATGATATAATAATCTTTGCATATATAAGAAGAAGGAAGGAATTAAAAACAAATTTTTATTTATTTAAAACAATTAAAACAAATTTATTGTTATTTTAATCTCAGAATTTGGCAGAATATTTATGAATTTTTAAATCTGTATCTGTTAAAATGGCACCATTTTGTTAGTTTTCTGTCTTGGAAGATGTTTGCCTTTATTTAATGTATATTTCCATCTATTTATATCATAAGAACAATTTCATTATGGAAAATCTTATTACAGTGGTACGATTTGCATACGTATATGAAGAAAAAGTGGAAGTAAAACGATATTGCGTAATATATTACAAATTGAAAAAAACACAAGTTTGATCGTTCGTTAAACATCATTCATTAATGAACTTTTTACAACATTAACACACACACCAACACACACATCATCACACACACACACACACATCATATATATATATATATATATATATATATATATATATATATATATATATGTTATGTGTGTGTCTGTGTCTGTGTCTATGTATTTGGGTAGCTTCTTTCATTTATACATGTGAATTAAACAAAAGGCAGGTCTCCTGTTTAACGATTTTATTGGTGACTTTTTCAGATTTTTCTGGCAACTATTTTTAGATTTGGATGGAATTTGTGATTAGTCCACCAAAGTTGAAAGAAGGAACGCCCCATTGGACAGCACATGAGAAGAACATGGCGACCGACAAGTTAGACAGAAGCAGTAGAGCAGCGAGGTTAACAAGTATAGAACCCTCATCTTCTCTCTTCTCTCTCTCTCGTCTCTCTCTCTCTCCGTCTCTCTCTCTCTCTTCTCTCGTTCTCTCTCTCTCCTCTCTCTCTCTTTGCATATTTATATTACTCAACAAAGGGGTATACAACAAATAAGATATTTTGGGAGAAGTAAGTAAGAGTTAAGACTTAAAAATGTGGGAGATATTTTAAGTAGCGTCTCGATCCCCCCTCTCTCTCTCTCTCTCTCTCTCTCTCTCGTTCTCTCTCTCTTCTCTCTCTCTCTCTCTCTCTCTCTCTCTCCGCCAGTTTAGATACTCGACAAAGGGTTATACAACAAATAAAAATATTTGGGACAAAGTAAAAAGATAAGCACTTTAAAAACGTGGAGATATCAGCCGATGTGTTATAAGGGTATACATAATTCAGAGTTTTCCTTCTCCTAGATTAGTTGTCATATCCACGTTAAAGTGCCCATTCCCCCTTTTCTATTTACCAAATGACTGAAAGGAAATAGTTGGATCATGCCTCTCAAGGTATTAGTCGGATGCAACCAGCCTCGTACAGGATTTGAACTCATTCGATCGGTGTCCATTTTTGACGACAATAACCTTTACATAAATTTCTAACACTTCTGCACGAGCAGGATGTGAGCAGAAGGCCAATTTCTAAAGCATCCCACAATTTACCTCGCACCGCCACTTATGACACAAATGTCGTTTAATATGGGACCAACCCACGAACTGAAGCTCATGGTATGGCAGGCATTTTAAAAAATGCGCAGATCCCATCGACATCCTCCTCAATGGGGCGCCTAATGCACTGGGCAATTATTTCAGCCACTGTCCCTTTATTTAAAGAGACAGGTATTTCTGGGGGGATAAGCCCCCTGGGTATCACGCCGTTAATTACAGCACTGGTTCGGTGACCGAAGCACCGGACCCCGACCCGGAAGAGCGATATAGCAAATGAGTTAACTCGGTAGTGCTTGTTGTTGATATTTTCGTCCCATAAGTGTAATTTCTTTATCAGAAGTATTGGATGATTTTAGATTTGGTTACAAATTTATGAAAAGTACTAAATATGAACGTACCTAAGAGAGTTAGAATTTTAAATAAAGTTCGTTAGATTTAAAAGACAGGGGGTGGGTAATTTTCCAAAATCACCGTTGGAAATTAGGATTGACATTCTAGATGACACCCAACTAGACCTCTGGTACAGACACGCAAATAGGTTTTTTTATTTATAAGAGACAGGATATTCATATTCACACTTATCACAATCATACACAGCTTTTCAATTTTGCAAAGGTCCGGGTATTTGTCATCTTTTCGTTTTCTTTCAACTTCACCCTGTGATCGAACTGGAAACACAAAGTCTTAACAGTTGGCACGTTCGATTTTTCTTCTTTTTTTAAATCGAACACTAGGTCTGGTCTCCTGGCTGGGATAGGGTGATCCGGTCGTGTTTATTTCCGTCATTTAGTTTGACAGTCCGGAGAATCTTATGAGTTTCATTCTCAAGAAACAGATTCTGGTTATTGCATATACTATTTTGTTTATTTTAGTTAATGAATGGTAGTTTGAAGCTTTTGTTGGTATAGATGCGAGGACAGATTCGCCTATTGAGTTAGATTATCACCTTCTTGGTGATGGCTTATGAAGTTAATCTTGTTTAAGAGTTTTAAGAGGGTTATCATATTTTCTATTTTGAATAGATAGTATAAAGACACGACAGGAATCTGAGTGAATGATGAATTCTTAGAGTTGCTTATTCAAGACAATAGAGAGTGCCAAATCAGGACGGCTCTACCTTTGCTTTCTTTGTTAATTTGCAGGGACACCAAAAAATTTTTCACGGTCGGCCCGATAATTGAAAAAAAATAACGAGCGCGGCCACATCTTAATTGTGTTCAATACTTGCTAGCCAGAATGAAAGCTTTGAGAAAAAAATGTGAAAACAATATTTATTGTTCCATGATATATTCATGAATTGAGTGGCGTAAGATGCACAAAAACAAATTCAACCAACATATTTATTTTCAAAACATTATCAAAGAACGCAACATCATCAGAAAGGTTTAGTGAGATTTGTGAAGTTAAAGTTTGCCTTTCAGATATCGTCAATGTTTGGTTTTGAATTGCTACACCAATCAAGAGAATTGCTTTCAAATGTTTATTCATTCAATTTAGTTCGATGGCTTGATTCCGTAGTTAAGTCCATGAAGATTTAGTTAGCTTAACATGATATTTAATTTAAATGGTATTTTAACAACAAATTCAAGTACGCGTCGACGGGCCTGATAAAATGCCTTCGTGGGCGAATCCGGCCGGCGAGCCGTAGTTTGATGACCTCTGGTTTTATGGTATATCAAACATTTCAATCAAATTCTCCATATAGCGTTTTAATTACGCTACATTATTCTAGCATGAATATTAAAGCTTATTGTAGAGCTTATTTTATTGCGGCAATTTCTCGCAAACACCTGCACACGCCTAGTCAATGTTGGATAAACAAGAGAAGGAGCAAGAACCATTGACCTCTATATTGAACTTAGAGAAAAAAGGGGTTCCTGTGTTACAAAAACATGGAGACATCTTCACACTGATTATAAATAGGTAGACTAGTTCACATATCTATGTAGTAGAATCTCATCTGCAGAAAGTGATGTCAATATTTACATAGAAAAGGCATGGACTGCTATAGGTAGATTATCAATCATGTGGAAATGTCTATGTAAGAAAAAAGCGAAATTTTTCCAAGCTGTAACCGTCCCGTCAATGATACTGAATGGCTGGAGCACTTGAAACTCTAACAAAAACGTTTAGAGCAAAAAACTAGATGGGAATTGTATAAAGATGCAGCTTTCAGGATTTGTTTTCAGGACATTAATGTCGGCCTTTCCATGGTGACGTCCTGACATTAGTTTCATAACTCTAGAGTCATCCAGTGCGAAGATATAGAGGTGTCTCATATTGCTCCCCAGACCCTACGCTACGCTATTCGTGGCACTGGACTTCCAGTCGGAGAGGGTCGGCACCCAATCAGTCGGCATTTGGTCCATGGTGACGTCTGGCATTGGTTTCAAAAAACTCTAGCGTCATCCAGTGCGAAGATATAGAGGTTGTCTCATATTGCTCCCCTGACCCTACATCTAAACCGCTATTCCGTGGCACTGGTGTTCCCAGTCAGAGAGGGTCGGCAACCCAATCAGTCGGCCTTTGGTCCATGGTGACGTCTGACATTGGTTTATAACTCTAGATGCTGAGGTGCTGTCCTGACAAGATCCTGAAAGCTTCATCTCACATGATCAGTTGTACGGCCAACTTGCTCCTATCATACAAACTCATCAGGATAAGATGAACAAGAATATGCAGAACTGCCGGAGAAGCATGGACGAACTCATAAGTGATGCCGTGCCGAAGGCTGCTAATAGAAATGATCGTAGGGGCGGTTGGGGAGAAAGAATCATGTGAATTAGTTGCTGTCAGTAACGAACTGATGATGATGAAGATTATAAAAAATATCTAAGCAACGGCCGAGTAGGATGTGACACAGTGTGCAATTTCATTAGTTGTTATTTAACAGGTTTTGAATTNTGAATCATCATCATCATCAACAGAGAGAGAGAGAGACGAAGAGAGAAGAGAGAGAGAGAGAGAGAGAGAGAGAGAGAGAGAGGAGAGGGAGAGAGAGAGATTTGTTTTCTTGTTTTAATGCCATGTGTTTTCTAATACAAAAGCCACCCTCGTAAAATAACAGTCGGGTACTTTGTAACTTAAAGACCAAAAGTTAACATAATAGCGTGACTTGAGTTTGAACTCGATTACTTCGATGCCGCAGCTCAGCACGTACCCACTACACCAAGGAACTACACAAACACGCACACAGAGAGAGAGAGAGAGAACGAGAAGAGAGAGAGAGAGAGAGAGAGAGAAGAAGAAGAGCTATAGATATATAACATATAATACATTGAGATATTATAGAGAATATAGGGAGATAGATAGAGATAGAGATAGAGATAGAAATATATATATATATATATATATAATATATATATATATAATATTATATATTATATATTCCTAATCCGTCACACCAAAGCCCAAACAATATGTATACTATAAATAGACATACATATATATATATAAACTCACACACACACACCACACACACACACACCACACACACACACACCAACATACACACCCACACAACACACACATCATATTATAATATAATATATTATATATATATATATATATATGTGTGTTATTATAAAAAAGAAGGTCCGCAAATGTATTATGTTTTTAGAAAATGTTCATATTATCAATCAAAGCCTGAAGAAGATACCGGAAGATCTGAAACACGTGTTGCATATGTAAAACAAAAAGAATAAAAAATAATTTTTATTCTGAAAATATAATCCTTTTGCGACCTTCTTTTTATAAAAATATTGAATTTTATCCCGTTGGAACCAGAACAACATATATATATATATATATATATATATATATATATATATATATATATATATATATATATATATATATATATGTGGAAGCCAGTTATATTATATATATATATATATATTTGTGAAGCCTGGTTTAATTTTGTTCGAAGTTTTGCCAGTTTAAATTGAATACAAAATTGTCACAAAATGAACCGGTCATCAAAATCTTCCAACCCCCACAAAAAAAAAACAAAAAAAAAAAAACAATTGAAACAAAAACAAACCAATAAATGAATAAAATAGATGAAGTAAAATACATAGATAGCATAAATTTAAAAAAAAAAACAACTTATGTCCCATAGGTAATAAAATTTCTGAGCATTTATTAGAAAACTGCTGACAAAAGAAAAAAAAAAGGAATTAAATTTTTCCTTCATTTTAGTAAAACAACAAAAAAAAAAAATCTTGGACAATGATGATGACAAAAAAGCATGGGGAATTTGTATCAACTTTGTACGTAAACTTTTAGATTCTCTACTTCGATTATTCATTTTTTATTTATTGATTCACTTGTTCTTTTTACTTTTCTTTTTGTTTTAATTCTTTTTTTCTTATTGTTGTTGTTGTTGCTTTATCATTAATGCATTATGAAAATGGAAACTTTTTGTAATTTCTATTTTAAGTCACAAAATGGATTTTTCTAGTGAAACCAACCGAAGATAGAGGTATCTCTTTCTCTTTCTCTCTCTCTCTCTCTCACCCTCTCTCTCTCACCCTCTCTCTCTCTCTTTTCCCCTCTTTCACTCTGACACACACATATCTCCGCACACGTTTACAGACATACATGTACTCATATATTATATATATATATATATATATAATATATATATGTGTGCGTGCTGTGTGTGTTGTGTGTGTGTGTTGTTTAAATTAAAATATATATAAATATTATATAAATAAAAATATATTTACAAAATGTACGTTATATATACTAAATGTACGTACATATAGCATAAATATCAATATATATATATAATATATTAATATATATATAATATATAATAAATATTATATAAATAAATATTATATAAAAAAAAATTTATGTATATTATATAATATTATATATATATGTATATGTATATGTATTATACAGCATAATGTAATATAATATATGATGTGGTTGCCGTGTGTGTATGTCTGTGTGTGTGTGTTTAAAGAAAAATATATATATATATATATATATATATATATATATATAAAAAAAAATATATAAATAAATATTCATAAAATATATTTTATATAAATATATGCATATATATATATATATATGTATGTATATGTATTATACCGCATCTCTCCCCTTCTCTCTCTCTTCTCTTCTCTCTCTCCCCCTCCTCCTCCTCTTCTTCTCTCTCTACAGAGTTTTCTCTCCTAAACGGGTTTCCTTAACCAAGTTTAAAGGTCCAACCACCCAACTAATTACTCATAGGCTGGGGGGGGCGATAGTCGGATTATATATTATACTTTACAAAGAGTATTATGCTATTGAAATACAAACAGCTCCGTCCAGGATTTGACTCGTCTCGCATATCCATTTCCTACGAGGATATACTAATATGACTTTTTATATGAAATATTAAACAGCCTCGTCCAGGATTTGAACTTGTCTCACCATGTCCGTTTCCTACGATGATACGACATTACTAATAAGTTTAAAGGTCCAATCCGCCCAACTTATCTACCCATAGCTGGGGGAGAATAGTGGATTGAACTTTCAAAGGGTATTATTGCTATGTGAAATACAAACGCCTCGTCCAGGATTTAACTCGCCTCGCCATGTCCAATTCCTACGGGATATCTAATAAAGTAGAGGGTCCATTCTACCCAAACTAACCCATAGCTGGGGAGATTGTTGGATTCATACTTTTCAAAGGGTATTAGTGCTATATGAATATTAAAACAGCCTCGTCCAGAATTTGAACTCGTCTCGCCATATCCGTTTCCTACGATGATAGACATTACTAAATAAAGTTTAAAGGGTCCATTTCCCCAACATATTTACCCATAGCTGGGGGAGAATTGTTGGATTGATACTTTTTTCAAAGGGTATTAGTGCATATGAAATACAAACAGCCTCGTCCAGGATTTTGAACTTGTCTCGCCGTGTCTGTTCCTACGATGATAGACATTACACCAAACTCGCATGAGGATGTATATAGATCTTTTCTATAATATTTACCACCCCCGCACACAGATGCGACAAAGGTCAGTTTCTTACGCGGAGTTCAACAGTTTGAATTCAGAGTTTTTCTTCGGTTACCTAGCCAAGTTTAAGAGCAAGTCTGCCCTGCTATTTACCAATAGCTTGAGGGAGAGTTAGTTGGATGCAACCTTTTGTTGGAATATTGGAATATAAGGTGTGCTACAATCCCCCACCTAAATTTATAGACTGGCGAGATCACGTGGTCTATTCCTTCGCCAATCAACAGCCGCATGGCTGATTGACTACTTAAACACTGATATTTCATAGTCATTTGCAATCATTGACGAAGAAAACTTACAATATTAAGGATTTTTTTTAGCAAAGGATTAACAAGAGTTTCCGCTAGACAAGCGCTCTTGCTTGAAGGCAAAGGATCGCCCATAAAAAACGTAAGATATTAGCACTATGTGAAATGCAAACAGCTTCGTCTAGATTTGAACTCGGTCGACGAGTCCATTTCCTACGAGTCTAACCCTTTCAAACAGCGCTCCAATATAGATTTTTTAATAGGACCATATGACGTTAGGCACCCCTTTTGCTTTGCTAAGCCTACGACCCGCCCAGGCGGGGGTCAGTGAGCTTCGGCCACTGGACCGGTGAGATGGTAATTAATAGCGTCGATCCCAGAGGGCCGCCCTCCAGCATACTGCCCCCTTGACTTAAAGGGGCAGGCTAGGTTTATGCCCAGGCCTGAGGCGCCCCCCTTGAGGGGAATGCCGACGGGATCGACGCAATTTTTTCTACCCGCCACCCATGAGTCTCGGCTTGGGTGGTCCCACATAAATAGGGCCTTCGTGCCTGACTCGGTACGAGTGGGTACTGGGAAATAAACCCCTTTTGCTTGCTGATTCAAAAGTACATTTTTTTCATTTACACTGTCAACATCCGGTTGTTTGTTAGGGGTTTAGGGTTAGGTTAGTGATTAGGGTTAGGGGCTAGTTTTATAATTTATAAAAAAACCTCTAAAATCGTCTGTGAACAAACAACCGGGTGTGACGTTGTTTAAATGAAAAAAATGTACTTATGAATCAGCAAAGGAAATGTGTGCCTAAAGGTCATATTGTCCTTCTTATATTCCAAAACTTCTTTTGATGGAGTCTCCGTGGCGCAGTGCGCTATCGTGCTGGACTGCGACATCGTTGGAATAAACAAACTTAAGGTATTTTGATATACATGGCCTATTTGAATGAATTAAATTATATTCCTCAATAACTCAGTCTTTCTGGGTTTTTTTTCTTATGATAAGATCAAAAGTTAAAATTCAATTATTTCGAAAATTTGCAAAATTGTTTAAGTTGACTGTAGTTTATTTGCAGAATTATACCTACGTAATAAATGAGGGTTCATTTTGGTGTATGTATTTGACTTTGTAAGTACGCATGCGGAATATACTCAGAACACTAATCTATTGGTTTCATATCCACTTATCATCGTTATGAATATTGGTAATGCATACATTCACGACATGAAAAATTTGGAAAAAAAAACTATTATCCTTACAGACAGTATATTATTGTATATTTATTCTATAATTGTATATACTTATGTGTTTCATTATTATTTTTGTAGTGGGCACTGATAAGTAAAAATGCTAGACATACTTATATTAAGTATAATTATATTTATGAAAGCAGATATAAAAACTTTCATTTTTAAATATGCCTATAGCTTTATATTTAATGCGTGTGTGTTATTCAAAAAGCATATATATAATATATATAATATATATAATAGATATAGAGAGAGAGGAGGAGGAGGGAGAGAGAGAAAGAGAGAGGAGAGAAGGAGAGAGATGCGGTATATGCATATACATACATATATATATATGCATATATTATATAAATATATTTTGAATATTTATTTATTATATTTATTTTATATATATATTATATATATATATATATATATATATATATACATTGTACTGTGTAAATTGTATGTACATATATATATTACATAAATATATATACGTTATATTATGTACGTACATATAGCATAAATAACATATATATATTATATATTAATATATATAATATATATATATATAAATATATATAAATAAATATAATAAATATAAAAATATTTATGTATATATATGTATATTATGTATATATATATGCATGTATATGTATATACAGCATATGTATATATATATATGGTGTGGGCGTGTGTGTGTATGTCTGTGTGTGTGTGTGTTTAAAGTAAAAATGTATATATATTATATATATATATATATATATATATATAATAAATAAATATATAAATAAATATTCATAAAATATATTTATATAAATATATGCATATATATATATATATATGTATGTATATGTATATACCGCATCTCTCCCCTTCTCTCTCTCTCTCTTTCTCTCTCTCCCCCTCCTCCTCCTCTTCTCTCTCTCTCTTTATATATATATATATATATATATATATGCTTTTTGAATAACACACACGCATAAATATAAAAGCTATAGGCATATTTAAAATGAAAGTTTTTATATCTGCTTTCATAAATATAATTATACTTATATAAGTATGTCTAAGCAATTTTACTTATCAGTGCCCACCTACAAAAATAATAATGAAACACATAAGTATATACAATTATAGAATAAATATACAATAATATACTGTCTGTAAGGATAATAGTTTTTTTTCCCAATTTTTTCATGTCGTGAATGTATGCATTACCAATATTCATATACGATGATAAGTGGATATGAAACCAATAGAATTAGTGTTCTGACGTATATTCACGCATGCGTACTTACAAAAGTCAAATACATACACCAAAATGAACCCTCATTATTACGTAGGTATAATTCTGCAAATAAACTACAGTCAACTTAAACCAATTTTGCCAAATTTTCGAAATAATTGAATTTTAACTTTGATCTTATCATAAGAAAAAAACCCCAGAAAGACTGAGTTATTGAGGAAAATATAATTTAATTCATACAAATAGGCATGTATATAAATACCTGTAAGTTTGTTTATTCCAACGATGTCGCAGTCCAGCACGATAGCCACTGCGCCACGGAGACTCCTCATCTAAAGAAGTTTGGAATATAAAAAGGACAATATGACCTTTAGGCACCCCATTTCCTTTGCTGATTCATAAGTACATTTTTTTCATTTACAACGTCAACACCCGGTTGTTTGTTCACAGACGATTTTTAGAGGTTTTTTTATAAATTATAAAACTAGCCCCTAACCCTAATCACTAACCCTAACCCTAACCCCTAACAAACAACCGGATGTTGACAGTGTAAATGAAAAAAATGTACTTTTGAATCAGCAAAGCAAAAGGGGTTTATTTTCCCAGTACCCCACTCGTACCGAGTCAGGCACGAAGGCCCTATTTATGTGGGACCACCCACAAGCCGAGACTCATGGGTGGCGGGTAGAAAAATTGCGTCGATCCCGTCGGCATTCCCCCGCAAGGGGGCGCCTCAGGCGCTGGGCAATAAACCCAGCCCTGCCCCTTTAAGTCAAGGGGGCAGGTATTGCCTGGAGGGACGGCCCTCTGGGATTGACGCTATTAATTTACCATCTCACCGGTCCAGTGGCCGAAGCTCCCTGGACCCCCGCCTGGGCGGGTCGTAGGCTTAGCAAAGCAAAAGGGGTGCCTAAACGTCATATGGTCCTATAAAAAAATCTATATTGGAGGCGCCTGTTGAAAGGGTTAGAATCGTAGGAAATGGACTCGTCGACCCGAGTTCAAATCCTAGACAAAGCTGTTTGCATTTCACATAGTGCTAATATCTTACGTTTTTATGGGCGATCCTTTAGCCTTCAAGCAAGAGCGCTTGTCTAGCGGAAACTCTTGTTAATCCTTTGCTAAAAAAATCCTTAATATTGTAAGTTTCTTCGTCAATGATTGCAAATGGACTATGAAAATATCAGTGTTTAAGTCGTCTATCAGCCATGCATTATGGCTGTTGATTGGCGAAGGAATACACCACGTGATCTCGCCCAGTCTATAAATTTAGGTGGGGAATTGTAGCACACCTTATATTCCAATATTCCAACAAAAGGTATGCATCCAACTACTCTCCCTCAAGCTATTGGTAAATAGCAGGGCAGACTTGGCTCTTAACCTTGGCTAGGTAACCCGAAGAAAAACTCTGAATTCAAAACTGTTGAACTCCGCGTAAGAAACTGACCTTGTGTCGCATCCTGCTTGTGCGGAGGGGCTGGTAAATATATAGAAAAGATCTGTATACATCCTCATCCCACGTTTGGTGTAATGTCTATCATCGTAGGAAACAGACACGGAGAGACGAGTTCAAATCCTGGACGAGGCTTTTTGTATTTCATATAGCACTAATACCCTTTGAAAAAGTACCAATCCAACAATTCTCCCCCCACCTATGGGTAAATAGTTGGGTAGAATGGACCCTTTAAACTTTATTAGTAATGTCTATCATTGTAGGAAACGGACATGGCGACGAGTTCAAATCCTGGACGAGGCTGTTATATTTCATATAGCACTAATACCCTTTGAAAAAGTATCAATCCAACAATTCTCCCCCAGCTATGGGTAAATAGTTGGGTAGAATGGACCCTCTAAACTTTATTAGTATATCCTCGTAGGAAATGGACATGGCGAGACGAGTTCAAATCCTGGACGAGGCTGTTTGTATTTCACATAGCACTAATACCCTTTGAAAAAGTATCAATCCAACTATTCTCCCCCCAGCTATGGGTAAATAGTTGGGCGGATTGGACCCTTTAAACTTTATTAGTAATGTCTATCATCGTAGGAAACGGACATGGTGAGACAAGTTCAAATCCTGGACGAGGCTGTTTATATTTCATATAAAAAGTCATATTAGTATATCCTCGTAGGAAATGGATATGGCGAGACGAGTTCAAATCCTGGACGAGGCTGTTTGTATTTCACATAGCACTAATACTCTTTGTAAAAGTATCAATATATCAATCCAACTATTCGCCCCCCCCCAGCTATGAGTAATTAGTTGGGTGGATTGGACCCTTTAAACTTGGTTAAGGAACCCGTTTAGGAGAAGAAAAACTCTGAATTCAAACCTGTTAAATTACACTAATGAAATTGACACTGTGTCACATCCTACTCGGCGTTGCTAGATATTTTTTATACATCTTCATCATCATCAGTTCGTACTGACAGCAACTAATTCACATGATTCTTTCTCCCCAACCGCCCCTATCGATCATTTCTATTAGCAGGCCTTCGGCACGGCATCACTTATGAGTTCGTCCATGCTTCTCCGGCAGTTCTGCATATCTTGTTCATCTTATCCTGATGAGTTGTATGATAGGAGGCAAGTGGCCGTACAACTGATCATGTGAGATGAAGCTTTCAGGATTTGTTCAGGACAGCACCCAGCATCTAGAGTTATGAAACCAATGTCAGACGTCACCATGGACCAAAGGCCGACTGATTGGGTGCCGACCCTCTCTGACTGGGAAACCAGTGCCACGGAATAGCGGTAGTGTAGGGTCAGGGGAGCAATATGAGACACCTCTATATCTTCGCACTGGATGACGCTAGAGTTTTGAAAACCAATGCCAGACGTCACCATGGACCAAATGCCGACTGATTGGGTGCCGACCCTCTCCGACTGGGAAGCCAGTGCCACGGAATAGCGGTAGCGTAGGGTCTGGGGAGCAATATGAGACACCTCTATATCTTCGCACTGGATGACTCTAGAGTTATGAAACTAATGTCAGACGTCACCATGGACCAAAGGCCGACTGATTGTCCTGAACAAATCCTGAAAGCTGCATCTTTATACAATTCCCATCTAGTTTTGTCTCTAAACGTTTTGTTAGAGTTCAAGTGCTCCAGCCATTCAGTATCATTGACACGGTTACAGCTTGGAAAAATTATCGCTTTTTCTTACATAGACATTTCCACATGATTGATAATCTACCTATAGCAGTCCATGCCTTTTCTATGTAAATATTGACATCACTTTCTGCAGATGAGATTCTACTACATAGATATGTGAACTAGTCTACTAATTTATAATGCAGTGTGAAGATGTCTCCATGTTTTTGTAACACAGGAACCCTTTTTCTCTAAGTTCATATAGAGGTCAATGGTTCTTGCTCCCTTCTCTTGTTTATCCAACATTGACTAGGCGTGTGCAGGTGTTTTGCGAGAAATTGCCGCAATAAATAAGCTCTACAATAAGCTTTATATTCATGCTAGAATAATGTAGCGTAATTAAAACGCTATATGGAGAATTTTGATTGAAATGTTTGATATACCATAAAACCAGAGGTCATCAAACTACGGCTCGCCGGCCGGATTCGGCCCACGAAGGCATTTTATCAGGCCCGTCGACGGTACTTGAATTTGTTTGTTAAAATACCATTTAAATTTAAATATCATGTTAAGCTAACTAAATCTTCATGGACTTAACTACGGAATCAAGCCATCGAACTAAATTGAATGATAAACATTTGAAAGCAATTCTCTTGATTGGCTGTAGCAATTCAAAACCAAACATTGACGATATCTTGAAAGGCAAACTTTAACTTCACAAATCTCACTAAACCTTTCTGATGATGTTGCGTTCTTTGATAATGTTTTGAAAATAAATATGTTGGTTGAATTTGTTTTTGTGCATCTTACGCCACTCATTCATGAATATATCATGGAACAATAAATATTGTTTTACATTTTTTTCTCAAAGCTTTCATTCTGGCTAGCAAGTATTGAACACAATTATAATGTGGCCCGCGCTCGTTATTTTTTTCAATTATCGGGCCGACCGTGAAAAATTTTTGGTGATCCCTGCATTAAACAAAGAAAGCAAAGGTAGAGCCGTCCTGATTTGGCACTCTCTATTGTCTTGATAAGCAACTCTAAGGATTCATCATTCACTCAGATTCCTGTCGTGTCTTATACTATCTATTCAAAATAGAAAATTGGATAACCCTCTTAAAACTCTTAAACAAGATTAACTTCATAAGCCATCACCAAGAAGGTGATAATCTAACTCAATAGGCGAATCTGTCCTCGACATTATACCCAACAAAAGCTTCAAACTACCATTCATTTAACTAAAAATACAACAAAATAGTATATGCATAAACCAGAATCTGTTCTTGAGAATGAAACTCATAAGATTCTCCGGGACTTCGAAATAAAGACGGATCACCCTATCCCAGCCAGGAGACCAGACCTAGTGTTGATTTAAAAAAAGAAGAAAAATCGAACGTGCCAACTGTTGGACTTTGTGGTTCCAGTCGATCACAGGGTGAAGTTGAAAGAAAACGAAAAGATGGACAAATACCCGGACCTTGCCAGAGAATTGAAAAAGCTGTGGAATATGAGGGTGAAAGGTGAAAGCACCTGCTCTAAACTAAAAAAAACCTATTCTCGCGTGTCTGTACCAGAGGTCAGTTGGGGTCATCTAGAATGTCAATCCTAATTCCAACGGTTATGGAAAATTACCCACCCCCGCTTTTAAATCTAACGAACTTTATTTAAAATTCTAACTCTAGGTACGTTCACTATTTAGGACTTTTCATAAATTGTAACCAAATCTAAAATCATCCAAATACTGATAAAGAAATTACACTTATGGGACGAAAATATCAACAACAAGCACTACCGAGTTAACTCATTTGCATATCGCTCTTCGGGGCGGGGGTCCGGTGGCTTCGGTCACCGAACCAGTGCTGTAATTAACGGCGTGATACCAGGGGGCTTATCCCCCCAGGAAATACCTGTCTCTTTAAATAAAGGGACAGTGCTGAAATAATTGCCCAGTGCATTAGGCGCCCCATTGAGGAGGATGTCGATGGGATCTGCGCATTTTTTAAATGCCTGCCATACCATGAGCTTCAGTTCGTGGGTGGTCCCATATTAAACGACATTGTGTCATAAGTGGGGTGCGAGGTAAATATGTGGGATGCTTTAGAAATTGGCCTTCTGTCACATCCTGCTCGTGCAGAAGTGTTAGTAAATTTATGTAAAGGTTATTGTCGTCAAAAATGGACACGACGATATGAGTTCAAATCCTGTACGAGGCTGGTTGCATCCGACTAATACCTTTGAGAAAGGCATGATCCAACTATTTTCCTTTCAGTCATTGGTAAATAGAAAGGGGGAATGGGCACTTTAACGTGGATATGACAACTAATCTAGGAGAAGGAAAACTCTGAATTTATTGTATACCCTTATAACACATCGGGTATATCTCCTACGTTTTTAAAGTGCTTATCTTTTACTTGTCCCAAATATTTTTATTTGTTGTATAACCCTTTGTCGAGTATCTAACTGGCGAGAGAGAGAGAGAGAGAGAGAGAGAGAGAGAGAGAGAGAGAGAGAGAGAGAGAGAGAGAGAGAGGGGGAGAGACGCATACTTAAAATATCTCCCACATTTTTAAAAGTCCTTAACTCTTACTTACTTCTCCCAAATATCTTTATTTGTTGTATACCCCTTTGTTGAGTATATAAATAGCCAGAGAGAGAGAGAGAGAGAGAGAGAGAGAGAGAGAGAGAGAGAGAGAGAGAGAGAGAGAGAGAGAGAGAGATGAGGGTTCTTACTTGTTAACTCGCTGCTTCTACTGCTTCTAACTTGTCGGTCGCCATGTTCTTCTCAGTGCTGATCCAATGGGGCTGTTCCTTCTTTCAACTTTGGTGGACTAATCCACAAATTCCATCCAAATCTAAAATAGTTGGCCAGAAATCTTGAAAAGATCACCAATAAAATCGTTAAACAGGAGACCTGCCTTTTGTTTAATTCCACATGTATAAATGAAAGAATGCTACCCAAATACATAGACACAGACACAGACACACACATACATATATATATATATATATATATATATATATATATATATATATATATGTATGTGTGTGTGTGTGTGTGTATGTGTGTGTGTGTGTGTGTGTAATGTTGTAAAAAGTTTCATTAATGAATGATGTTTAACGAACGATCAAACTTGTGTTTTTTTCAATTTGTAATATATTACGCAATATCGGTTTACTTCCACTTTTTCTTCATATACGTATGCATAAATGGAGAGAGAGAGAGAGAGAGAGAGAGAGAGAGAGAGAGAGAGAGAGAGAGAGAGAGAGAATCAAACTTTCAGATAAAGATATAAAACGTACGTATGTAAAAGAGACACAAAGTACAAGAGTACACGAGAGAGAGAGAGAGAGAGAGAGAGAGAGAGAGAGAGAGAGAGAGAGAGAGAGAGAGATTAGGGTTCTTATTTGTTAACTCGCTGCTTCTACTGCTTCTAACTCGTCGGTCGCCATGTTCTTCTCAGGGATGACTTCTCGGGTTGATCCAATGGGGCTGTTTCTTCTTTCTTGTTCAGGTTGGGTGTTTGTGCATCATGTCAGTTCTTGTTTAACAACACAACAAGACTTAGTTGTTTTTCTTTATAAAGCTTTATTTCAACAACTCAGCCCATCTTCAACCGCCGCGGGGGACCAAGAGCGACCTCCAGAGCGAGTGACTTTTGAGTCCACTCGCCCTGAATCTCTGGTCGCATCTGACTAAAACTATCTCCAGCCTGTAATCGCGCGCTATCGTCGGGGTCATCGGCTGCCACTCATAACCATAACGGTTATGGAAATTCTCCAGTTAACTCCCTCCGATTTTAAATCAAACGAATTATACTTACATAATTCACAAGCTGCCTATGATTTATATTTCAAATTCAATCTAGTTAAACTCCGCTTAAAAAGTTTGTGTCACATCCTGCTCCTACCGAGGGGGTGGGTAAATACATATAAATATATATATATGTATATTTACCAACCCCTCCACAAGAGCAGGATGCGACACAAGGTCAATGTCTTAAGCGGAGTTTAACAGGTTTGAATTCAGAGTTTTCCTTCCCTTAGACTGGTTACATAGCCACAGTTAAAGAGTCCAGTCTACTCTGCTATTTACCCATAGCTGGAAGAAAAATTGGATTCATACCTTTACCAAGGGTATCAGTGCCATGTGAAATGCAAACAGCTTCGTGCAGGAATTGAACTCGGGTCGACGAGTCCATTTCCCACGACTCTAACCATTATGCATACGAAGCATATAAGACGTTTCACAGGAATAGATAATTTCATTTCGACAACGTCGTGGAAGGCTACACTCGGTGATTTAGTGGTCCGTATACAATCTCAACGACGTAAGTTCCACGGCTTTTACTTTAAATAATATCCTTCTCGTCCAAGCAAAAAAACCCAAAAAACTTTTGAATATCCTCTCGGATAAGAATATTTTGCTGATATCATCTATGAAACTATTCTTGTTTCTCTGATGCCTTCTGCTTTGGAACGTCAAGATTTTGTCTGAAATTTCGACTGATATTAGATATGATTATATAATAATTATGTAAAAGTTTTACTTTATCTTTTCCATCAGAATTCTTAATGAGAAGCAACTTTCATTACTTAAATATAATTATTAGTCGTCATTGTTTTCTAGAAAATGTTCTAGTCAGCAACGTTACTTCTTTTTTTCCCAATTAAAATATTCTGATTCAAATTCTGCAATTTTATCAAAGACAAAAAAAGATAAAAGATTTATAGAAACTTTGATGTAAAACAACAACTTTTCAAAGAAAACTGATAATAGACGAGAGAAATTTACCTGTCAAACAAATATGCCTAACAACTGAGTATGTATAACGAATAGGTATACATAACATGTATGCCTAATAAGTATCCTCAACAAATGAGTATATCTAACAAATAAGTATACCTAATGTTAGGGAGAGTTATCTCCCCCTAACGATTCAAACTGGATACTCTCCAATAAGGAGGGAGACAAAATACTGACCCCATATGTGACCATATGTATGATACATCAAGCTGAACTGATATTCAAAACCATCTCACTGCATTCCCTGCCAGTGAGAATAAATAAAACAAATATTGTTATTTGTAACGTTGTGACTATATGTTGTATTCACGATACCCAAAGCGTATATATTCACCGTACTAAAAATGTCTTCGCACGTGGCGGTCATCTTGTTGATAAAAATTACAACGCGAGAAATATGTAGTCACAACTGCTAGCCTTTATTATCGTGCTCGTCTCGTGGGCTCGTATCGGAGAGGAGGAAAGGCAGAGAGAAAGAGAGAGAGAACTATTAAACTACCGTCATCCCACACGGGACCAAGGGCAGGTCTTAACCCTACGCTGTCCCAAATCGAAAAGAGACCGGTCCCTTTCTTCGATGTTCCACGTCACCACGTGACCCCCGGTTCCAGTCAACACCCGAAACTTCCGGTTGACACTCAATTCTCCATTCGGGGGTCACGCTCCGGTCAAATCATCGTTCATCCTGTTTTTGTGCTCATCACTATTTTTAAAAACCTTTACTCTCTCATTTATTTCTTTCTTCCTCCCCCTTCCATTAGTAGTCCTTGCCAAATCTAATCTTGCTACATAATTGTTAACATGTTCACTGCTTTTATTATCAATTTTGTATATCCTACATCTCGGGATATAACACCTAACAAATGACTGTTTGTTTGTTTGCTTATTGATTTTAACGACATATTAACCCGTCTGGTGTTATGTCATGCCTAACGGTTGGGAAGTAATACATATCGTGTATTTATATTTATACTTTTTAGTAATTGGTTTTAAAAATGTGTTAGCATTATTGGGGATTATGTTGTATGGTATTAATTTGTTTC
>CM042167.1:78639347-78681847 GCA_023376005.1 Doryteuthis pealeii
TAATGAAACTAAATAAGAATACAGATAAAAAGATTTGAAACAGAGAGAGTATAATAAAAGATTTGAAACAGAGGGAGTATAATAAAAAATGGAACAACTGAAACTTACTCTTCCATCACTCTCGTCTTTCATTGTTATTTTTTCTAATTTAAGTATTTAGTTAAAAGAGGAAGTAAAGAATGAAATTATTTTATCTTGTTAATGGATTTCATTTAAGATTCATTGAAGAGATTTTTGCTTATATTCATTAAAATAAAACGAAACAGTTAGAAATCAATAATACTAAGCACATATTTATTAAATTCGATTTTTTAATATTAATATGCAAATTAGCCTTCCCGTTCACACTGTAAACCGCTATTTTGTTGTATATATAAATATAATTGCATGTTGTCAGTATGGAGACATAGTTAACAGTATTAATAATGTAAGATAATTTTATTAATAATTGAGGTTTAGATAAAAATAAAATCATGGAGAATGTGAGGTCAATAACTAAGAGAATTGTGACTTGAGTAGGAATATAGTTTCGGTTACAGACAGAAAAACACACAATCTCCATTATAATAAGATTATGAGAATTAATGGGAAGTTCAAAATTTATATGATGCATTTGAACTTGTGTGTAGAGAAATTGATGTATAGCATATGAAAGTTTGGCCATTTCGATTCTGTGAGTGATTAAAATATTTTCGAAAGTGAAAGAAACAGCTGAACTGTCAGCAAATAAAAGTTACGGAAGACTGAAAGGATAAAAAAGAAAAAGGAATAATTAGAACGTAATTATTATTTTAATGATTACTTTAATAGCTTTGACAAAATAAAGTAAAACATTGCATGAAATTAATATCGTTAATTAAAAGTTGGAAATGAATTACAAAAATATAATTACAAAAAACATTTGCATTTAGTTCTCAATTTAGTTTCAATATTGAAACAAAATTGTTTTATCTCGAAGTTTTTCAAAAATATAGCTGCAGAAACATCCTTGTTTTTCCTAATCTTATTTTTATTGATGTTAATGTTGAGGAAATAGTTTTTTTTATTACATGGAATTGCAATTTCTATAGAATTCATTATCAATTAATTTTCTTTCGATATTGGCATTTTTAGGAATCGTTCCTCAATTTGTTTTATACTTAAATTTGAAACTGTAACAGATTCCATGAATTTTAAACAAAACGTTTAAAAAATAAACGGGGAGTCCCCGTGGCATAATTGCTAACATGCAAGACTGAGACATCATAGTAAGCGAGTTCAAACTCCAGTCCCGATTATATGTTCACTTTGGGGTTAATACCCTTGAGAAAGATATGAAACTCTCCATCCATCTAGCTATGTGGTGAATAGTATGATTACTGTTCTTCTACAAGGATGGCCTCGGTATTAAATAACCCACAAAGGTTGATAGGCCATTAAAGAAACCAAACCAAACCATCGAAAGTAAAAAGACCCACCCCCAAAAAATAATGTATATATATATATATATATATATATATATGAAATAATTTTTCATCAGTTTTTACTTATTATTTTAATATATATATATAATATATATATATATATATATATATGGGTATGTGCATGCATGCATGCATGCACATACCCATATATATCGCTGATTGGCTGATACCGACATTAGGCCGCCCCGACGACTTTACTTTTATATATATATATATATATATATATATATGTGTGTGTGGGTATGTGCATGCATGCATGCATGCACATACCCCCCCCCCACATATATATATATATATATATAAAAGTAAAGTCGTCGGGGCGGCCTAATGTCGGTATCAGCCAATCAGCGACGGAGTCAATACCCTTTTCACGAGCGCTAGACCAAGGAGATTGTTTTTGCATCAGAGGTGGAGCGCCACACCTACAATCAGCTCCTTACTTTACCGCACAGATCCATGTACTACTCATATCGCTGAGTTGGCGAGGATCAGAATCGAACCAGGAACCTTGCGATTTCTAGCCGAACGCTCTACCGACTGAGCTAACCCGGCCCATAAATATATAAAGTACAAAATTTAATGCGGCTGCGTAAAAGCTTATACATCGTGAGAGAGGAACATTTATTTTAAGAAATGTTCCTCTCTCACGATGTATACGCTTCTACGCAGCCTCATATATATATATATATATATATATATATATATATATATATATATATATATATATATATATATATATATATATATATATATATATTATATATATATATATATATATATATATATATATATATATATATATATATATATATATATATATATATTATATATATTATATATTATATATATATATATATATATATTATATATATATATATATATATATATATATATATATATATATATATATATATATATATATATATATTATATATATATATATATATATATATATATAATATATATATATATATATATATATTTATATATATATATATATTATATATATATATACCATTAACGCTCAGTTTATGAATTCTGCACGATGATCCCGAAACCATTAAGTCCAACATCATTGCCTGAAGCTCGCATTCAGCGTGAAACTATATTTACACCCTTTTTTTCTATTGTAATGTTTTTAAACCCATTTTTTTTTTCTTGTTTGTGAAATGATGACTGTAACAAGCATGTGATAGTAGAGGATGTGCTTCATCTAAAGAAATCCATAAAGAATAAAAAATTATCAATTGTTTAATTATTGGTTAATTTTTATATAATATATCATTGGCATTGCAGTCTCGGAAGACTATATGATTTTTAGTGCCCTTGAAGTTACAGCGCCTCCTATGACTGTGAAGTGTAATATTCGAAAAACATCGACCACAAATGTCGCAAGGCTGTCCCTGAAGATGTTGATGTGTCAGTGCTTTATTGTCACTGCTTTCTTCTGAAGCTCTTGGCTTCATGGTGTTGCGCCAGGGTGGCTTCAGACATGAACAGTCTTCTTCTTCTTCTTCTTCTTCTTCTTCTTCTTCTTCTTCTTCTTCTTCTTCTTCTTCTTCTTCTTCTTCTTCTCTTCTTCTTCTTCTTCTTCTTCTTCTTCTTCTTCTTCTTCTTCTTCTTCTTCTTCTTCTTCTTCTTCTTCTTCTTCTTCTTCTTCTTCTTCTTCTTCTTCTTCTTCTTCTTCTTCTTCTTCTTCTTAATATTATATATAATTTGTTAATGGGAGTAAAAAGAGGGAATTAGTCTGAAAGTATGAGGTGAAAAGTAGACAAACACGGGATGCTGTACTAGATTGATGTTTATTCTTAGTGTTGATGTCGGTGTTATAACGTTTCGGTCTATCAGACGTTCTTCTGGACACGAACCGAGTTCTTGTATTCAAACATTCAGTTCTCTTACCGACAAGTGTTTTGCGGTCGTGATTGGGATGTGGGAGGTCAGCTGCTCATGATCTGGTGTGTATGTTTGGAATAGTAGTAGGAATCTTTATGTGGTGTTGCAGTGGTGATGGTGTTTATGGGGACACGGAGTGCAATTGGGGTGACTGTTGAGGGAGGGGTTTCGTTTGTGTACACTCGACATTGGCTTTGGTGGAGATAGGGGCATGAGTCGTGTATGAGTAGGATTGGTTTGTTTGGTTTGGTTTGTTTTACGGCATATCAACCTCAGTGGGTCATTTAATGCCTATAATGTTTTGAAATAAATATTCTTAATGGATAATTAATTTTTTATAAACATATTTTCCTATTTTACCCATAAATGTGACTCTAACAGGTACTAACACTCAGGGTCAGAGTGGATCAGGGCATAATGGTGATGAAGGGGTGGACTACATCCCCCACACCTCCAGAACTGGGAGCTCACCATCTGATAGAGTTTAACGTCATTATCAGGATATGAACACCCTCAGACACCGACTTCTAGCACCCATATAAAAAAGGGTTGGGGCTTGCCATAAGGGCAATAGGATTGGGGCAATCATATTGGTGCTAGGGCTTGGTGTGACCAGCCGATTGATCGGAGGAGGTCTCTCCGAACGCCCGTATAGCCTAAGTAAGTGGAGTGTTGCAGGTCATGGACTGCTCAGCCATCTGGGTTCTATCCTTAAGCATCACGGGTCGCCACCCACTATCAACAGGTAGCCCCATTGTGGGAGTTTTACCCCTCTGCAGATGTGTAGTCGGTGCATTCTAACGCCGCACCGACAGGGCGGTATGATGTAGGAAAAGGTAGAGTGGATTTTATTATTTATGTGTTTGTTTGTTTATTTATTATTTATTTGCTAAAGAATGTCTGATAGAACGAATCGTTATAACGTCGACATTACCACCAACAAAAACATCCAGTACAAAACTCCGTGTTTGTCTACTTTTCTCCACAGAATTGATTAATGTATAAAATATGTTTTCTTTCAATTTACAAAACCTTTTATTAGTCAGATTTATATCGTGCATTTATATCAGATTTATATCGTACATGTTGTTCAATTAGTTACCCATCGAAGTACTGGGCAGATAGATCATTGCTTAACTTCGATCATGTAGCGGTAACCGGTGCTTTCAGTGTGACATGACTCTTAGTCACGATACATACTTTCTTACCAAATACCGCTTAAATTCAAATAAAATGAAATTAAAAAAAAAAGAAACATTTTTTTTTTCTGCTGGGAGATCACACTATTTAAAATCGCTTTAAAAAATTAAACCAATACATCGCTAACATCAAAAGAAGAAGGCAAAGTTTTGCCATGTTAATTGGAAAGTGTCAGGATTCTTCAACGAAGAATAAATTCCGCTTCTTCTGCCAAACTATTTACCATTTTTTTTCCCCATGTCTACAATTGATAATCAGGCAACTTAGTTGCAGTCTGAAAAGTTCCAGACTGTCTTCGACTATATATTGATTTGAAATTATTTGGCAAAGCAAGCGTAGAATGTGAGCGAGAAAAAAATGCCTGGAATATTTAAGAACATGTTAAGAAAATGAACCAAAAATCCCCCCAGAAACTACATCCCAGGGTTTCTTTTAGCTGTGCCAAAATTCTAACATTAGAGTCTTCAAACAGTTTGAATGTTATTATAATTTAGCCCTAGGTACGTTATCTCTAAAAGTATGTAACCATCTTTTTGAATATATTATATATATATATATATATATATATATATTATATATTATATTATATATATTATTATTATAATGGAGATTGTGGGTTTGTCTGTCTGTAACGCGAAACTATATTACTATACAAGTCACAATTCTTTAGTTATTTAATCATATTCTCTATTATTATTTTTATTTAAACTCAATTATAATAAAATTATGTTTCACATTACTTACACTGTTGACCATATCTACATACTAAAACATGCATTGTTTTAACATTATATAAATATACAACAAATAGAGGTTTACAGTATAATGGGAAGGCTAATTTGCATATTGATCTTAAAAAATGATTTTAATAAATATATTGCTTAGTATTATTGATTTCTAATTGTTTGGTTTTATCTTATTGAATATGAGCAAAAATCTCTACAATAAATCTTAGAGAATCCTTAACAAGAAGAAATAATGTAATATTAATTCTTACTTCCTATTTTAACTAACAGTTTAATTAGGAAAATTTACCAATGAAAGACGGGAGTAAGGGAAAATGATGGAAGAGTTAGTTTCAAAGTTGTTTTCTATTTTCATCATACCGTCTGTTCAATTCTTTTTATCTACATTCTTATTCAGTTTCATTAGCCTTCTAATTTAATATAATATTTTATTATAAAAATTTAACTAAAATACTTGCACCCGGAGGTGCATATTTTTTGCTAGTATATTATATATTATATATATATATATATATTTGAGGTGAATGTTAGTATTTGTATCCGTTGTAGGAGATACTTATACCAGGTTTAGGCTTAGGTGTGAAGCATTAACGTACTTATTATGCTGATATTGTTAGCGTAATATGTTAGTTGAGGAATAATATCTGAAGACCTCTGTGGTTTGTTTAAGTTTCATTTATTTAGGCTGGTAAATTTTCAGGACTGCTAACGTCCCTTCGAACTTGACCAAAACAAACACAGAGTTCAGATATTTATCTCAACTATATAATTACGCTAACAATATCACATATAAGTACGTTAATGCTTACACCCTAAGCCCAACCTGGTATAGTATTTCTACAAGGATACAAATCAAACATCACCTTAAATATATATATCGGATCACGCATATACGGCGCGGCAGAAAACATATAAGGAGACACAAAAATCCACAACAGCATAATTACTATAATTATACACGTATCATCAGGAATTAAAAGAGTTAGATAGCTATCTACCTTGAGCGTTTCAACCCGAATGTTCTCAGGAAAAATGTTATGAGCACTTCTCCATATAAAACTTAGAAAATATCCCCCCGTGTATTTTTTCATTTCGCCGCCAAATATATACGATACTGACCTGATTATTTCAGAAAGTACAGGACTCGATCGCCAGTTCTTATTACATTTCTTAAATTTTCTTTCCCCAAGATGTCAGATTTGAAATTTGAGAATTTTAACCTTTGAACAAACCTGAATTACCTGTTTCCCCCACACCGGTAGAGTTTAAATTAAAATATAATATATTTATACCATATATATATATATATAACTATATATATATAGTATAAACCATCATTATGCTCGTGTAGAGTGGGTGCTCAGTGTGATGTATCGCTGCCTGTACTGTCAAATGTATACGGTTACCTGATATCTATGCTGTGCTAGTGTGTGTATGGAATATCTCTTATACAAGATATAATTCGGTGTGCTCTTAAAAGTATCTCGTCGAGGATTCTTTGTACGTTTTTCCACACTGCACCCTCTGAATTACTCTCGAAGAACCATGACGTTGCCAGTTCATCTCTCTCATTTCTCATCTTGTAAACATATACAGGTACAACATCGGCTACTATTTCTTGACCACACCTCTGTCAATCTCTAGAATATCAAAAACATATCTAACCAACTCTCCATTCCACTATTTCGTTCATTCCAGAAATACACATTCACTAACCAAACCGCCTAATGAGTGCTGACATATATATTTTAGTCAAAAATCTCGATACGTTTTTGACACACCTTGTATACTAAAGATTCTAAAGGAAATACCACATTCACACGACACATTAAAAAAATAAAAGATCGCGCTCGTCCGTGTCGGAATACGTGCAAATGCATGGCTTTCAAATGCGGGATTAAATTAGCCTAATTAAATCACGTATTCGAGCGTGTTGATTGCTGGCTTAATCCAGGCGTCCCAACACATAGGTCTATAAATTTAAGTAGGTGAGTTCAGCACAGCTATATATAGAAAAATCCAATATAGAAATATACAGAAAAAATTCTGAGAGCGCATGGAAGCTAACTTAACTGCTCACCTCATTTTTCAACGAAAAAACCACCCGGTTAAAATCTGGCTGTGAAAAAATGCCTAGCACACTCGGAACAGTCCCAAAAGGATGTAGAAAAGGGCCTTGCGAAAGTTTGGATATCAGAGAAGATTGGAAACCATTCAGAACACTGCACTGCTGCAATTCCAGAATACATCAGAAGATCCTGGCAACTGAGGAACTTGCTGCTCTCACTCAGACTCCAGTGAAAGACCATCAGCTAAACACTGATGAATGAAAACTCAACAAGGAGTAAAATAATAATAAAATAATAATAATTAAATAATATAATAATAATAATAATAATAATAATAATAATAATAAACACTGATCAAAATAATTACGTTGATCTATATACGAGGGAGGGCTGAAGAATTCATAGGCTGGGAAGTTCATGTGATGACGCCATACCTGATGTTGATGACTTTTGGGATCAAAGCACTGCAACACCGATGGGAGAGGGGCGTGGACTGCAAGGAGGATAAGTCAGTCCCGTTCTATTGGTAATACTACGAACTTTTCAGCCGACCCTTGTATTAATGCAAAAATTGAACTCATGCCTTTATTACTTATAACATATTTTTGTCATACTCTTCAAAAATACTTACGTCTCTCTGAATATAGAAGAAGCAATAATAATATTTTATGATAACCCCTTGTTTTTCCTTCTTTATTCTTTCCTTTTCCCATATGCTGTTAAATAAAATAAATCAGGAGAAGTAGTTTTTGAACTGACATAAATTCTATTCCATTTTCATCTTCTTTTTCTCACCTTTCTTTAATTTCTTCAAATTCAAAATGAAAATGTCGATATCGATATTAATGGTTTTAATTTTTAAACCTAAAACATTCAGTCTTGAGTTGTTCAGTTGCCACCAACAAGAAAATAATCCAATCTGACATAACAGTATATAAAAAATGTCGACTAATAAAATATGCTCATACATTTTAATGTCTGCCTACCTGTGTACATTTGCAATAGAGTTGCATAAAGAACCGTTTCTTGGTTTAATATAAAAATGCAACTAAACTGTTTCATCTTTTAAAAAGAAAACAAAATGCTTTTCCTTGAATATTTTATAGTTAAAAAAAAAAACAAGTATTGCAATAAGTAAAAACTGCACTCTATGCAAAAGAAAACTTTTAGAGGAATGTCAATATTTTACTGCTGTAAAAAATATATATTCTGAATATTCTAAGTGTCACAATTTTATGGGCCGTCCTTTAGGCTTCAAGCAAGTGCGTTTGTCAAGAGATCCTTTGTATTAAACAGAGCGTAGTTTCGATCTACGGGTAAAGAATCCCTTGGGTTGTTCCCTGGTACTCTCCAGTCTTTTGCAAGTTCTTCTTGGACGTCTCTCAGTATCAGTGATTAAGTAGTCAACCAGCCACGCATTCGGGATTGTTGATTGGCGGAGCTTAAACCACGTGAACTCGCTAATCTATAAATCTATGTGGTGTATTGTAGCACACCTTATATACCAAAATCGCGTGGTGTAATGGTTAGCAAGCTAGATTTGCTGACCATTGTTAGTGAGTTCAATTCTCATTGGGCGCCCCATAATGCTGGCCTTGTGCCAGATCTAAGCTTAGCTTAGCAAATAACTATATACCAAAAAATTCCAACAGTGAAGAAGTGCTTGTAAATTTTGAACCCCCGCTGTTCTGTCTCTTTATATATATATATATATATATATATATATATATTATATTAATTACTATGTAATAAATAAATTATTACTGCGTGACCTGCGTGTACTTCGCCGCAATTTGTGGAGAATATTTTTCTCAATTGCGTCGGCAGGTCAATTTTGAAAAAAAAAATATTGAAAAGAAATACGTAGCGATTACCGTTATTAAAACAACCAAATCAGAAAAATTACTGTAAACACGCACTAACCTATTTAACAGAGCTATAGATAGTTAATATATATATAATACTTATACTATATACAATAATAAATATATATACTATAATATGGATCAAGCCCTGAGCTTACAGAATATCATGAACACACACGTGTTGCGTATGTGCAAATAAAAAAGACATAAATCATTTTTTTCTCGGAGACGATACATTTTGGACCTTTCTTCTATTTTTTTATAAAATATTACATTTTCTCCGTTGGAATAGCAACAACATTTATATAAATATATATATATATAATAAAAACAACCCAAAGATGTTATCAATTATTCTAACCTTTTATGAAAACAATGACGTCATTTACTTGTCAAATAAGATCGTTTTTTTCATTCCAAAAATGTACGGTATCGTTCAAAATGTTCTAAGCCTCATCTAAACATTTTTGTCGTCACAGCACACTACCACTTCTTATAAAACTAGAAAAACTAATTTAGAATTCTGTCTTATTTTCTGTGCTGATATGTGTTGTATAATAACACGCAGGTCCATTCTGTGTCACGAGGTGGTAGTACCTGTTAAGGTCACGTCTATAGGTCAAATAGTTCCGTTTATAAAATGTTCGTATTTGATAGGACCATGAGTAAAACAAAAAACTATTGAGAACCAACTACCAAAAATATAAATAAAAAGTAAGTAAAGTCGTCGGGGCGGCCTAAAGTCGGTATCAGCCAGTCAGCGAGGGAGTCTATCTCCTTTTCAATAGCGCTAGACCAGAGAGATTGTTTTAGCATCTGAGGTGGAGCGCCTCCCCTACCATCAGCTCCTTACTTTACCGCACAGATCCCTGTGCTACTCATATGCTGAGTTGGCGAGGACCGGTATCGAACTAGGAACCTTGTGGTTTCTAGCCGAACGCTCTACCGACTGAGCTAAACCGGCCCTACAATTAACGCGATTCCCTGATCTCTAGGCATAAAATAACCCCAGATGAATTGACATAGCATTAAAATGACAACTGGAAACTGATAAGGTACCAGAGTTGAGAAAATATATTTATATTTAAATTTTTTGTAGTTGCTTCTTAAGAGTTTTTTTTTTTTTTTCATTGCTGTATCGCAAGGTGAAAAGATACATAGGAGAATGGTGGAATTAATACATTCATTAAGCACCAGCATCCGGTGCCAAACGGATACATACAAATACAGAACAAATAAGTACAAACGATTAACGAGAGAAAACTTACACTTAATAGAGGAGGGTCAGTTTGGTATAGCCAACAACAAGTCAGTCTGAATATTATTCAGCAATTTAATCTACTTTACTCGTGAGCTATGAGCCAGTCCATTGTGTAGAGTGCTGAGGGGACAACACACAGAACGTGACGCTTGGTCACGTGGTGCTAAATCGTCAATCCCCAAATGAACAATTTGATGACGTTCGCACCATTTTGGTCCTTCCTTTAGCTAGACAGCTGGTCATGTCAAACCCTAGCACCTATATGATTGTCCTGACTGTATTCTTCAAACTGCTCTTATTGAATACAAACACCAAACCCTTTTTATCTTAACTCTTTGCCTACCAAATTTTTACCTGTTTGATGGGATATTTCAAAATTCACTATCTATTCACTTCAGAACTAATTATATTCAAATAATGTCCTATTATTATTGTAATCTTAGTGTTGTTCAATTATGATTAACTATCAGTTTTTGTACTTTGTTTGTGTGTGGTGGGTGAGCCTCTGTAAACAGCTCAACTCTTTGCCTACGAAATTTCTCCTACGCTGTACCACATTTTATTTTTATTTTTTACCTGTATGATGGGATATTTCAAAGTTCACTATCGATTCACCTCACACACACACACACACACACACACACACAAATATATATATATATAAATAAAGTTTGGTATGTACGTGTCCATCTATAACCCCAAAAAAAGAGTCAATCAAATTCGAAATCTTGCATACAGATTAAAAGTCTTCTAACTAAGAAAACACCAAATTTGCTTATTGATTTTTACTGTCTAAGGGATATAATTTAAATTAAAAAATCAAACGATTTTCGGAAGGCATTGTATAGCGCTCTTGCTGCTGGTGTATCAGCAGGAAGCTTGTCTGCTGCCTGGCTCTATCAGCAGTCATTCAATAAACATTGTTCTGTTCAAATAAAGTTATATTATTATTATTTTGGATGACAGCCATCATACTGTCCAGCGTTAATTCTGGTTCGGTTCACACTGAACAAGCCAAAAGTAAGATGGTATCCAAGAATGTTGACACCGTAGCACTAGCTTAAAAGGGTTAAATCATCTAGGGCACTTCTGATTCGCATTTAGGCCAACCCTAAGAATTTACACCGCAGATTAGTAACTAAAGATGAAACCTGGTTTTACTACTTTAAATATGAATCGAATATGCAAGGCTAAAAGTGAGAAATACTACTTTAGTATACACCAATCAGTCGATATTTAAAATACAGTATACACCATAAGTTTATGTTTCGCAAGTCCAGTATTTGAAACTCAACACAATTTTAGTATTCAAATAAGTTTAAATATTTAAGGTTGAACACTATTTTAGTCAGGCCGTCCGATAAAGTCCGATATTTCAAATTTAGCACAATTTTAGTAAAGACAATGAGTTGATTTCTCTGAATGTTTGAGATGAGGCTTGATGATTAGTATTATCTGCGTTATTCGGACTGTTGTCCCCATCTTCATTGTTATCTGTGCAACGTTTCAGCCGATATGCCCTCCGGCCTTCTTCAGGTATTTCTTGTCGGACTCGGGAACCTTCTCGGACTCGGGAACCTTCTTTTCGACAAGAAAGTTCCCGATTACGAAAAGAAGGTTCCCGAGTCCGAGAAGGTTCCCGAGTCCAACAAGAAAACATGAAGAAGACCAAAGCACACATCGGCCGAAACGTTGTACAGATAACAATGAAGATGAGGACAATAGTCTGAATAACGCAGATAATACAATGAGTTGAATATTGAATGAATTCAAATATTGATCATTATGTTAATATCCATCGTAAGTCTGATATTTATGGTTGAACAGCTGCGTTTCAGGATGTCTGCAAGAATGATCTCAGTTTTGGCATTAGCCCTTCCAGCTGGGAGAATTTGGCTCAGGACCGTCCTCGATGGCGACAGGCTGTCGGTAGCGGACTGTTCATGTCTGAAGTCACCCTGGCGCAACACATGAAACAAGAGGTCTAGAAGAAAGTGCCAGCAACAAAGCACCGGAAGATCAACATCTTCAGGGACATACTTCACATGCGACACGTGTGGTCGAGAATGTTTTTCGAACATTGGACTTCACAGTCACAGGAGTCGCTGTAACTTCAGGTGCACAACAACTATATAGTCTTCCGAGACTGCAATACCAATGATTTTAGTATACACCGTTCGTCGGGTATTTCAAACATAGCACAATTTTAGTATACAGCATAAGTTCAATACTTCGGCTTGAACACTATTTTAGTATACACCACGTCACATAGCACAATTTAGTATACAGCATAAGTTACTTCGCTTAGTATACACCGTTCGTCGGTATTTAATAGCACAATTATATATACACCATCAGTCTCATATTACGTATTATGCGTTATGTACGCTTCTTGGTGCGACCGAAAACTTTCCACAATCCCTTCGCATATGCCATATTAGTATTTTCGTCTCAGGTACAAAACAGAAATTTATCCATTGGAAGAAGACATTATAAACTAAGATTTTCACATGTTTGTTTACGAAAATAGATAAATAAAACGAAGATAAGTTAGAAATGAACACAGAACATTGGTGTCTCTGTGTTATTTAATAAAAAAATGTCGCAACATCAGAATACAATGAGATTCTTTTGATCAACATCTCTTCATTCAACACATCGGAAATCTTTTTTTTTTTTTTTTGCACAGCGAAATAATGAATAGGGTTTACGTATTCATTCAGAGAATTTCAAACATACAAGCTTACATACATTTAGTCAGCTATATAGACAATGCAATATATATATATATATATATATATATATATATATATATAATATATATATATATATATATTGCGGCTGTGTTTGTGTGCATATGCTTATATACAGTTATTAATCTGTATAGACAATGCTATATAATATATATATATATATATATATATATATATATATATATATATGCGGCTGTGTGTGTGTGTGCGTATGCTTATATGCAGTTATTCATCTATATAGACTGCTCTCTCTCTCTCTCTCTCTCTCTCTCTCTGTATATTATATATATATATATATATATATATATATATATATATATATATATATCCGTCTGTGTGTGTGATTATATACATTTATTCATCTATATAGACAATGCAATATATATACATAAACACCACACACACATACACACATATATATATATATATATATATATATATATATATATATATAATATATATATATATAAGCGTCTGTGGGTGTGCGCACGCGCGTCTGTGTGTAAGCGAGTCTTCGAACGTCTCCTGATAAAACCAAGTCACATAACATACATATACACATACCTACATTTATAGACAATACTATATATATATATATATATATATATATATATATAATATATGAGTGTGTGTGTATGCGTGTGTGTGTGTGTGTGTGTGTCTGCTTATGCGTGTGCGTGAGTGAGTACATATTTTAATAATGTCTCCTGATAAAACCAAATCCCATAATGCTTAATATTGTGTCGTTATGCCGTCGCTGGCTTTAAGAGCAAAGAGCACGATTCTTGAAAAGAATGACGTGCCATTGGGAGACTTTTTGTATGAATGACTACAAATTACTAAACTAGTACAAAGAATGGAGACGCAACTATCGTGAATGTCTGCTGAAATGGTGAAGACAAACCGCCCCCCCAAAAAAAATAACGAACAAACAACAACAACAACAACAACAACACAAACAACTGTAATGTAGGTCAAAGAAGTAGGTTGGAATTTTTCAGTATCAGCATTTTCATTAAATTCGAAAACAAAAATAAATTAGACCATTGAACCCATATGCCCGATATTTCAGGCTGTGCACTATTTTACTCTATACTTTACGTAACCGTTGCTGTCACTGGAAATGGAATCGGCGATCCAAGTTCAAGTCCTAAATAAGACACAAACTGCATCTGATAGTGTGGCTCTAGTTCTAGAGATATGGGGAAGTGTTTGGTTTGGTTTGTTTTGTTTTACGGCATATCAACCTCAGCGGGTCATTTAATGCCGGCAAAGTTTTGAAATAAATTCATTCTTAAGGGATACTCAATTTTTATGAACTCATGTTTTTCTATTTAACCCATAGATGGGACTTTAACAAGTACAACCACTCCGGGTCAGGTGAACCAGGGAGCAATGGTGCTCCACATTCCCCAGACCTTCAGAACTGGAAGATCAGATAAAGATTAACGTCATTCCCAGGACATGCAGACTCTCAGCCACGCCTTCTAGCCCAAATATGATAAAAAGTGTTGGGGTTTGCCATAAGGGCAATAGGGTCGGGAGAATCACATAGGTGCTAGAGCTTGACGTGACCAGCCGATTGATTGGGGTGGGGCTCTCCGACCGCCCTCTAGTATGGGAGTTTTGAGTATACCTTCATTGCCATTACTCTAATATGATTGCACTAACCCCTCCATGATTGTCCCGAACGAATTGCCCTTATGGCAAACCTCCAACCATTTGTATCATGTATGTGCCAAGAAGGTGGTGCCTAATAATGTCCTGGGTATGACGCAAACTGAATCTAGTGATGAGATTTCAATTCTGAAGCTTTGGGCAGTGTGGAGTATCCCTTAATTGCCATTACTCTCAGCTCCTCATTGTTCCACAGTTCTCTATATTGGCAAGATCTCTTTAACCTCCCTTTCTTGATATACATATAGAGTATCTTTATCGTCTCTAGTGTGCAAAGCCTTGTGCATTGTAATTAATTGTCTTGTCCTTTGGTCAATGCTGTTTTGTCGATTTTAAGAATGGCACAAAGTATCTTATAATGGGAAGAACCCAGATTTTTATTCCTTTAATGAGATTTCTGCTGCCGAGCTTGGTTTCTAGGATTTTTCTTGTTCTCCTGAGGTATTCTTTTTTATCAACTTTACTTTCATCTTCATTTGCTTTATGGTGTCCGCTTCTAAATGTATTTGTAAGTTTCTTTTTCTCCCTTTTATTCTTTTTCTGTTATTATTATTATTATTATTATTATTATTATTATTATTATTATTATTTTCACTCCTTTTGAGTTTTTCACCTCAGCGTTAGCTGATGGTATTTCACTAGAGTCTGAGTGACAACAAGTCTCCTCAGATCTCCAGGACTATTCTAAGTATTCTAGCTGACTGCAGCAGTGCAGTAGTCTGGATTGTCTCAATTCTTCCTCTGATTTCCAGATCCTCCAGTCTTTTTTCCAAGTTTATTGGGACCGTTCCAAGTGCACCAACTACAATTGGTATCACTTTCACTCTCATATTCCACAGCTTTTTCAGTTCTCTGGTAAGGTTCAGGTATTTATCCATCTTTTAATTTTCCTTCAGCTTCATTCCTTGATCTGCTGGAACCACAAAGTCCACCAGTTGATATGTTCTCATTTTTTTTGTTGATCAACACTAGGTCTGGTCTCCTGGCTGTGATAGGGTGGTCCGTCTTTATCTCAAAGTCCCAGAAAATTTTATGCGTTTCATTCTCAAGAATAGATTCTGGTTTATGCATATACCATTTTGTTGTATGGTCAAAAAAGTTTTTTTTTTGTATAATTCCCAGTGGATTACTTTCCCAACCCAGTCGTGCATAGCTTTGTATTCCTGTTGTCCTAGTTTGCTACATTATTATTAATATTTCTCTTCTTGTGAGTTTTTCACACCAATGTAAGCTGATGATCAATCATCGGAGACTGAGTGACAACAAGTCTCATTATTATTATTATCTCCTTTTGTGTTTTCACATCAGTGTTAGCTGATGGTCTTTCACTGGTATCTGAGTGACAGCAAATCTCCTCAGGTCTCCAGGACTCTTCTGAGTATTCTGGCAGATTGCAGCAGTGCAGTTTTCTGAATGGTTTCAATTCTTCCTCTGATTTCCAAACTTTCCAAACCCTTTTCCAATCCTGTTGGGAACGTTCCAAGTGCACCAACTACAATTGTATAACTTTCACTTTGATATTCCATACATTTTTCAGTTCTCTGGCAAGGTCCAGATATTTGTCCATTTTTTCCTTTTCCTTTAGCTTTACCCTGTGATCTGCTGGAACTGCAAAATCCACCAGTTGACAAGTTCTTTCTTTTTTGTTTATCAACACTAGGTCTGGTCTTCTTGCTGGGATAAGGTGATCCGTTTTTATTTCAAAGTCCCAGAGAATTTTATGCGTTTTGTTCTCAAGAACAGATTCTGGTTTATGCATATACCATTTTGTTGTATCGTCAAAATTAATTTTTTGCATAATTCCCAGTTGATCACCTTCCCAACCCAGTCGTGTCTAGTTTTGTATTCTCATTGTGCTAGTTTGCTACATTCGCAGAGTATATGGTTTACAGTCTCATCTCTATTACTGCAAAGTCTACATTTACTATTTTGTTGGGTCTTATCAATTTTCGCTTTGATGTAGTTTGTCCTTATTTTGTGCAGCAATTATAAGTGATTCCGTTTCTCTTTTGAGGTTTCCTTTTCTTAACCATGTCCAAGTCTTTTCATGGGCAACCTCTTCAATTTGTCGTTTGAAGCGTCCATATAATTGTTTTTCTTCCCATTTTTGTTTTCTAGTCTTTGATGTTTTTCTGATTGTCCATCTGTCGCCTCTACTGTTGTTGGCCGCCATAAGTAGTTTGTCTTTGCTATTTGTTGTGTAATCTTCAAGTTGTTGGATTGTGGTTTCTACGCATTCCTCTATGTTGGCAAGACCTCTTCCCCCTTCCTTTCTTGACACATATAATCCATCTCTATCATCTCTGGGGTGGAGAGCCTTGTGCATGATCATTAATTTTCTCATCCTTTGATCAATCTGTCTGAGTTCTTCTTTTGTCCATTTTAAGAATGGTCCTGAGTATCTTATAATGGGGACAGCCAGGTATTAATTCCTTTGATCAGATTTCTGCTGTTAAGTTTGGTTTCTAGAAGTTTTCTAGTTCTCCTGAAATGTTCTTTTTTAACTTTTCCTTTCATTTCTGTTTGCTTAATATTGTCCGCTTCTAAAATTCCTAAGTATTTGTAACTTTCATTTTCATCAAGTGATTTTATAGTATCCTGATTTGGCAGTTGTATTCCATTCATTAATTTTCTTTCACCCTGTTTCATTACTAGCATAGCACATTATTATTATTATTATTATTTATTATTATTATTATTATTAGTCTTTTTTGCAAATCTTTGCAAATTTCCCAAAGTAAATGAAAATATCAAAATAGATAAACAGTTCTTTCAATAACATCCGTGAGATTGATGTCTCCTCCCTTGATACAATATTATTCTTTCTTTTCTTTGATATCTTCGTATATAGCGTCCAAAATGAACCACATCCCTTCGAGACCAAAAATGAACAAATCACATATGCCTGCTTCGACTATGAGAATCTGTACTGTAATGTCCAATTATATTTCTGTCACTTTGGCCCTATCTTGGGCTAGACGGGCGGTCGGAGAGACCCCCTCCGATCAATCGGGTGGTCACATCAAGCCCTAGCACCTATATGATTTTCCCAACCCTATTGCCCTTATGGCAAGCCCCACCCTTTTTTATCATATGGATGCTAGAAGGTGGTGGCTGCGGGTCTACATGTCCTGGGAATGACGTTAAACTCTATCTGATGGTGAGGTTCCAGTTTTGGAGGTTTTGGGAATGTGGAGCACCCCTTCATCACCATTGCTCCCTGGTCCACTCTGACCCAGAGTGGTAGTACCTGTTCGGGTCACATCTATGGGTTAAATAGAAAAATGTATTTTTAAAAAAATTGTATTATCCATTAAGAATTGATTTATTTCAAAACTTTATCGGCATTAAATGACCCACTGAGATTGATATGCCGTAAAACAAAGCAAAACAAAACAAATATATTTCTGTCTTTTTACGTCCTTCTCTTGCTACTGACCCCCCCCCAATCAACAAAAAAAAAAAAACATGACTTACTACACAGTTTATTGAGTAAATACAAAAGTATATTATTTCTAATTTGTAGCTGATTGGCTAACATATTCAATGCATGCTGTTACCGCCCTGTCGGCTGGTGCTGTAGAATACGCCGACTGCATCTCTGCAGAGGGGTCACGCCACCAATGGGCAACTGTCTCTTCGTCTAAAAAAAAAGCAGGGAGTCAGCAAAAGCCTACATCAGTCAGCTCTGTTCGGATTCTGGATGCTGCACAGAGGACAATAAAGACGACCGAAGAGAGGAGAGAGAGAGAAGAGAGAGAGAGAGAGAGAGAGAATGCTGTAGAATACGCGACTGCATCTCTGCAGAGGAGTCACGCCACCAATGGGCAACTGTCTCTTCGTCTAAAAAAAAAAGCAGGAGTCAGCAAAAGCCTATATCAGTCAGCTCAGTTCGGATTCTGGATGCTGCACAGAGGACAATAAAGACGACCGAAGAGAGAGAGAGAGAGAAAAGAAAGAGAGAGAGAAAGAAAGAGAGAGAGAAAAGAAAGAAAGAAAGAAAGAAAGAGAGAGAGAGAGAGAGAGAGAGTTCTAATGCTTCCCTACTCCTAAAAAATGGTTTATAAAAGCATCTTTGCCATTTTTGAACAACCAAATGTAGATGGGAATTTCCCCTGCAGCGTTTGTGGCCGCACCTGCAAGTCGAGAATTGGACTAAAGAGCCACCATAGGGTCCACAAATGAAGATATGGAGTGACGTCATCGTCATCTGCATCCTCATCTGCGACGAACTTCCAAAAGAAAGAAAAGAAGGTGTAAGCCAAGTTTACTCTACATCCTCTAGCGCTCGTGTCTCTCATATCGTTACAGGGGAGGTGCTGTTCTCCCACTGTAGAAACCAGTGTTGTATTGTCCTCGATGGAACTTCCGGCTGAGGGACAAAGAGAAAGATAAAAATATATATTTAAAAAGAAAGAGAAAGCGGAAAAGATGATTTCCGGTCAAGGAAGCAGGGGGAAGATAAAGAAATATATAACAAAGGTCCGTTATCAGATCAAAAAGATAAAGATGTGTAGGCGTGTCGTCAATACAAAAAGCCAGAGGGCAAGCCGACAGGATCCGACGCCGCCCGGCAGCGGAAAGGACACTTCACGTCTCCCGTCAGCAACCACCCCTCTTGCACTCATTGTAAGCCCTGTGCCTTCACCACCCACACACCGAAGAAAATAAAGAAGGGTCCTCTTTTGTACCTACGTATATGTTGTTATTGAAGTCCAGTAGTCGGTCGTAGCTGACTACTAACATACATCGCTTTGGGTTCTGTGACAATACCCGCTACAGATACGCGATTTAGCAACGTGAAGAAAAAGCCGCTATATAACATACAGATTATCATCAGTCATCAAGAGAGAATTTTTAACGATAAGCAATAATCAGTAGATAAGTCATTCTGCTGCTTGAACTGACTTACCGTACACAAGTACTGAATCGTTTACCTGGAAAAATAAATTCGTTTAATCAAATCTAACTAATTAGGTTTATATGTATTTCTACAGCCTTTTTTGCCTTAAACAGTGAAAGGGTTAAGTTTCCTGACACGTTTGAGAACCATATGTGACTCTCAAACTGTAAAATAAAATAAAGGATAAAATCATGTGAAAACGTGTGATTAGAGACTTTTTATTTGCCTTGAACAGTGACAGGGGCAAGAGTTTCCAAAAACACGTTCGAGGACTATATGTGGCTCTCAAACCACATTTAAAATAAGGTATAAAATATTGTGAAAATATGTGAATAGGCACCTTTTATTTGATACTTGTTTAGTTAGGTCAATCAATCGAAATGTTTCTATAGTTGGACATCACCACAGCAACCAAATCAACTTGTTAGGTAGTCCAATGGTTCAAATCTTCATTTGGAACATTTCCCTATAAGGATACACGATTTAGCAACGTGAAGAAAAAGCCGCTATATAACATACAGAATTTGATGCCAGTAGTAGTCAGCCATCATAAGAGGATTTGAAGGGCTTCATCTAGTTTTCATTACTAGAATAACTTTGTGGAAATATTCTACATGTTAATCACTTATCTCTCCCAATTGAATGACATTTAAACCATCAAACCATCATTAATGATTATTTTAATTCACTTTTAAAGCTTTGTTTTATTTTCATGCCTAAAAATGTTGATTTAGATAAATTTTGCTGACAGTGTTCATAATAATGAAAAAAAAAAACAAAAAGAAAGTCTGGCTAGTTATTTCGGACCAATGAAAATCAGCCCTAGAAATAAACAAAATTTTTATAAATTAATTAAGTTCTGGCTGAAATAATAAAAGTAATCTTTATAAATCTGAAATGTTTTTATTCCAAATTTTTCAAAGAATATACAGGGTGGACCATAATGATGGGACGCACTTTAAATGCTATTTTCTCAGATTACAAAAGCGACACAGAGTACTAAATGACATTTAATTAATTTGAAAAATTAATTATAACTAACAGTTAACAAACTGTCGATCTCTAAATTATTTTAAATATATAGTGAGTAAATAAAGTCGTCGGGGCGGCCTAATGTCGGTATCGGCCATGCTGCGAGGGAGTCTATCCCCTTTTCACTAGCGCTAGACCAAGGAGATTGATTAGCGTCTGAGGTGGACGCACCACACATACAATCAGCTCCTTACTTTACCGCACAGGTCCCTGTGCTACTCATACGCTGAGTTGGCGATGGCGGGTATCAAACTAGGAACCTTGTGGTTTCTAGCCGAACGCTCTACCGACTGAGCTAACCCGGCCCTTTTTATCTTATCAGTCATGGACCAACCTTTGTTTACAAAACCAACCCATGATGATGATAATGATGGTATATATATATATATATATATATATATATATATATATATATATTGTGTGTGTGTGTGTGTGTGTGTGTGTGTGTGTCTGTGTGTCTATGCGGGGGTGGGGTGGGTGCACGCTTAACACTTCTTTGCCAGAAGTCCCAATAATATATGGCACACTTGCTGTGAAGGAAGCATCAAGTTATCTTTACAGTAGAATTTATAAATGATAAAATATGATAGAAATAATGACATCTATCTATCTATCTATCTATCTATCTATCTATCTATATATATATATGTGTGTGTGGTCATCCAAAGACACCGTGTTCCGGCGTTCCACGTCTCATCAATGAGACTATATATATATATATATATATATATATATATATATATATTAATGTTAATCCTAATGAGTCAAATATACCTAATATACTAATAGTTTTGCTTACTAGCTCATCAATTCAAGAATCTGACTAAAAAAGACTTAGAACAACCGTACTTTAATTTTACGAAAACCTAGTCCCACCGTGGTCCAAACAAATTAGCATAAAAAAAACGATTTTACACTTTTTATTTATTTTATATTCCATCTTAAGTCACTCACCCATGCCATTACCCGCACGCCAAACTCCGTCTTTCGAATTAAAATCAGAGGGACAAATCCCTACAATAAGGAACAGGGATACGAGTTGTCGTTGGTATGCTAGGTTTGCATTTAAGTGGTGGTGGCAATGGCGATACAATATATGATTACGAGAAATAGTTGAAATATATTTTTGGAAAGAAGGTCGAGTAAAACTCATATAATGGTGATGAGAGAAGATCTTTTTTAAATTTGTAAATTCTTTCATTTGTATTTAACCTTGGTATGGCAACCGGTATAGGCGAAGGAAAATTCTGAATTCAAAATTGACCCTGTATCCCATCATGCTCGTGTGAAGGGGTTGGGTAATACACACATGTGTTAAAAATTGATAACAAAAGGCTTATGATTATAAGAAAATTGTTGAGGTTTGGTTTGGTTTGTTTTACGGCATATCAACCTCAATGGGTCATTTAATGCCGATAAGGTTTTGAAATAAATCCATTCTTAATGGATACTCAATTTAAAAAAAATACTTTTTTCTATTTATCCCATAGATGGAACCCTAACAGGTACTACCACTCCGGATCAAAGTGGACCAGGGAGCAATGGTGATGAAGGGGTGGTCCACATTCCTCAAACTCCCAGACATCCTGAACTGGAACCTCATCATCAGATACAGTTTAACGTAATTTCCAGGACATGTAGACCCCCAGCTACCGCCTTCTAGCACCCATATGATAAAAAGGGTTAGGGTAATAAGGGTAATAGGGTTGGGTCAATCATATAGGTACTAGGGCTTGACGTGACCAGCCGATTGATCGGAGGGGGCCTCTCTGACCGCCCGTCTAGCCCAAGAAAAGTGACAATATGGAGTATTGCTAGTCATGGACTGCTGAACGACCTGGGTTCTATGTTTAAGCATCACGGGTCGCCACCCATGGCAAACAGGTGGCCGCATTTGGAGGAGTCTTACCCCTCTACAGAGGTGCAGTCGGTGTATTCTAACGCCCCAGCCGACAGGGCGGGAAAAAAGTTGAATATAATTTTTGAAAAGGAGCTCGAGTAAAACTCAGACAATGGTGAGGAGAGAACATCTTTTTAAAATTTGCACATTTTCACTGGTTCTTTTATGTATGAAAAATATCAATCAAACTAATAAATCAATTTTTAACCTTCCCGATATTTACGCTGTGAGGCCATTGGTCCAGCGGTTCTATTGGCTGTCCAATCAGAGTCGTATGATCAGGGGTTTGGACCCCATAAAAGAAGACCCCGAAAGGGAAAAGATCTGATCGAAAGCTGGTTCCATAGCTACGAGACTCAGGTCCGTTGTCGCCGTCTTTGTCGCTGCTTCCCGCTACCTTGCTACTCAAATTCTTGAACTTGACGATATCAACCAGAAGTAATTAGCTGTATATCGCCAGTCAACTTACAAACTCCGACTTCGACTTCGACATCGAAAACCCTTTGTTGTTGTTCATGATCTTGGTCCCTGTAAGATTAATAAAGGTATTGTTGTATACAATTGTTAATGAGCGTTTCATAGATATTGCGATTGTTGACCCGTTGAATTTGGTCATCTTCAGACACAGCCCAAACCAGCTCTTCCTCATCTTTCCTGTGGGCCAAACAAAACAGCATGGGCACAGGAAGTCCTAACGAGCAGGTTTATCAACCTATAAGTGACCTGCAGCGCAACACGCACTTTTAGGACCACATATGGCAACCGGTATGGGAGAAGGAAAAATCTGAATTCAAAATTGTTGAACACGGCTTAACAATTGATTTTGTGTCATCTCATGCTCGTATGGGGAGGTTCTGTAAATACACACTCGTGTAAATTTAATTTTCATTGTTTTCTTAAATATAAAAAAAAGGATACACTGGAAATCTTTTCTTACAACTAATATGAACATATCACAATGAAGAAACGAGTGAATTTACTATTCTTTACATATATTGAATATACAGGTTTGATGACGTCAGAAGAATAGATACGTTTTTCATGATTCTGTCTTGTTCATTTGTTGTTTTTTGTTTTTTTTCTATTTGTGGTTTATTTTTTCATGTAGGTTAAAAGTTGACAATATAGCTGAATATTTAAGACAAAAAAAAATAGATTTGTTATTTAGATAGTTTTTTCATGTTAACTTTTAAGTATATATCTATGCATATGCATATATATATGTGTGTATATGTGTGCGTGCGTGTGTTTATATGTATAAATATATATGTCTGTATATGAAAATACATATATATACATGTATATATACATGTTTGTTTATATATACATGCATATATATATGTATGTGTGTGTTTATATATACATATATATTATGTATGTGTTTATATATATATATATATGTTTATATATACATGTTTATATATGTGTGTGTTTATATATACATATATATATATGTATGTGTGTTTATATATACAAGTATATATATACATGTGTGTGCGTTTATATATACATGTATATCCATATGTGTGTTGTGTTATATATACATATACATGTGTGTGTATTTATATAAACATGTATATCTATATGTGTGTGTTGTTATATATATATGTGTGTGTGTGTGTTTATATATATATGTGTGTGTGTGTGTATATACATATATGTGTGTGTGTGTGTTATATATACATGTATATCTATATGTGTGTTTATATATATATAATGTTGTGTGTGTTATATATATATATATGTGTATATATATGTGTGTGTGTTTATATATACATGTATATATATATGTGTGTGTGTGTATGTGTGTATATATGTGTGTGTGTGTGTATGTGTGTGTGTGTGTGTGTTTATATAACATGTATATATATGTGTGTGTTATATATACATATATATGTGTGTGTGTGTGTGTGTGTGTTATACATATGTGTGTGTTTATGTGTGTGTGTGTGTGTTATATATACATGTATATATATGTGTGTGTGTGTTATATATACATGTATATCTTATGTGTGTGTGTTTATATATACATGTATATATATATGTGTGTGTGTTATATATACATGTGTGTGTGTGTTTTATACATATATGTGTGTGTGTGTTTATATATACATGTATATATATGTGTGTGTTTATATATACATGTATATATATATGTGTGTGTGTGTTATATATATATGTGTGTGTGTGTTATACATATATATTGTGTATGTGTGTGTGTTGTTATATATACATGTATAATATATGTGTGTGTTTTATATACATATATATATGTGTGTGTGTTTATATATACATGTATATATAATGTGTGTTGTATATATACATGTATATATATGTGTGTGTTTATATATATATGTGTGTGTGGATGTGTGCGTGTGTGTGTGTGTGTGTGTGTATGTGTGTGTGTGTGTGTGTGTTTGTGTGTTTGTTTGACTGACAGCTATAGATAGGAATTATTGGGTAGATGAAAGATATTTTCTTTCAAAATAGATGAAAATATTCTACTTGCCTACAATGGTTATCTCCCTTTTTTCTTGAGGAGAAAAAAACAAAATTTTTTTATCGGGATAATTACATCTCTTGATCGCCCCCTCCCCCTTCCCTGCGCTCCTTTTTTTTTAAACGTCTTATTTCCTAATCTTATTTAGCGACCGAGTTGCAACGTTTAGGATTTTCAACGATAAAATCAGCCTCTTTTCTGTTTGAAAAGAATTATTTTTAAAACATTTCTTTTGCAATTTTCCACGCGAGTTTATTGATAGGTTCGTCGTCGACTTTGGGGAACGTTGATGTATTTTTGAAAAAATGTTTATAAATTTAAGCGAAAATCAACTAAGAAATAAATATGAATTGTAAAAATAAAATTTTGTTTTTTTTATCGAAGTTAATATAAAGGAAATTGCTAACAAAAGGCTTATGATCGAAAGAAAAGTAGTTAAATATATTTTTTTTGAAAAGCTCAAGCAAAACGACAATGGTGATGAGAGAACATCTTTTAATATTTGCACATTTTTCATTTTGGTTTTTATGTAAGAAAAATATTTAGAAATATACATTTATGGCTTGAAAAATGCATAATCGCTTTCTTGTGTTTATTTAAAGCATTAAAGAAACTATTTTAATCAGAATATTCCTCTTTTATACACACAATTTCACGAGAAGATGAAATAACTAAGTTAGGAAAGAAATAATTTGTTTTTTCGTAGCACACAACAGTGAAAAGAGCGGAAAAATCAACAAATTCAAGCCACATACAACGCTATCTAAAGGTTTCTAATTTCTTTTATAGGTTTCTAAACACACCTTATCTTGACAAAAACTAGAAAACAGATATGCTCGTTATCTGATAAAGTATAACTTGACAGGGGAGATTAAAGTTTGGTTTTTCTCTGAATGTTTGAGATGAGACTTGAAGATTAGTATCATCTGCGTTATTCAGACTATTGTCCCCATCTTTATTGTTATTTGAACAACGTTTCCGCCGATATACCCTCCGGCCTTCTTCAGGTATTTCTTGTCGGACTCGGGAACCTTCTCAGACTCGGGAACCTTCTTTTCGAACTCGGGAACTTTCTCGTCGTATTCGGGAGCCATCACGGAGGGTATATCGGCCGAAACGTTGTACAAATAACAATAAAGATGGGGACAATAGTCCGAATAACGCAGATAATACTAAAGTTTGGTTTGCTTTGTTTTACGGCACATCAACTTCGGTGGGTCATTTAATGCCGACTAAGTTTTTGATTCGTAGTGATATTTTGGTAGAAAAAATGTATTTATGTATAGATTTTAACTATTGTTCAATTACTTTTATTTCTTTAGTATAATCCCAACACTTTTAGGAAATATAAAATCCTGCAAAATCCTTTTATAAAATCCTTTTTGTGAAAAGTTTTTTCAAATTACTTGCTTGGTAGTATTTTCTTTGCACTAGATCAAATTCTCACACTCTAGAAGTATATGTTTCACTGTAAATTTCTCTTGGTTTGTAATGCATATTGGGGATTCTGTGCCCTCTATTAAATACTGATGGGTGATGTAGGTGTGGCCTATGTGAACGCTGGCTAGCAAAGTGTACACATTGTAGAAGTATATGTTTGACTGTAAATCTCTCTTGGCATGTAATGCATATTTGGGATTCTGTGCCCTCTAGTAAATGATGATGGGTGATGTAGGTGTGGTCTATGTGAACGCTGGCTAGCAAAGTGTACACACTGTAGAAGTATATGTTTGATTGTAAATCTCTCTTGGTTTTTAATGCATATTGGGGATTTTGTGCCCTCCATTAAATGCTGATGGGTGATGTAGGTGTGGCCTATGTGAACGCTGGCTAGCAAAGTGTACACACTGTAGAAGTATATGTTTGACTGTAAATCTCTCTTGTCATGTAGTGTATATTGGGGATTCTGTGCCCTCTAGTAAATTATGATGGGTGATGTAGGTGTGGCCTATGTGGACGCTGGCTAGCAAAGTATACACACTGTAGAAGTATATGTTTGACTGTAAATCTCTCTTGGCATGTAATGCATATTGGGGATTCTGTGCCCTCTAGTAAATGCTGATGGGTGATGTAGGTGTGGCCTATGTGAACACTGGTTAGCAAAGTGTACACACTGTAGAAGTACATGTTTGACTGTAAATCTCTCTTGACATGTAGTGTATATTGGGGATTCTGTGCCATCTAGTAAATGCTGATGGGTGATGTAGGTGTGGCCTATGTGAACGCTGGCTAGCAAAGTGTACACACTGTAGAAGTATATGTTTCACTGTAAATCTCTCTTGGCATGTAGTGTATATTGGGGATTCTGTGCCCTCTAGTAAATGATGATGGGTGGTGTAGGTGTGGCCTATGTGAACGCTGGTTAGCAAAGTGTACACACTGTAGAAGTATATGTTTCACTGTAAATCTCTCTTGGCATGTAATGCATATTGGGGATTCTGTGCCCTCTATTAAATGCTGATGGGTGATGTAAGTGTGGCCTATGTGAACGCTGGTTAGCAAAGTGTACACACTGTAGAAGTATATGTTTGAATGTAAATCTCTCTTGGCATGTAATGCATATTGGGGATCCTGTGCCCTCTATTAAATTATGATGGGTGATGTAGGTGTGGCCTATGTGAACGCTGGCTAGCAAAGTGTACACACTGTAGAAGTATATGTTTGACTGTAAATCTCTCTTGGCATGTAATGCATATTGGGGATTCTGTGCCCTCTATTAAATTATGATGGGTGATGTAGGTGTGGCCTATATGAACGCTGGCTAGCAAAGTGTACACACTGTAGAAGTATATGTTTGACTGTAAATCTCTTTGGCATGTAATACATATTGGGGATTCTGTGCCCTCTATTAAATGCTGATGGGTGATGTAGGTGTGGCCTATGTGAACGCTGGCTAGCAAAGTGTACACACTGTAGAAGTACATGTTTGACTGTAAATCTCTCTTGGCATTTAGTGTATATTGGGGATTCTGTGCCCTCTAGTAAATGATGATGGGTGATGTAGGTGTGGCCTATGTGAACGCTGGTTAGCAAAGTGTACACACTGTAGAAGTATATGTTTGACTGTAAATCTCCCTTGGCATGTAATGCATATTGGGGATTCTGTGCCCTCTAGTAAATGATGATGGGTGATATAAGTGTGCCCTATGTGAAGGCGTGTCAGCACAACCTGTTCTCTTCTATTTTTGTTGTGTTTTAAGTTCCATTCTCCAATGGTTTTTTTTCGTAGCACACAACGCATTGAAAACAGTAGAGAGAATCAAGAAAAATGAGGTAATTAATTGAAGCTAACCACATACAACGCTATTTAAAGGTTCCTAATTACTTTTTGAGGTTTCTAAACTCACTTTATCTTGACAATCCTGGAAAACAAAGATGCTCGTAATTTGATAAAGTTACGCTTAACAGGAGAGATTAAAGTTTGGTTTGTTTTGTTTCACGGCACATCAACATCAGTGTGTCATTTAATGCCGATCAAATTTTGAAATAAATTCATTCTTAGTTGATACTCAATTTTTTTATAAACTCATGTTTTTCCACCCAACCCCTATGTGTGACTCCAAGGGGACCACCACTCCGGGTCAGAGTGGACCTGGGAGCAATGGTGGTGCTCCACATTCCCCTTAACCCCCAGAACTGGAACCTCACCATGAGATGCAGTTTAACGTCATTCCCAGGACATGAAGACCCACAGGCACCGCTTTCTACCAAACATATGAAAAGGGGGTTGGGGCTTGCCATAATGGCAATAGGATCGGGGCAATCATATAGGTGTTAGGGTTTGACGTGGTCAGCCGATTAACCGGAGGGGCCCTCTCCGATCGTCCGTCAAATTTAAGCGGAGTAGTTATAGTTAGTCTTAATTCAGAGTTTACCCTCTCCAATACTGATTGTCCTTCCATGTCTTGGAGAGGGTAATCTCTGAATTCAGACTAACTGTACTCCGCTCACATTTGACATTGAATCACGTTCTGATCCTGGTGAAGGGGTTGGGCAATTATTTATTTGGCTTTCTACAGAGTAATACATTTTCTTATATCTTTAAATTAGATTTTCAATATCACTATTTTTTGGTTTTATTCTTAACACGAAACATGTTTATTTTCTAAAAAAGATTTTCTCATAGATAATCTGATATATCCGTGATTTTTTTTCAAAAGTAAGCAAAACTAATTAATCTCTCTCTCTCTCTCTCTCTCTCTCTCTCTCTCTCTCTCTCTATATATATATATATATATAATATATATATATATATATATATCAACCCCCCTTCTTTTATCTTCTCTAACTATAATTCTCTATACTTGAGTCTTTTCCTTTCTGGGGGCATTCACCGTGGCGTAGTGGATAACATGCTGGACTGTGACGTCGTAGATAAGCGAGTTCAAATCCCAATTGCGCTCTTACATATACGTTTGAACTAATACCTTTGGGAAAGGTATGTACCTCTTCTCCCAACAGATACATGTTTAAACAGTAAAACTACTGTTCTTTTACAGGGATTGTTTTGGCATTGAATAACCAACAAAGGTTGGCATGCCCTTAAACAAAGAAACCAAAACGTTTTCCTTTCCCCGAGTGATTTCATAAGATTTATTTTCTATATTTTATTTTTGTTTTCTTCCTCCTAATATTCCCTTCTTTCTTTCTTTCTTTTTCTTTCTTTCTTTCTTCTTTTCTTTCTTTCTTACTTTCTTTTATTCTTTCTTTCTTTCTTCTTTTCTTTTTCTTCTTCTTTCTTTCTTTCTTCTTTTCTTTTCTTCTTTCTTTCTTTCTCTTTCTTTTTTTTTTCTTTTTTTTCTTTCTTTCTTTCTTCTTTTCTTTTTTCTATCTTTCTCTCTTTTATTCTTTCTTCTTTCTTTCATTCTTTCTTTTCTTTTTTTCTTTCTTTTTTTCTTTCTTTCTTTCTTTCTTCTTTTCTTCTTTCGTTCGTTCTTTCTTCTTTCTTTCTTTCTTTCTTTCTTCTTTTCTTTTTTTCTTTCTTTTTTTCTTTCTTTCTTTTTTTCTTTCTTTTTTCTTTCGTTCTTTCTTCTTTTCTTTCGTTCTTTCTTTTTCTCATAGAAACAAAAAGCAGCTACAATATTTTGTTATCTATACATATATATATATAAAGGGCAGTTGGTGTGTATGTATGTCCGGATGAAAGTAAGGAAATACAATAATTAATAGCAAAGTAAATATATATACACACATTCACTATCACCAGATCTTGTTTTTTAAGCTGAAATAATGAAGATTTGATATAATAAATATGTAAATACCTTGGTACCCCCTCACTATAATTTGATTGGACAGTGTCATGTATAAATGGTCGACACTGTGTTGGTCCTCTACCTAATGCCTACAAGCTAAACTTACTCGCTAGACGACACCACGACTGCTCGGAAGATGGATGCTATTCGATGTACCAATTACTACTGCGATAATATACCAAATACCAACTTCAGAATATATCCCTTAACCCGGATATATCAATATTCGTGAATATATTTAAATAATAAAATCAAAATGGTAACAGCATGGATTTTTTTTTTGCATTCAATATTCAAAATAGGGGACACTGATTTTTCTTTTCAGAGTATCTGTGCAATTTCTTCTAACGCTCCGCCAGGCCAAAGTAATGCAAGGTCTTTTTTACGTAGGGATTTGAATAGGGCATCCTGCAAGGACACAACTCACGATTCAGTAATAATGGATCTGCGAGACCAACTTTTTGCCCTCACATTCTCCCCAGGCAATGTCGGGTAGCCATTTTTAGTTAATCGATAAGTCATTCATTTTTATACGTTAGCATAACCTTTGCGCTCTTACATATACTTTTGAACTATGAATTTTTTATCCCGTGTTTTAGCCCGGCTGTCAGCTCCACGTGATGATTTAGTTACAAAAGGCAAATAAACCTTTGAAAAGCAACAAGCAACAAGTATTGTTAGCTTTAAAATAGAAATATGGATCCTTTGAAAAGCAACAAGAAGAATACGAATAATTCTTGGACAGATTTTACTCGGAATAAAATTAAAAAAAAAAAAACAAATTAAAATACAAAAACAATAACATACAAAATAGAATACAAAATAAAATACAAAATAAAAACATTAATTGAAAAATGTTTTGATATGACAAAATCGGATGAAAAGGAGAAAATTAAAACCGTATCAAAATTGCAAAATTCTTTTTGAAAGGAAAGTAGGAAATAATTGTGGGGTAAATTGGTCGAGTGCTCTTCAACCCTCACAGACAAGGAGGTGGAGGTAGGTTTATAAAGGAGGGGGGAGAATAGTGGTAAATATTGATAGTTATAAGAGAGGAACAAATAGAGTTAAAAGAAAAGGAACATTCAAAATAATATCTTAAGAAAACAAAACAAGAATCTTCATGATTCAATTATTCTCTGGAAATGAAACAGATTGTTTTTGTTTGTTTTTTTTGCCCGAAACTGAAAGACATAATACAACTCATCTATTTCTCTGAATGTTTGAGATGAGGCTTGAAGATTAGTATTATCTGCGTTATTCGAACTATTGTCCTCATCTTCATTGTTATCTGTACAGCGTTTCGGTCGATATGCCCTCCGGCCTTCTTCAGGTATTTCTTGTCGGCAAGTAAAAAGGGGATAGACTCCCTCGCTGTCTGGCTGATTCCGACATTAGGCCACCCCGACGACTTTACTTTCTTTATATGGGGTAGGATGAAGTTTTGTGTGTTTTGAGGTTTAAAGTAGCTGGGATATTCTTGGTTCGTGTTCTTAATTGTTTTTTTTTTATTTAACCCCATCTCATTGGGTAGTTGCACTGAAAATAAGGAATTTAAGGAACGAGAAGAAAAGAGACAAAAGCAGGAGGTAGTTTTATGACTTAGGCTTTATTGACCGGATCATAGTCGCCTGTGGCAAGGGAATATCCCCCTGGCTAGTAGGAGCGACAAAACCCAGTTAAGGCCTAAACTCGAAATGGCCGAGAGATTCTTTTGGGGTTGGGGGACAGTCCTTTTTGTCTGACATGCGCGGAGGGTTCTTCCGGTGAAGGCCTCATGGGTGTTTGTTGTTTTGTTTTAATTCTAATTTTATTTTCGTTTTATTTTAATCCCCACAAGAATCATTTAATTAATTTTTATTTTAAAACATTTACGGAAAGATGGATAAGCTTATAAGTAGCAAAATTAGAGAAGAAAAAATGTATTTCAATAATATAAACGTATGGACGATAGAAGTGAAATAGATAAGACCTATTAATAAAAGAAAACATTAACTCATTTCTTGAGTTGCTACTTTCGCATGTAAACTGTATACACTGAATTTCATAGTTATTATAAAGTGTCAGTTTAGCTCAGTCGGTAGAGTGTTCGGCTGGGAACCTCAAGGTTCTTGGTTCGATACCGGCCCTCGCCAACTCAGCGTATGAGTAGCACAAGCATCTGTGCGGTAAAGCGAGGAGCTGATGATAGGTGTGGCGCCCCGCCCCAGACGCTAAAAACAAACTCTTTGGTCTAGCGCTAGTTTGGCTGATACCGACTTTAGGCCACCCTGACGACTTTACTTACTTATACTAAAATAATGTTCATTTAATTTAAAAAGAGGTGTGTTTTGGGACAAAATATTTTCTAGATCTTAAGATACAAAACACAACTCTAGAAGCTTAAATTGATGGAGGAAATTGTAAAACCTTTTAGATTTTTTGATTATATAATATTCTGGTATCCATGGTATTATGTTTTATTTCACGAATCAGTTTGTAGATTGATGATAAGTTAGTAATTGGAATTTCACCATCAGATAGATTTAACATTATGTTGTATACTCTCTTTCTTTACATCTATTATTCTTCTGCTCATCTTTGGGATCTTACGTTCTTCTGCTAGCGTTTGGACTTCTATTTCTCCGTTCTTGCTGGTTGGTCGTTCTTGATTCATTTCTTCTTCTAGGTCAGTCTTGTTGCCAAGACATTCATCAACCACAAAACCATATTATTTATTTAAACCTCTATTTACTTAACTAACATCTTCATCTAACTAAACACAGCGCGCGTGTGCAGTGAGCTCCAGCTAAGGCAGATAGGCCTTATCTGCCTGCCATCCAAGCTGAAATTGAAAGCAAACCAGGTCCCACGTCACTTCACGTATTTCGCGGTCTTTCTGTAATATTCCATGGAAAGTCCCACCCGTGATATGAAAAGGGCCATCCCTATAGAAATACAGGGGGTTGACAATAATCTATACATAGATTATGTAACAATTTTACCCAGGACATTAAGACCCTCAGCCATCGCCTTTTAGCACTTATATGATAAAAAGGGTTACGGCTTGCCATAAGGGGGAATAGGATCAGGACAATCATATAAGTGCTAGGGCTTGATGTGATTTGTCTTAACCTGATTTTAATTTGACACTTTATTACAAATAGATTATATCAGGCAAACACTGAGGGAGTCTATCACTTTTTAACGAGCGTTAGACCAGAGAGATTGTTTTGCAGACGCAGAGCGCTACATCTACCATCAGCTCCCAGATGCTTTCTTAAACAGATCAGATTAGCCAAACTTTGCTGGTGACTACTTAATCAACAGCAGGTACTGTAAGCAACCCGAGTCCTTTGTTTATCAAAATGACTCAATTCAGCATTAAATGACCCGAAAAAGTTTGATATGCCGCAAAATAAAACAGCCAAGCTTTGCTACTCATGCACTAAGTCAGCAAGGACCAGTATTAAAACCTAGGCGGATGCTCTACTGACTGAGTTAAACCGGACCCTCTCTATGTTGCATAGTCTATTTGGTAGCATAGATTGTTGACAAACACCTGTAGAATAGGGCTTTCAAATCAGCACGTAGACGGCAGTTTCCGTGGAAAAATACAAGACATTGGTAAAACTGGAAATCTCGCATGTTACGTGATTTTGACTACGGTCAGTTGACAGTCAAACTCCAGTTGGAACACATGTGTTTTAGCCCGGCTGTCAGCTCCGCGTGATGATTTAGTTACAAAAGGCAAATAAACCTTTGAAAAGCACCAAGCAACAAGTATTGTTAGCTTTAAAATAGAAATATGGATCCTTTGAAAAGCAACAAGATTATTTATCAATTAAGCATACCTTAGTAGAAAATGAACAGCCAGACAAAAGAAAGAAGCAATAAGTACATAGATAATCACGGCAAAGTAGAAAGAAGTAGAATCCAAGATGGCAACTGGAATGAAGAACAAGAAATTATGTATTTATCTAATATCTCTCTGATACTCTCTCCTCTCTCTATCACATAAGAACTGTTGCGTATATACCCAATGAGGGTATATGGCATTGTAACAAATATTTGCAATGCTGGATTAGGGATTTGGGTATTATTTTCAATAGGCCATATGACAATGAGTTATATATCCCTTAACATATATTGGGTATATAATGGGAAAGAGAGACAGACAGAGTAGAGATGGGATGAGAGCTCCAAATAAATAAAATACATCATTCTTGAAGATGTTGCATAATCTATGTAGTAGCATAGATTGTTGACAAACACCTGTAGAATAGGGCTTTCAAATCAGCACGTAGACGGCAGTTTCCGTGGAAAAATACAAGACATTGGTAAAACTGGAAATCTTGCATGTTACGTGATTTTGAGTTAGTTAGTTAGTTAGTTCAGTTTCAGCCGAGATGTGACATAGGATAGACATATCCTACGGATGACTGGAGTCAGCTTCGCGCGACAAGTTGGGCAAATAAATCTTGTACAAGAAAATACGTGTAGTGAATTAATTGCATGGCGAAAAGAGTTAGCCCAGAAGAAGAAGCCCTTTGAAGAAAGATAAAACAGACAAGACGTAGACAACATGACCGGAGACAAGACTAGACAAGGTAGAATTCAACATGACGACTAGACGAGAACAGCAAGTAAGTTAAGTATCTGTCAATATCTCTCTGATGATACGCACCTCCCCTCTCTCTCTCTCTATCATAAGTACTCTTGGGTATATACCCAACGAGGGCATATGGTATATAACAACTATAATGCACTGATAATTTTTCCCACTCAAGTTAGTAATCTTTTTAGTACTCGTCTAAATTAAGAATATACGTCAGAATAATTGAATAACCATTGAAAAAAAGGTTGTTAGTTAACTAGAAAAATAGAACATGCTCTGCGATTTTTTAGATAAATGCAGACATGTGCACTAGTATCAATGGGGAAAGAGAAAGTTGTGGGAATAATTTGCTATTATAAAGTGTACTGTAACCCACCACTTAAACTTATAGACTCTGCGTGTCAGCGTGGATTCAATCAGCCAATCAACGCGCTCGAATACGTGATAGTTAACTATTTAATTGACGATCTTGAAAGCCGTTCAGTTGCTAGTATTCGATATGGACAGATCAACAACCAAGGATTCTGCCTAACGCTAAGGAACACAAGGGATTCTACCGAACACTAAGGAACACAAGGGATCTCCACTGTAAAGTTCTCCCACCTTTTTTTCTTCTTTTAGACTAATAAAGTTCCCAGATACTGTGATACTGAAGACATCAGGAGATCTCTACTGTGTATGAGGCAAGATGAAATTGTGCATAGCTCACATGTTCTTCAGCAAGACCACTGGGCAGTGGTCACTATCCATTTAATTTTTTATGGATTAAACTGTCGCACAGTTTCGAGGTCAGTTTCTCAGAAATGACAAAATAATCCAGACGCCTCGAAAGAGAAAGAAAAAAAGAAAATAAGAAAGAATTAAACAAGTTGTTTTTCTATTAGAATCAAACTCAGTGGATAAAACTTTTGGAGATATAGCAATAATGAAATTAAAAAAAACAAACAGAAGAAACTATTGAATAGAAGAAATGAAATCATATTCAAATGTAAGCATGCTAATAATTTAAAAATGGCCACAAAAATCGTAATAAAAGTTCGGGTAAACGGGCCATGCTTTCGCATTTCGCAACGGTAAAAGTTCAGCGTCGGGTTACCCTTACCACGCTTTTAACCTGATTTAATATGTAAAAAACATTGAGAATCTTTCTCTTCACCGTAACCCAAATATTATTGTCAGGCTGTACGTGTAGTTGAACAGAAATGAACAATAGTTATAAGCAACTGTCCTCCACCCCCACCAAAAAACAAAAAAAAAGAAGAGAAAAACAAAAGCGAAAAGATTTCACGGAAATACTATGAAAACAGCATCGGGTAGATAAAAGTTCCTCTTGTTTTACTTGTACAATTCATTGTATCAATCAAGCAGAGCATTTTCGATTCACAATGACTCTTCCCATCATGCATTGCGTGTGGCGAAACAAAAGGCTGCAACAATTCACAGTGAAAGTAAATGCACACATTTTACATAGAGAAGAACAATGACGTTACGTCAGGTGGTTTCTTCTCGGTAAATGTTGGACAGGTTTGATTAAAAAAAGCAAAAAAAAAAAAAGGCAACAAAAATAGCACTCGTTGCCTTCGGTATTTTGGTGGCTTTGTTTTAATGTCTGAATATAGTTGCAATGATGATAAGTTAAAAAAGATACTAACATACAAAAGCTTGTGCTAGGAAATGTTGGTTTTAGGTTATGGAAAGTTCGGTCGTGAAATTTTGGTTGGGTGGTTGGTTGACTGGTTTTCGAGGCATATTAAACTAAACTGGATTGACTTTTTTAATGAGGAGTTCGCTCTTTCGTTTTTTGTAGAAAGAAATTATACGGTTTCAATTAGATAATAATGCGCATTTATAAACAACTAGAAGAGGATACCCAGCATCGCCTAGGTAGAGAGGGGAGCTAAAGTTAGTCTCGCAGATCCATTATTAGGATATATTGGTTTTAGGTTATGGAAAGTTCAGTCGTGAAATTTTGGTTGGCTGGTTGGTTGGTTGGTTGGTTGGTTGGTTGGTTTAAACTGGGTTGACTTTTTTAATGAGGAGTTCGCTCTTCTTTTTTTTTTGTAGAAAGAAATTATACGGTTTCAATTAAATAATAATGCGTATTTATAAACAACTAGAAGAGGCTACCTGCGTCGCCTGGGTAGAGAGGGGAGCAAAGTTAGTCTCGCAGATCCATTATTAGGATATATTGGTTTTAGGTTATGGAAAGTTCAGTCGTGAAATTTTGGTTGGCTGGATGGTTGGTTGGTTTTGAGGCATGTTAAACTGGGTTGACTTTTTTAATGAGGAGTTCGCTCTTTCTTTCTTTTTTTTTTTTTTTGTAGAAAGAAATTATATGGTTTCAATTAGATAATAATGCGCATTTATAAACAACTAGAAGAGGCTACCCAGCGTCGCCTGGATATAGAGGGGAGCAAAAGTTAGTCTCGCAGATCCATTATTAGGAAATGTTGGTTTTAGGTCATGGAAAGTACGGTCGTGAAATTTTGGTTGGCTGGCTGGTTGGTTGGTTTTGAGGCATGTCAAATTGGGTTCGCTCTTTCATTTTTTTGTAGAAAGAAATTATACGGTTTCAATTAAATAATAATGCGTATTTATAAACAACTAGAAGCGACTACCCAGCGTCGCCTGGGTAGAGAGGGGCAGCATTATTACTGAATAAAGAGTTGATCATCGCAGGATGCCCATTAAAAAGACCTTGCATTGACCCGGTTACGTAAGATGAAAAAGTGCACAGACCTTCTGAAAAGAAAAAATAATGTATCCTATTTAAGATATTAAATGCAAAAAAAATCCATATTGTTACTATTTGAATTTTATTTTTTAATTATCTTCAAGAATATAAATCAAATCTTCATTATTTTTGCTCAAAGACCAAGCCCTGATGATATTTAATGTGAACAGATATATACTTTGTCGTTAATTGTTCTACTTTCTAAGTTTCCTCCGGACATACATATACATAACTGCCCTTTATATATGTACTAGCAGTGGCTACCCGCCGTCGCCTGGGTTGAGGGCGATTTTTAAAAAGTTAGTCCCGCAGATCCATTATTACTGAATCGTGAGTTGAATCCTCGTGGGATGCCCTATTTAAATCCCTATGTAAAAAAAAAAAAAATAGATGCATTGATCCAGCTACTCTGAAAAGAAATGTTAATGTCTACTATCTAAAATATTAGATGAAAAAGAAATCCATACTGTTATCATTTAAATTTTATTTTTTAATCCTTTTCACGAATATAAATCAAATCTTTATTATTTTTTCTCAAAAACCAAGCACTGGTGATATTTAATGTGTATATATATTTAGCTTGTCGTTAATTGTTTTACTTTCGAAGTTTCCTCCGGACATACACATACACACAACTGCTCTTTATATAGGTATGGATTTCCATAATTTTTTCCATCTTTTCTTTCTTTATTTCCTTTTCTTTAATTCTATATATCCACTGACAAATATTTTTGTATGATAATTTTTCTAACTTAAAAATAAATCATAACCTTAGTGTTGTTTATCAGGTAGCTTAGTGAAAAGAAAAAAGTATTGTCTACTATTCAAAATATTAAATCCAAAAGAAATTCTATGCTGTTATCATTTGAATTCTATTTCTTAATTATCTTCATAAATATAAATCAAACCTTAATTATTTTTTATCATAAACGAAGCCCTGGTGATATTTAATGTGTATATATATTTACCTTGTCGTAATTTTTTTTTTTCGAAGTTTCCCCCGGACATACACATACACACAACTGCCTTTTATAAATGTATAGATAGATAGATTATATCTTCAAGTGAGAAAATTCCTAATCTTATTATAATGGAGATTGTGTGTTTGTTTGTCTATAACCGAAACTATATCACTACTCAAGCCAAAATTCCCCTTGTTATTTACATCACATTCTCCACGATTTTATTTCATTTAAAGCCTTAATTATTAATAATTTTTTTACATTAATAATACTGTTGGTCATATCTACATACTGATAACTTGCAATTTATATATTTATATATACAACAAAATAACGGTTTACAGTGTGAACAGAAAGGCTAATTTGCAAATTGATATTCAAAATTTGATTTTAATAAATGTGCTTGCTATTATTGATTTCTAAATGTTTGGTTTTATCTCAATAATATGAGCAAAAATCTTAAAAGAAATCCATTAACAAGAAGAAATAACTAATTTTATTTTTATTTCCTATTTGAAATAAATCGTTAAATTAGGACATTTAAAATGAAAGACGGGAAGTGATGGAAGAGTAGGTTTCACTTGTTTTATTTTTCGATTATACTCCCATCTGTTTCAAATATTCATATCTGCATTCTTACTTAATTCATTAGCCTTTCTAATTAAATATGATATTTTATTACATTAAAACTTAAATACTTGCACCCAGAGGGTGCATATATTTGCTTGTACAAATAATTTGCTCATTTTTCTCTACTTTGTTACGGTCTTACTGTCGTATATCCTTTCTTTACTTTCTTTCTATCTATTCTAGGGTCTGGACTTCGTCTTGGGGACTTCGTGTCTGGTCTTCCGTTGGGGATTTCTCTTTATCAGAAGCCCTGTGTCATTGGTAGTTTTTAGATAATAACACAAGACTTCGATTTACTTAGATCATATTTTATTCTGAAATCCCCACCAGACTACCTGCGCAGATTGAGTCGGAGCGTGAATAACACGACTTACCACCGTCGTGGTTTTGGCCGACTGACTAAAAATCTATTTCTAATCTAAACCGAAAGAGGGCCTTCTCCACCGATTCTCACGGTATCACCGGAAGGAGGATTAGGACTGAGGTCAAGCCTTGTCACTCATCCTCCAAGGCCACCGGCTGCAACTTATAACAGCCATTTTGATTTCTACACTACTGTACATAAATATTAGGAATCTGATAATTATGTAACATAACCATACACTTATACTGATATGGCTAATGCTTGGAAGAATTCTCTTTTTATTTTATCAGAGATCAGATTTCCATATGATCGAAAGCATTCCATGATTTTTCTATGCATATACTGACATCGCTTTCCGTAGATGAGATATTGGTACCTCGGTATATGGACTAATGTAATAATTTCAGAGGACAGCCTTTCTGTAATAGTGATTGAAAGTTTTATATCAATGTCTGTTGGATTATTTATGCATATAAGATGTGCTGGATTCCACCACTTAAACTTATAGACTCTGCGTGGTCGCCTGGATTAAAGCCAGCTAATCAACAACTCGAATACGTGGTTAGTTCCTAGTCACTGGAATGATATTTGCCTCTCAAACCCTCTTTCATGGGGCCAAAGAGATGATAACATGAAGGCGATAAATCTGGTGAGTATGGAGTAAGAACCCGGAGGGTGCATATATTTTCTCGTATGAATAATGTCCAATTGGATACATAGTGTAGTGGATATAGGCGTTGAGTTAATACAGTTCTAGGGAAGAATACGTTTCAGTTGTTCGATTATACCCCCCTCTGTTTCAAATCTTTTTATAAGCATTCTTATTTAGTTTCATTAGCCTTTCTAATTTAATATTCTATTTACTACATTAAATCTTAAATATTTGTTACGATTTTATAGGCCATCCTTTAGGCATCAAGCAAGAGCGCTTGTCTAGCGGATATCCTTCGTTAAGAATCCTTTGGTTGTTCCTTGGTGCTCCTCAGTATTGCAAGTCCTTTGCAAATGGACATCTCTCAGTATCAGTGCTTAAGTAGCCAATCAGCCACACATTCGGGCTGTTGATTTGCTGAGATTTAAACCACGTGACCTAGTGTAATCTATAAATTTAAGTGGTGTATGGTAGCAAGGTTTATATCACCAAATAATAGGAACCCCACGTGGTGTAATGGTTAGCAAGCTAGATTCACCGACCGTTTGTTAATGAGTTCAATTCCCACTGAGCGCTCCATACTCATGACCTTGTGCCACATCTAAGCAACGCTTAGTAGATAACAGAGGGCACCTCATGTAGTGCAATGGTTAGCAAATTAGATTAGGGACCATTGTTTGTGAGTTCGATTCTCACCGGGCGCCCCATATTCATGGCCTTGTGCCACATCTAAGCAACGCTTAGTAGATAACTGAGGACACCTCATGTAGTGCAATGGTTAGCAAATTAGATTAGGGACCATTGTTTGTGAGTTCGATTCTCACTGGGCGCCCCATACTCCTGGCCTTGTGCCACATCTAAGCTACGCTTAGCAGATAACCGAGGGTACCTCATGTTGTATAATGGTTAGCAAACTAGATTAGGAGACCATTATTTGTGAGTTCTATTATCACTGGGCGCCTCATACTACTGGCTTTGTGCCACATCTATGCTAAGCTTAGTAAATAAATATATCACCAAACAACCCGGAAGGTGCATATATGTGCTAATTGGAATAAAAGATTCGAAACTATTGTATTCTGTCCATGTTCCTTTGTCCGAGAAACTTTCGAAGTCGGAAAACTTTGAAGTCGATTTCGATGAAAACTAGAGAATCAATGAATATCCTTTCTGATTTTATCAACATATGAAGTCGTCAGAAAACTCCTTGCCAACAAATATTATCTTCGATTTGGCACAGCTCAATGGCGTTCATAAGCTTCTCAGTGAAACTAGCAAAATCAAATACAGTGGTGGTAAACCCACTCCATGTCTGCATATTCATAGATTTATGTATATGAATTCTTATAATCAACTTCTCATCATTGCTCAATATCTCTGTGTCTCTGTATGTACAGTGATGCTACAGCCAGCGGGAAATTCAGAGATACTGATAGGTACGTGTCCCTGACGCAAAAAAATCTAAAAGAATGCTGTGAAATTGTATCCATGTGACCCATTGTTTTTCTATTTTCTTCCCTCACCATTTCAAGCTAACTGGAAATATATTTCAATAATTTCTTAGAAGGGAATTAGACAGGATAGGTTACAAGGTAGGAGTTAGACGGCTTTAGCTGGGACCCATAAATTTTCCCGGGGATTCAAAGCAAATATGTACGTCCCAGGACGCCCTAAATCAAAAAGCTATCAGCATCACTGGATTTATTCAGGTTCCCTGCCAGCATCACTGGTTTTATTCAGGTTCCCTGCCCTATAAAGTGTACAATTAATTCATCACTGCAAACTGCCATCATTTATTTTTAATATTGCCATTCAGTTTCAAGACTGGAGAAAATTTAACTCTGTTGGAGTTAGAAGGGTTGGTTGGATTTTACAGCATGTCAACCCTTGTTGGGTTATTTTTTTTTATGTTTTAATAATAATATATAAGTTATGTTAGAATCGTAGGAAATTGACTCGTCGATCAGAGTTCAAATCCTGGACAAGGTTGTTTGAATTTCACAGTGTTAATGTCCTTTGGAAAGGTATGAATCCAACTATCCTC
>CM042167.1:78686847-78691847 GCA_023376005.1 Doryteuthis pealeii
TTTTCTTTTTAAGACTCATTTTTAAACACATTTTCTTTAAACTCATTTTATTACCCAATGATGGGACCATAACAGGTACCACCACTTTGAGGCAATGTGGACCTGGGAGTAATGGTGATGAAGAGGTGCTCCACATTCCCCGAGCTCCAAAACTGGAACTTCACCATCAGATAGAGTTTAACATTCTACCCAGGACATGAAGACCCTCAACCACAGCCTTTGGTGGTTGTCATAAGGGTAATAGGGTTGAGACAATGTAGGTGCTAGGGCTTGACGTACCAGTCAACTGATAGTAGGGGGCTTCTCCAACCACCCGTCTAGCCTAAATAAGGGCCAAAGTAGAGTGCTGCATGTCATGGACTACTCAGCCACCAGGGTTCCGTCCTTAAGCAACATGGGTCGCCACCCACGGCTAACAGGTGGTCCTATTGGAGGTGCAGTCGGCGTATACTAATGCCTGTTTTTGTTCTGGGAAGATGACTACGAATTCTGAGCTCTGAAATCTGTCTAGAAAGGGTTGTGCTGTTTCGTTGTTAAGTGTTAAATAATGGTCTGTGTGTGTATATCCTCTGTTTCCAGTGAACTTCTTTTACGCCTATATATATTTTTTCTCTGTTTTCTTAAGAACTTAGGTCTCTCGTCTAAAAGAAACGTCAATGGATGAAATTAACTTTAGAAATGACTGGTTCTGATTCAACAAATCTGTTTATAATATGGGTTATAGGATTTCTGATATAATATCATTAATATTGGTTTGTCTTACTTTCGTATCTATCTATCTCAGACTGTCCGTGTCTATCTATCTATCTATCTATCTATCAATCTCAGTTTGTTCGTATCTATCTATCTCTATCTATCTAGTGCGTTCGTATCTATCTATCTATCTCAGACTGTTCGTATCTATATATATATATATATATATATATATATATATATATATATATATATATATTATATATATATATATATATATATATATATATATTTTATCTATCTATCTCAGTCTGTTTGCATCTATCTATCTCAGACTGTTCGTATCTCTCTATCTGACTATCTATCTATTAATCTATCTCTGTTCGTATCAATCTATATCAGACTGTTCGTATCTATCTATCTATCTATCTATCTATCTCAGTCTGTTCGTATCTATCTATCTATCTATCTATCTATCTATCTATAACTTAATAACAAAGAATAATACAACAGTCCGAATAATGTAAATAATAGAAATTATCAAGCCTCATCTCAAAAGTCCAGACGAATAGAAGTGGTACTATTTAACACATAGCTGGGGGATGTGGGGTTCATACATTTGCCAAGGGTATTAGTTAAAAAATGAACGTATGGCGCGGCTGGAGTTCGAACACGCTTACTACGATTCAACAGCCCTGCACGTTACCCCCAACGTCACGGGACTCCGCACAGGAGAGTGGTGAGATGTTGCTATGATTGTAATGTACAAGGGCTGATAGGGACGTTTATGGAAATTATCGGTGTAATGTCCTGTTATCTGTGCTTGGTAAAGTTTTATGAGTGGTCTTATGAGATCGTTTGTTCTGTCACAATGCTGATTATGTCCTTCCGGGTTGGCAATCTGGTTTCCGCACTGGTTGTGATGATACGACCTTCTTTGCAAGTGCACAGAGCAGGGTATGGATTTGTATCAAATCTCCATTGACCTAATTAAAGGATTTGATAGTATATGGGGCTCAGTCGGTATAGTGTTCGGCTAGGAATCACAAGGTTCTTGGTTCGATACCGGCCCTCGCCAACTCAGCGCATGAGTAGCACAAGGATCTGTGCGATAAAGTGAGGAGCTGATGCTAGGTGTAGCGCTCCACCTCAGATGTTAAAATAATCTCCTTGGTCTAGCGCTAGTGAAAAGGGGATAGACTCTCTAGCTGTCTAGCTAACAGGTACTACCACTCCGGGTCAGAGTAGACCTGGGAGCAATGGTGATGAAGGGGTGCTCCACATTCTCCAAACCTCCAGAACTTGAACCTCACCATCAGATAGAGTTTAACGTCATTCCCAGGATATGTAGACCCTCAATCACAGCCTTCTAGTAACCCATATGATAAAAAGGGTTGGGGCTAGCCATAAGTGCTATGGGGTTTGGGGCAATCATATAGTTGCTAGGACTTGACGTGACCAGGCGATTGACCGGAGGGGGCTCTCCGACCGCCCGTCTAGCCTAAGTAAAGGTCTAAGTGGAGCGTTGCACGGACTGCTCATCCATTAGGATTCCATCCTTAAGCATCACGGGTCACCACCCACGGCCAACAAGTAGCCCCATTTGGGGTTGGGTGGGTTACCCCTCTGCAGAGGTGCAGTCGGTGTATTCTAAAGCACCAGTTGAAATGTTAGGCAACAGACTAAATCAAATATGATTATTTGAACTACATTCAATAAGATAACGTTAATGTAGAATATATTAAGAGAATATTAACAAGTGCTTATATAAAATATTTATGAACAACAAAAAGAAAATACTTTTAAAAAATGCGTAAACAAATAAGCAATAAAATACTTTTAGAATTTTCAATAAATATTCTCTCGTGTAAAAAGCATTGTTGTATAATAACTTTCTTAATGTTTAGAGGGAGAGAGAGTCTTTCTAGCAATAAATTTATTCAAAATGAATCAGTCTCTTTTGTTGCGACTGACGAATGTACATTGCATTTATTGGAAGAGGCTATCTATATTAATCACTAATATGTCTCGCCTCTCGATGTGCATTGAGAGATTTAATGCAAACACATAATTCTTTTTTTTATTTCCTGATCATTAAATTTATTCCCAGGCTTTCTGCTATGCAATAAATAGACAATTGAATTGTCTTGTTTATATTATATACATTTCTGTTACTTATCACCCATCTTAAAAAAATAACAGTATAACTTTCTTTTCTATTCCATATTTCTTTCTATCTGTAATAATAGATGTGGTAGATATTTACCCAACACATTTGTCGCCCTGTCGGCTGGAGGTGTAGAATACGCCGACTGCACCTCTGTAGAGGGGTTTGAACCCACCAAATAGGTCCACCTGTTGGCTGTGGGTGGCCATCCGTAATGCTTAAGGACGGAACCCTAGTGGATGAGCAGTCCATGACATGCATCACCTCACTTTGGCTCTTAAACTAGACAGGCGATCGGAGAGGCCCCCTTCGATCAGATGACTGGTCACGTCAAGCCCTAGCACCTATATGATTGTCCCAACCTTATTGTCATTATGGCAGGCCCATAATTGATCTGCAATACTGGCTTGAAAAACATTCCACCACAATGAGACGCCCTATTTAGTCAACCCGTTCGTCACGGGTATTTTCTATTTACCTCTCATCCCACTTGTGGCGGCATGACACGTCACAAGATCGTTTAATGTCGGTCCACACACGAATCGAAGCTCATGAGAAGGCAGGCATAAAAATGCGTAGATTCTCTTGGCATTTGTCCTCAGAGAGGGCGCCTCATGCACTGGGCAATAAACCCAGCACTGTCCCATTAAATTAAGGGGGCAGGTGTTGCCTGGATGGATGCCACTCCCTGGGATCATGCCGTTGATTACTTTATTGGTCCAGAGGCCGAAGCCACTGGACACAAGTTTGCTAAAGAACCAGTGCTTTATATGTGGGAAGCGCGTGGTGTAATGGTTAAAATCATGGGAAATGGACTCGTCGCCCCGAGTTCAAATCCTGGATGTGGTAATTGCATTTCACTTAGCCCTGATACCTTTGGGAAAGGTATGAATTCTACTCTCCCTCCAGCTGTAGATAAATAGTAGGACAGATTGGGCTCTTTAACCTTGGTTAGGCAACCGGTCTAGGAGAAAGAAAACTCTGAATTCAAGCCTGATGAACTCTGCTTAAGAAATTAACCTTGTGTCACATCCTGCTCGTGCGGAGGGGTTAGTAAATATATATATATATAGGAAGCGCGTAGTGGTGTAATGGTAACCATCGTAGAAAAATGGACACGACGAGACGAGTTCAAATCCTAGATGAAGCCGGTTGCATTTCACATAGCGCTAATACCATTGGGAAAGGTATGAATCCAACTACTCTCCCTATGTGAACTGTAGCTTCGTCCAGGATTTGAACTCGGGTCGACGAGTCAATTTCCTACGACTCTAACCATTACACCACGCACCTCCAATAACTATTATGTTTAGTGACTGTGAATAATTGATAATTAAATATAATGCAGAATAAGCATTAAAAAGGACTGTTTAAGTTAAATAGGGTCCTGTGTGCCTGTCAAAAATAGCTGGTTGGATTTAACGGCATGGCAACCCTTGTTGAGTTATTTTATGCCGAAGACGTTTTGTTTTATTCATACTTAATCGGTATTCAACATATTTTTAAAACTCATTTTTAGACACATTTTTTAACTCATTTTTTCTTTTAACCAATACATGAGATCCTATATATTGGCATTTCAATCTCGGAAGACTATAATAAAGTTTTCGTGCCTTTGAAGTTACAGCGGGATCCTAACAAGTACTGGTTATTTCCTATAAGTCTAAGATAAACATAACATGGTGCAAAAAACTTGCAGGGAGTATAATAATAATAATAATAATAATAATAATAATAATAATAATATCACCTTATCCCAGCAAGAAGACCAGACCTAGTGTTGATAAACAAAAAAGAAGGAACTTGTCAACTGGTGGATTTTACAGTGCCAGCAGATCACAGGGTGAAGCTAAAGGAAAATGAAAAAATGGACAAATATCTGGACCTTACCAGAGAACTGAAAAAGTTATGGAATATGAAAGTGAAAGTGATACCAATTGTGGTTGGTGCACTTGGAACAGTCCCAAAAAGATTAGAAAAGGGTTTGGAAAGTTTGGATATCAGAGGAAGGATTGAAACCATTCAGAACACTGCACTGCTGCAATCTGCCAGAATACTCAGAAGAGTCCTGGAGACCTGAGGAGACTTGATGTCACTCAGACTCCAGTGAAAGATCATCAGCTCATGCTGATGTGAAAAC
>CM042167.1:78699347-78706847 GCA_023376005.1 Doryteuthis pealeii
ACTCCATCGTTTTTCCTAGACGGAAGGATGCCAATAACAACAACAAGATCAATTCTATTCAAAGAATTGTAATCAACATATTTAGTCTAAAACAAACATTTTTATGCTAGTTGTAAAATCGCTAATTCTTATCATTGCCAAGAAAATTAAATGAAAGAAAAATGGTTTATGTTCTTCTTGTTCTTTTGAGAATTTTTTTCATTCTTTTTGGTGGGAAGAGAGTGCACAGCTAGTGAAGTCTTCTTGCATTCAGTCTCTTTTTTATTTTTAAGTTTTATTTATTTTTTATTTATTTTTTAAGTTCCTGCAATTAAATTTTGCTTAGAATTGAACCAGCCATGAGAGAATGTTTTTTTGTTATTTTCTTTAACCAATTCTAAATCAAACCTGAAATAAACTTGGTATCATCATTTTTCATGGAAATCCAAAGTCTTCCTAATGTTAATTGCCTGGCTAGAAATTTCTGGTTTTCATTTAAAATATTAAAATGATTTTATTTTTTCATTGTCCTTTTAAATTGAACCAATTTGCTGACATATTTACCAGGAAAAACCTCAATCCCATAGAATTATACTATCACTATTGGACCAGGTTAGATCAGTCGGTAGAGCGTTCGGCTAGAAACCACAAGGTTCCTAGTTCGATACTGGTCCCCACCAACTCAGCGTATGAGTAGCACAGGTATCTGTAAGGAGCTGATGGTAGGTGTGGCACTCCACCTCAGATGCTAAAAACTATTTCCTTGGTCTAGCGCTAGTGAAAAGGGGATAGAATCTCTCACTGATTGGATGATACCGACTTTAGGCTACCCCGACGACTTTACTTTTACTTACCCTGTTTGATAGTAAGGATGGTATTCTTTAGATTATAGGTTGCCCATTGGAGGTGGACTATGAGTTGTCAAACTATACACCCAATTAACAATTGACCTTGTGGGGTTGAATAAATTTTCTGCACTCTATATCTGAATTTAATCGACTCGGCATCTTGATTTCAAATCCTGGACAAGGCTGTTTGCATTTCACATAGCACTAATACCCTTGGGAAAGGTATGAATCCTACTATTTTCTTTCCAACTATGGATAAATTGTACAGATGACTAGGCTCTTTAACCTTGGATCATCATCATCATCATTATTATTATCATTATTATCATCCTCATCATCATCGTTATTATTATTATCATCATCATCATGATCCTTATTATTATTATTATACAAAAAATTGTCATATTTTCCCGCCCATCTCTCTATTTCCGATCGGCGCCATTTTTCACATCGATTCGATTTCTTCGACTCTCCGCTTTAACCTTGTAACCAGTCTAGGAAAAGGGAAACGATCCAAGCCTGTTAAACTTGTGTCACATACTGCTTATGCGGTGGGTTAGTATATATATATATATATATATATATATATATGTGTGTGTTGTTGTGTGTGTGTGTATGTATTTAGCTAAAACCTCCCCATGAGTTGGATGTGGCACAAGGTCAAATTAAGAGGAGTTTTACAAGTTTAAATTCAGAGATTTCCCTATCTTAGTCCGGTTCCAATAGCAAGGTTAAAAATCCCAGTCAGCCCTAATATTTACCCAAAGCTAAAGAGATAATAGTATGATTCATACCATTCCTAGGGGTATTAGCATGAAGTGAAATGCAAATATTCTCGTCCAGGATTTTAACATGGCTCACCGCATCGTTTTCCTATTAACCATTAACCAGGTAACCATTATGCCATGCGCCTCCACACACACACACACACACACACACACACACACAACACAAACACACAACGTTTGGCTAGAAACCACAAGGTTCCTAGTTCGATACCCGCCCTCGCCAACTCAGCGTATGAGTAGCGCAAGGATTTGTGCAGTAAAGGGAGGAGCTGATGGTAGGTGTGGTGCCCCACCTCAGATGCTAAGATAGTCTCCTTGGTCTAACGCTAGTGAAAAGGGGATAGACTCCCTCACTGCATGGCTGATACCGACATTAGGCCAGCCCGACGACTTACGACTTTACGTATATATATAGTCATCTGTAGACAGTCCTGTTTCTACGTATCACATCTCAGTACGGCTAGACGTAGCAGACTACCTTCAGCTGGGATCAAAATCCGACCGATTTTTCATCAGCCAGTACCCAAACCGTGCCATCAGTACACTCATCAGCAGTAGAAGGAATTTATACAGGTGTGTGTGTGTGTTTGTGTCTGTGTTTGTGTGTGTGTGTGTCTGTGTGTGTCTGTGTTTATGTGTGTATGCATGTATTTACAGAATACCTCGATTAAAACATTGTGGAGAAAGTGAAAGAAAACGTCTATATGATTGCCTATAGCAATAATAACACGACACACACACACACACACACAGAGAGAGAGAGAGAGAGAGAGAGAGAGAGAGAGAGAGAGAGAGAGAGAGAGCATCAAATATTCTGATAAGATAGAGAATGTACGTCTGTAAAAGAGAGACACATTATGAGAGTGAATAAGAGAGAGAGAGCATCAAATATTCTGATAAGATAGAGAATGTACGTCTGTAAAAGAGAGACACATTATGAGAGTGAATAAGAGAGAGAGAGCATCAAATATTCTGATAAAGATAGAGAATGTACGTCTGTAAAAGAGAGACACATTATGAGAGTGAATGAGAGAGAGAGCATCAAATATTCTGATAAAGATAGAGAATGTACGTCTGTAAAAGAGAGACACATTATGAGAGTGAATAAGAGAGAGAGAGCATCAAATATTCTGATAAAGATAGAGAATGTACGTCTGTAAAAGAGAGACACATTATGAGAGTGAATAAGAGAGAGAGAGCATCAAATATTCTGATAGAGATAGAGAATGTACGTCTGTAAAAGAGAGACACATTATGAGAGTGAATGAGAGAGAGAGAGAGAGAGAGAGAGAGAGAGAGAGGAGAGAGAGAGAGAGAGAGATTGTGTGTGTGTGTGTTTTACAGTTTAAAAAATATCACAATGAAAACATGGTAGCGAAAATGACATGAAACGTCTATATGATTCCTTAGAGCAATAATAACATGTCAGAGAGAGAGAGAGAGAGAGAGAGAGAGAGAGAGAGAGAGAGAGAGAGAGAGAGAGAGAGAGAGAGAGAGAGAGAGAGGGGGGGTTGATTTTCGATCAACACACGCCAATAACACCAACTGATCATTGAACCTGATCTTTTCCCTTATTATAATTATTTCAAAGAAGACCTTTTTACTTCCGTGTTGTTTCAGTGTCATGCCTAGATCAAACTTATCACCAACAATGAGTGCTCATTAGTCAAACATTCTGCCGTGCCAAAAATAAACCTTGGAGGCAGAGATGCAAACAAGTCTAAAAACCGATTTCTTCAAACGTTGGCACGCACGGAACCAGAGACGCTGTTGAATAATGACGGCGTTCGTAATTGGTAGCACGCACCTAAAGCTAAACATTCATATAAATTAGTCAGCGGTTTTTCATAGCAATGAGCAGTTGTTTGTGTGACTTTGTATGTCCTGTGGTATTATGTCAATGATTATAGACCCAGTGTTAATATAAAATTGTTAATGATAAGTTCCGTGAGTGTGCCCACGGACACTTTCCCTTTCTTTTATATTTCTGTGTTCCAGTCAATAACAATAATTGTAAATCTATTCTGTCCTCTAGAAACGGCCAAATTTTGTTATAATACCCCACAATAAATAGGGATGTACAGATTCAGATGGATAGATAGATAGTCATGTATATATATTTACCAACCCCTCCGCACGAGCAGGATGCGACACAACGTCAATTTCTTAAGCGGAGTTTATCAGGTTTGAATTCAGAGTTTTACTTCACCTAGACTGGTTACCAAGCCATTGTTAAAGAGCTCAGTCTGACCTGCTGTTTACCCATAGCTGGAGGGAGAATTGGATTCATACCTTTCCCAAGGGCATTAGCGCCATATGAAACTCTGGTCGAAGAGTCCATTTCCTACGACTCTAACCATTCGACCACGCGCCTCGTGGTAATCGTAGATAAGGTCCCGTAGATAGATGTGTATAAAATTAAAGTCGTCGGGGCGGCCTAATGTCGGTATCAGCCAATGAGCGAGGGAGTCTATCCCTAGCGCTAGACAAAGGAGCGCCACTCTTACCATCAGCTCCTCACCTTACCGCACATATCCATGTGCTACTCATACACTGAGTTGGCGAGGGCCAGAATTGAACTAGGAACCTTTTCGTTTCTAGCCAAACGCTCTACCAACTGAGCTAACACGGCGAGATAAATAGATAAATAGATAGATAGATTGATGTTTATAGTCTGAGCAAAAACCAAACTATCACTTTGGTACAAATAATGTTCAATATATGTGAATTAATAATAGAAATCTTGAGATGCAGTGCCACATCGGGATATTGATCTTGCTATGAAAAGAAAACCATCAATAACTTAGAATTGGTTAAATTTAAGACTTTGTTGTTAGTATTATTTCATTCCTTGGGAAAATGCTTTTATAAACCAATTTTTAGTAGGGAACCTCTAGAACTCATTTTATAGACAAGAACAGATTACATAAAGTCGCCATTTTTCGTGCCTGTCACCCCCCCCGCAAAAAATATGGAGTGCTAGAAATCGACATAACTTCGCCAATTTTTAGAATTGGAAACTCAAATGTTGGGGACTGTCTAACTTTAAAATAATCCCGACCTGGACACAATTTCAGAACAAAATCGAAGTGGGTGGCAGACATGGCTTGGTTGATTTGACATGGAATTACCCAGATAAATATGTTGAAAAATGAGTAAGAGGTGTTTAATCATGCGAAGAATAATATATATATATTATATATATATATATATATATATATATACATATTAAAGAAATGGATACAATAGAAACCTACTCGAGCTTCACCATAAGGATCTTCAGGGTTAAATCCACTGAATTAATCGAGGTACCGATTAATTGCAGCCGATTACACGTGTGTTCATTGAATAAGATATCTTATTGAATAGATATCTTATTCAATGAACACACGTGTAATCGGCTGCAATTAATCGGTACCTCGATTAATTCAGTGGATTTAACCCTGAAGATCTTTATAGTAAAACTCGAGTAGGTTTCTATTGTATCCATTTCTTTAATAAATTTGCTCTACTTTGTATTGAGCACATTGTATTTGTTTTATCGCGGACTTAACCCCTGGATTTTGTGCACCTCCAACGATCGTGCCCATATTCACCGGTAAGCCACCTTTTATCTCTCTCTCTTCTCTCTCTCTCTCTCTCTCTCTATATATATATATATATATATATATAAATTGGTTTAGTGGTTGTTTTGAAGACTCTCAGAATGCAAGTGTAAATAACAACTTGATAATTATGATGTCGTTCATTTACCTTTGATTTATTCTCTTAAGAGAATAAATTCTTTTGGCGGGGTGACATACGGTGGTGGAATTTATGCCCGCTAAGTAGGATTTAACCAATATATATATATATACATATATATCAGCGTTTCTGTTTTAAAAGAACCTCATTTTGAATTTGTTTTCGTTGTTGTTTACAAAGTTTTTCTTAAGAGAATGTTTACCTGGTTAATGAAATATCTACTTAAATTACGAAAGAGGTAAGTTTAATTGAGTTATTCTAGTGAAATTAAATAGGTGTAATAAATTTGAAAATTTAGATGCATAAAATAGATTTATATGATTAAATTTAGGTAATATAATTTTAAAACTTGATTGCGTGTTATAGTTGAGTGTCATCTTTTTTATTGTGTGTATTTGTGTTTGATATAAACGAAAGCATAGTAAAATAGATATGCAGACATAGATAAGAAGACAGATATAGATGTCAAAACATGAATATATAAACGTAGATATTATGCGACGAGGATATATATATATATATATATATATATATATATATATATATATATATATATAAAGTTTTGTAAAAAAAAAACAATATGTTAAAAGTTTTGCTGACAGAAATCTGTTTTGACATTATGCAGATGTATTTATCAAAGAAACATTGTAAACGGAAAAACGAAATAAATATATCATTAATCACGAGGCACAGAACGCTCTCGAACAGTACCGGAATTTTCAAAATTTTTTTTTTTTTAAATGCGTATTTATTGATAAAAATAAAATAAATTTTATTTAAAAAAATTATAAGCATTTTTATCATAAAAAAAAATCAAAAGAGTCTGCAGTAAATGTATATGAATATAAAAAGTTCAGGAAAATGTTCCGGTTACAAATGAAAGTTTAAAAAATATAACAAGTTCAACAACAGGAATCTGCAATGATGATAAACTCGCAGTGTCGGGATCCTTATTACATTTGAAATTTGAGCCTCCGGTGATATGATTTAAGTAATTCCAATTTTGTTTTTTCTGTGGACAGTATGAAAGGTAAAATGGATATTGAATCCGACAATATGTGTAGAAAGTTTTAAACTTTCATTTGTAACCGGAACATTTTCCTGAACTTTTTGATATTCATATACATTACTGCAAACTCTTTTGAGTTTTTTTATGATAAAAATGCTTATAATTTTTAAAAATAAAATTTATTTTATTTTTATCAATAAATACGCATTTAAATTTTTTTTTGAAAATTCTATTCGAGAGCGTTCTGTGCCTTGTGATTAATGATATATTTATTTTGTCTTTCCGTTTACAATGTTGCTTTGATAAAGACATCTTCATAATGTCGAAACAGATTTCTGTCAGCAAAATTTTAATATCTTGTTTTTTCTACAAAACTTTCTACACATATTGTCGGATTCAATATCCATTTACCTTTCATATATATATATATATATATATATATATATATATATATATATATATATATATATATATATATATGGGAAAATGGGATTGGAATGAATCCGACAGAATGAGGTAAAATAAGGAATGAAAGAACAAAAACTCAGACAAAAATGTGTTGTATATTTCGGTGGAATATTAAGTTCCGCTTCCTCAAGCCTTTATTGAATGATTAGGATCATACAAGTGTTTTATAGAAGGGGGGAGTAGGCGGGTGGGTAAGTTTTGTGGTTACCCACACTCACTAAGAGTTTACATACTCTAGTACTCCTTAGAGAGTTCTCCAAAGGGGAGGTAATCACAAAGTAAGAGAGGTAACTCTCAATTAATTATTACACTCATATTTTAAGACTGTGAAACAATAATTTTTACTTGTGATTTTAAAAACATCTCCCTCTGCATATTACAGCAAGAATTACGTTAAATGTCATACATTTTCCCGAGTTTTATTGAATTTTAGTTCATGGAGTGGTTAAAACATGTGAAATTTTGGCCATCCCTAATTTATTATTGTTGCTAATTCAGTAGACGATTATTTCTGCTTAAAACAAATTTTGAACATGGACAATATGTGTGCACGTATATCTGTATGCTTGTACGTATGTGACTGTGTGTGTGTGTGTGTGTGTGTGTGTGTGTGTGTGTGTGTGTTGAGAGAGAGAGAGAGAGAGAGAGAGAGAGAGAGAGAGAG
>CM042167.1:78711847-78716847 GCA_023376005.1 Doryteuthis pealeii
TCTTCACATAGGTGAGTCAAAAAGTGATGCCATTTTGTTTAGGAGAGGTTTAATTACCAACACAGGAACATGTATCATACATCAAAATGAAGTGGTCTATGTGGATCACATGTCTACTTCTTCTCTACATAGTCACTGTTTCTTTCAATAGCAATGTTCCACCTTCGAATGAGAGCATGTATCCCTGCCCCGTAAAATTCTGTTGATTATTCTTTGAGCCACTCCCTGGAATAATGTTTGCCTCAGACTATCCTCTCTTCGGTCCCATGAAGAGGGTTTGAGAGGCAAACATTATTCTAGTAACGAGGAAGTGAAATCTGTAGTAAAGCAGTGGCTCAAAGAATAGTCAACAGAATTTTGGGGGCAGGGATACGTGCTCTCCTTCGAAGGTGGAACATTGCTATTGAGAGAAATGATGACTATGTGGAGAAGTAAGGATGAGACCAGCTTCATTCTGGTGTATGATACATGTTCCTGTGTTGGTATTGCTGCAATTGTGATGTGGAATCAGATGCGTTGTGCGGGTGATCTTGTTGGGGTTGATTACTCTACACTACCAAAACAGGTTGTTATGGTTAAAAAACACACTGGCTAAAACTTTAGAAAAGAACGGCTTAGAATACAATTTCAGATAACTTGTAAATAATTCATAAATTAATTATAAAACATATATGGGCTGGGTTAGCTCAGTCGGTAGAGCGTACGGCTAGAAACCACGAGGTTCCTAGTTCGATACCAGTCCTCGCCAACTCAGCGTTATGAGTAGCACAGGGATCTGTGCGGTAAAGTAAGGAGCTGATGGTAGGTGTGGCGCTCCACCTCAGACGCAAAAAACAATCTCCTTGGTCTAGCGCTATTGAAAAAGGGATAGACTCCCTCGCTGATTGGCTGATACCGACATTAGGCCGCCCCGACGACTTTACTTTAAGGGGCCGGGTTAGCTCAGTCGGTAGAGCGTTCAGCTAGAAGCCACAAGGTTCCTAGTTCGATACCGGTCCCCGCCAACTCAGCGTATGAGTAGCACAGGGATCTGTGCGGTAAAGTTAGGAGCTGATGGTAGGTGTGGCGCTCCACCTCAGATACTAAAAACAATCTCCTTGTTCTAGCGCTATTGAAAAGGGGATAGACTCCCTCGCTGACTGGCTGATACCGACTTTAGGCCGCCCCACTTCACATGAGAGTTCACATGAGAGTTCACAGTGATGCGTATACAACGCCCTTTAGACTACTTTTTTTTATAAAACATATATTTGAATATGAATATTAACATGTTTAAGATATTTACATTTTTGCCTTTGTTGGGTTCAAAAAGGTAATAATGTTAATTATAATTAGTTGAACAGACAACTCCGACCAAGTGTGTTAAATATAACAATGGACTTTAATACATGACAGCATGTGGAGAAGATACATATAAGATACATAGGAAACAACATGGTGGATATATATATTTATCAACTCCTCCGCACGAGCAGGATATGACACAAGGTCGATTTCTTAAGCGGAGTTTAACAGGTTTGAATTCAGAGTTTTCCTTCTCCTAGACTGGTTACCTAGCCATGGTTAAAGAACCCAGTCTACCCTGCTATTTACCCATAGCTGGAGGGAGAGTATGATTCATACCTTTCCCAAGGGTATTAGCGCTAAGTGAAATGCAGTTACCACGTCCAGGATTTGAACTCGGGGCGACGAGTCCATTTCCCATGACTTTAACCATTACACCACGGGCTTCCTACAACATGGAGGATATATGAGTAACACATATACGAGAAGATACAAAATGGAAGTATAGAACTTATGGAGTGTCTGGTGTACTTTGGTATTCCCGTCGATAATTAGGAGACCCTGACATCTGATCGTGGACAGTAGAGGGATGCGATATACAGGGGCGCAGAACTGTTTGAAGCTGCAAGGGTGGGCCGGGCAAAACTCAGGAGAGCGTGCCGAAAACGTGAAACTCTGCCAGTCAATTCTGGTGATGTGTGGATCTGTGAGGAGTGTGACCGGGCCCTGTTGTCAAAGGCAGGCTTGATCAATCACATGAAATCACATGAGAGCTACCCGACTACAATTGTTGTCTCTACCATGCCACACTCTGATTCCGAGCATGATCCCCAGCATGTTGACTTTTTATGTTCCTGCTGCACAAAATTTTGCCGAACAGCTGGTGGTCTCAAGCTTCACATGAGAGTTCAGAGTGATGCGTATACAACGCCTGTCAACTCAGTCAACACCGATCGTCATGTGTGCCAGATATGTTCTAAGTGTTAAGTATCTGGCCGCCATCCTTGGCCAGTTGAAAAGAACTTAAAGTAAATAAGTAAGTAAGTCCTGAGTTATAGAATCCTTTGGCAAGTGAATAAGTCCCGTGATACAATCCTACGTTCCGTCGTCCAAGAAGATCCAAGTAGTAATGATTAGGTATGACCAGAAAAGCCAGTATAAATAATAATATCAGTAGCAGAGCACTGCCAGTGATTGGACAATAGGTTTGTCACATGATTATCGCCGAGTCTATAAATACAAATGACCATTTACCACACGCCTTATATATTAAAAACGCCAACACACCCCCTTTTTTTATATAAGGTGGGTAATTCCATTCAGAAATATTAAATCCTTTCATGACTCAATACAAGACTTTGGCAAGATTGAAAGGTCATGAACGAGCGCACAAACGGAAAATGAATGAAGGAGTGGCAGTTGCCTGACAAGACGTTGCGATCAATAATCATACCTGTCCTAAACAATATAGCATTACTTTTTGACTCACCCTCGCATTTTCTTCCTAAGATAAACATCTATAATTATTACTGTTTGATCGATGACTCCATTTTGAATATGTATTTCACGCCGATCAATTCCGACCAAACTGATACGGCTTTTATCTAGTCTCAAATCTGTTCACTATTAACTCTTTGCCTACTAAATTTCCCTCGGGGCTGTACCATATTTTCTTGATATTTCTACCTCTATGATGAGATATTTCAAAGTTCAGTTATCTATTAACCCCAGAACTCATTCTGTTCAAATAAAGTCCTATTATTACTGTATTCTGAGTTTTCTGCTCAATTATAATGAATTAACCATCTGTTTTTGTACCCAAATTATTTATTTATTTTCCCATTAAACTAACCCTACACCCCAAAACAAACCCTAACCCTTGTTGGACTTTATAGAAGGGGGGGAATTTATGGGGGGAATAGATGTTCGTATCAACAAGCTCTCGCCGAGAGGGGGGCCAAAAACAAGCGAGTCCACAGTCTTCCAGCAAGCCAAACCTTCCCCTGGTCAACACGTTCCTCGTCCTTGCCTAGCTGCTGCAAAATCCGTCACCGTAGTCGAAAATAATCTCTAGCAGTTCAAAATCACATTTCTTTACTCGGTCGTTCGCGTCAGTCAACCTGCTACTGCTGACTCCTCACTGCCCAGCGCTTGACTCACATGCCATTTATGTACATATTTACCGAAACATCTTGGCACTTCGCGTCCGTTCAGTGCCTAAATTGCATCTGCTTTCGCATGCGGGAGGACGCGAGTTCGATCCCGGCTGGCAAGACAATGTCTTGCTCTTTTTCTATCTCCATTAAAAAAAATAAAAATTAGAATTAACAGTTTTATTATGAAATTTGTGTTCTCCCAACTGACAAAGTCCTCAGTGTGCAACAATCTCTCACAAAAGTACGACTCTCTTCTTAACAGCAAAACTCCTACTATCGTTCTCCCTCGGTCTGGGAGAACAGGCTCTTAAATACACAGTTAATATGTAGATGAGGGCTTCTTACCCTGGTCTGGCATTGCCCGTTTAGAACTTCAATATTCACCAGCATTTGGAGTACGCGTCAATACTGTTTACATCCGGGTTACTGCCAACAGCATTTCAGCGACGAGATGGTAGCGTGTTCAAATATCCGTGGCCACTCGCCACACTCGTCCCCCTCGCACAGGCCAAACATATCCGGACGCGCTTTGTTTGTGGGGGTTGGGAATCCGCTCGTCCACAGTTCTGCCCTTCAATTTCGCTGCAGTTGGCGAGGGCCGGTATCGAACCAGGAACCTTGTGGTTCCTAGGCGAACGCTCTACCAACTGAGCTGAACCGGCCTCAGGTATCATTGTTACATAGTTAGTAGATCCCTAATACTTTTTTAAGCTATTGTAGATATCATAATGGCGATTAGTACAGCTGATGGCCTTGAGAGTGAGTGACAACGCTTGACCTCCCTCTCACCCTGCCTTGCGGGGATGGATCGTGAGAACCGGAAGCCATGGAAGACCCTGTCTTCCGGTTTAAGGATATAGTCAGCTTAAGTCAGTTAGCAGGTAGGAGCTCGAGGTGTAAGTCGCATTTCTATGCGCATCCTGTCATCTGCGCAGATTGTCTGGTTTGGGGATTTATAAATAAAGTAACATCAACGTAAATCGAAGTCTTATATTTATTACCTAAAAACTAACAATAACACAGGGCTTCTGATAACGAGAAATTCCTAGCATGGAAAACCAGGCCGAAGTCCCCAGACGCTAGACCAGACCAAGATGTTAGAAGATATACCAGACCAAGATGTTAGAAGATAGAACCAAAGCCGGCCAGAAGAGAAGACGACTAGAAGAAGTAAAGAAAGGTATATAACGTTATATAGATTTGGTAAAGTGAAAACCCCAGTATGCAACATAATTCAATCATTTTATTTACCTTAAGTGAAGAAAAAGGTTTAAAAAGATATGAAAAGTGTTGTTTTGTTGCGTATTCGCTCGGCAATCTCAAAATCAGTCTAGTTGTAATAATTCCCCGCTGAAGATTGTTGAGACGCATTTCAAGTGTCGCAAGTTGAAAACATCTGCAGCAAAAGGTAATGATGTAAAAGACGAAAGTTAAGAGTCGTTACCCCAAAAATAAAGTTAAGAGTCGTTATCCCCAAAATAAAGTTAAGAGTCGTTACCCCCAAAATAAAGTTGAGTCGTTACCCCAAAAATAAAGTTGAGTCGTTACCCCCAAAATAAA
>CM042167.1:78721847-78731847 GCA_023376005.1 Doryteuthis pealeii
GACAACTACTGTCTACTAAGAACCACGCATGTCAGGTTCAAAGATACAAGGTTTTTTTTTTTTTAGTATAAGCCACACACAAAAGGAGTGTAACTTCTAATAAAACTAGAAAAACTAATTCAAATTTTAGTCGTCATTTCTGTGCAGGTGAGGCTCATGTATTTTGCGGCGGGGGGGGGGGGCTTTGGACACTCGCCGGTAATAGTGGACTCAACCATGCACGGGTGAATCATGGAGGAGAACAAATATAAGCAGACTTCCTTGACGCCTGGGAGTTGTCTACTAACACCCAGACACGTTACAGAAGTTACCCAACCTTTATGTCAGACTAGCAACGGCTACCCGGCGTCACCTGGGTAGAGGGGCATTTTTTAAAGTTAGTCCCGCAGATCCATTATTACTTAATCTTGAGTTGAATCCAGGTGGGATTCCCCATTTAAATTCCTATTAAAAAATAGACCTTGCATTGATCCAGCTACCCTGAAAAGAAAACTTGATGTCTAAAATCATTGAATTAAAAAAAAATACATGCTGTTATCATTTAAATTTCATTCTTTAATTATCTTCACGAATATAAATCGAATTTCTAATATTTTTGCTCAAACATCAAGCCATGGTGATACTTAATGTGCATATATATTTACTTTGTCGTCAATTGTTTTAATTTCGAAGTTACCTCCGGACATACAGATTATTATTTTTCCAACGTTCATGTACTGTGAATTTGTCGCCCCGAGTTAGACTGTCTGTACCATAAAAAGGCATTCGAGAGTGGACAACCTGAACTGTAGCAGAAAGGAAATTGGATGACTGTATATTCAAAGCGAAAATGTTTTAAATGGTCAAAACAGAGGCCCAAGTGTTACATAATTCATGGATAGTCAATTAATTATGTACGTACCTGTAGTAAGATATTTTGAATAAGATTCGTTAGATTTAAAATCGGAGGGAGTTAAGAGGGGAATTTCCATAAACGTTAGGGATATGGTTGTCATGCGGATGACCCCGTATTTAACCCTCCAATAGCGCGTGATTACAGGCGTGAGATAGTTTTAGTTCAGATGCGACCAGACTTTTGAGGAGAGCGGGCGCTATTGTTGGCTCTCGAGAGTCGCTTCCGATCCGCTGCGGAATATTGGCTGGGGTTGTTTAATAAAGACTTCAGAAAAACAACCAAGTCTTGTTAAGTTAATTAAAACTAGAGATGACAGCTGGGAAAAGAAAGAAGTAGAATCAATCCGAGAAATCAGCCCGAGGGTCAGCCCTAAGAAAAATATGGCCACAAACGAGTTAGAAGCAACGACCAACCCTCATCTAATCCTATCTAGTATGTGTGTCTCTCACCCATTATATACCCGAGATGTGGGTATACAATACAATCAGTCATTATGTATTTAGATGAGTGTCAGAACTTTTTGAGTGATCCCAGGATATAAGCAGCTGAGGTAATCTCAAGTATTTCAACATTGTCGGCGGGGCTTAGAATACGCAGACCAGATAGGATTAGATGAGGGTTCTAACTTGTTAGTCGTTGCTTCTTCTGCTTCTAACTCATTGTTCACCATATTCTTCTCAGGGCTGAATTCTCGAGCTGATTTCTCAGGTTGATTTTATTTCATTCTTTTCCCGGCTGTCATCTCTTGTTTTAGTCAACTTAACAAGAGGTAGTTGTTTTTCTGAAGTCTGTATTAAACAGACCAGCCCATATTCCGCAGCGGATCGGAAGCGACCCTTAAGAGCCGACATTAGAGCCCACTCTCCTCGAAGATCTGGTCGCATCTGAACTAAAACTAACTCACGCCTGTAATCACGTACTATCGGAGGGTTCAATACACGGTCATCCGCATGGCAATCATAGCCCTAACGGTTATGGAAATTCCCTTCTTAAAACCCTTGTAGTGGGGGTAAGAACCCTCCAAAAAGCGTGTGTGGGTATGCGACCAACTGCATCTGCTAGTGAGGATCTAGTTCTGTAATTCTGGGCAGTGTGGATTACCCCTTTATTACCATTAATTCCAAGTCAACTGTATTCATCAGGATCCCATATATGGGTCAAATGTAGCCGCGTGGTCTAATGGTTATATTCGTAGGAAATAGATTCGTCAACGCGAGTTCAATCCCGTGAAATAAGGGCCAAAGTGGACTGTTGCATGTCATGGATTGCTCAGCCAGCAGGATTCCGTCATTAAGCATCATGGGTCGCCACCGACGGCCAACAGGAGATTACATTGGGGGTACCCATCTGCAGAGGTGCAGTCGGTTTATTCTACAGTCCCGGCCGACAGGGCGGGTAACTTATTCAACTTGATTTGAGACATCATTGTATTTGCTTTTTCAATCGTCGAGAAAGTAGTACGAGTCAGATTTTTATTTCTATTTTGTGGCAGCAAAACGTCATTTTGCTTTTGCCGAGAGAAATAAAAAACTAAAGCAAATCTCTATATCACAATCCAGATTCTTTTATATTATAAGTCAGTGATTAGTTTTCTGAACTCAAACAATATCCTCAACAAGTCGTTTTCTTTTATTCTTTACCTCTTCTTATATTCCGTAATTGACACTTTCAAATTTATCTCCTCCAATTCTGCTGAAGAGTAATTTTCGCAAAAGTTTTCAGATAAAAAGTTTCTGATAGCAAAAAGAAAAAAAAAAAAAAAAAAAAAGAAAAAAAAAGATTTCTGTTAAAAATAAATTTTCTTTTATCTTCTCATGTCAATAGTTCTTTTTTTCTAATTCCCTTCTGATAGGAAACATCACCTTCCTATTATTTTGCTCGACAAATCAGGATATAAATTCGCAACCCTTTGGAACAAAAGGATGCTATCTTCTTTGGTTCATATAAAAATGTACAATGGCGATAAGATAGAACACAAATGGGATCCAGATCTTTTTTTTTAAATTAAGAAAAAAAAATTGGCTCTGCAATTGAAGCAGAATATATTTAACATCACTGAAATGAGAATAGATCAAAAGATGGTTACAGGTATTCGAGATATTCTTATATAATTACCTTATTATCAAATAAAGAATATCGTAGTCTGCAAAAAAGATTGAATCTGATATTCATGAAATATAGAATAATCAGATATCCAATGGAAGCCGTACCCCATAAATTTCGAAGCATTCAAATAGATTCAAATAATACTGGCCAATGATATTTAACATTTTTAGTGACTTAAGTTTAAGATAAGATTAATATTAAGATTAATTTGGTTCCAAAGATGGCATCCGTTTTTTTCCCCATAACGGTAGGTTTTCGTTCTATAGCACTGATAAAATCTTAATTATATCAACTACCAAATATATGTACACTTCAGGTGCAAGTATTCAAATTTTAATGTAATAAATGAATATGAATATGTAATATGAATATAAATATGAAATGTAATAAATGAATATGAAATTAGAAAGGCTAAGTAAACTAAATAAGAATACAGATAAAAGATTTGAAACAGAGGGAGGTACAATCGAAAGATAGAACAACTGAAACTTACTCTTCTATCATTTTACATCACTCCCGTCTTTGATTGCTAAATTTTCCTAATTTAATCATTTAGTTAAAATAGGAAATAAATAATAAAATCACACTTATTTTTCTTGTTAATGGATTTCTTTTAAGATTTATCCCCGAGATTTTTGCTCATATTCATTAAGATAAAACCAAACAATTAGAAATCAATAATACTAAGCATATATTTATTAAGATAAATTTTGAATATCAATATACAAATTAGCCTTCCCATTCATACTGTAAACCGCTATTTTGTCGTATATGTATATAAATACAATTGCACGTAAATGCTTTTTACAGTCTGCTTTTATACTGAAAAGGTAATTTTTGGTTCGGGTTTATCATAAAATGCATTCGATTTCTTCAGAGAGAGAGAGAGAGAGAGAGAGAGAGAGAGAGAGAGAGAGAGAGAGAGAGAGAGAGATATATATAGAGAGAGTGAGAGTGAAAGAAATAGAATATATATATATAGAGAGAGAGAGAGAGGGGGAAATAGAATATAGAGAGGAATAGAGAGAGAGAGAGAGAGAGAGAGAGAGAGAGAGAGAGAGAGAGAGAGAGAGAGAGAGAGAAAGAGAGAGAAATAAAATAGAAGAGAGAAAAAAAGAGAAAGAAGAGGAGAGAGAGAAATAGGATACAGAAAGGAGAGAGGGGGGAGAATGTAAAAAAGGAGGTGGAGGGAGTGGAAAGAGAGAGATAGAATATAGAAAGAAGTTCCTTTTTGCATTTTCGTTTAGAAGAAAAAAGAAGAAAAAAAATATTTTTTATTCTATGATCGCTGTACATACAAAATTAATAATGTATACGTAATGGCGTTAATAGAGATTGTTTGGGCCGGGTTAGCTCAGTCAGTAGAGCGTACGGCTAGAAACCACGAGGTTCCTAGTTCGATACCGGTCCTCGCCAACTCAGCGTTATGAGTAGCACAGGGATCTGTGCGGTAAAGTAAGGAGCTGATGGTAGGTGTGGCGCTCCACCTCAGATGCAAAAACAATCTCCTTGGTCTAGCGCTATTGAAAAGGGGATAGACTCCCTCGCTGATTGACCTGATTACCGACGACTTTACTTTTTTTTTTTTTGCTCCTTAACTTGAGTTATTCTCGCAACAGGAAACTTGACACTTTACTAGCCGTCTCTCTAGTGACAGGTCACCCTGACTAATTTCTGACAATCCAAAAAGTCTCGCTCCTGACTACTTTGATGGTCCGAAGCACCCCTCATCCATTTTATCCCTGGTTTATTTTGCTAGTACCTATATATTTATCAAACTCTATACATAAATAGGATGCGACACAAGATCTTAAGTTTCTTAAGCGTAGTTTAACAGGTTGGAATTTAGAGTTTTCCTTCTCTTAGAGTGGTTTCCAATCCAAGGTTAAAGACCCCAGTCTGCCCTACTATTTACCTATAGCTGGAGGGAGAATATATGGATTCATTCCTTTCCCAATATTATTACCGCTATGTAAAATTCAAATAGTCAGGATTTGAACTCGGGTCTGTTGGATTATTTATTATATATATATATATATATATATATATATATATATATATTTTAACAATCCCTCCGCACGAGCAGGATGTGACACAAGGTCAATTTCTTAAGCGGAGTTCAGCAGGTTTGAATTCAGAGTTTTCCTTCTCCTAGACTGGTTGCCTAACCAAGGTTAAAGAGCCCAGTCGGTCCTACTATTTACCCATAGCTGGAGGGAGACTAGGGTTCATACCTTTCCCAAGGGTATTAGCGCTAAGTGAAATGCAATTACCACGTCCAGAATTTGAATTTGATTATTTTTGTATATAAGGCGTGCTAGAATACACCACTTAAATTTATAGACTAATCGAGGTCATGTGATTTAAATCAGTTGTGGACCCTCTGGTGTCAATTAACAGCCCGAATACGTGGCTGGTTGACTACTTAATCACTGATACGGAGAGGCGTCCATTTGTAATCATTGACGAAGGACTTGTTTCTTTACTAAGGATATCCGCTGGATAAACGCTCTTGCAGGAAGCCTAGTGGATGGCCCATAAAATCGTAACAGGGTCGACGAATTCATTTCCCACGATTTTAACCATTACACTACGTGCCTCCATTCTTTGCTTGGTTTTGTTTCCATTTCCCACGACTTCAGCCATTACACTACGTACCCCCATACTTTGTTTTGCTAGTATATATAGTCACTGTGTAACCGAGTGCATTATAAATCCTTCGTGTCAATGCAGCTGCATAAGGATGTTCTTACATACGAGTCACTGACACAAATTTTGAAATTTGCTGTCAAACAAGAATCTTTAAAACTAGATAAGATCTGATAGAATTCCAAGCGTATCTATTTCTTCATGAATATCACATTAGTTTTTAAGAACAAGTGTTAATATTCTATTCTTATCGCTGTAATTTGCAGCAACAGCAGCAGCAGCAGCAGCGGCGGCGGCAGCAGCGGTAATATCTCCGCATGAAATTTACTTGTGTTTATTTGTTGTGTGTGTTTGTGTGTGTGTGTTTTTTTTCCTTTTATTTCCTGACTTCAGTTGCAGAAAATCTGCTTTGAATAATTTCCACAGACAATGCTTTTAAATTAAATTCATTCCTTTCTACCAACTCTTTTGCAGAAATACCAAAGAAATTTTTTGCGAGTCAATATATCATCTCACTCTCTCACTCTCGCACTCTCTCTCTCTCTCTTTCTCTCTCTATATATACATATATATACTATATATATATATATATATACATATATATACAAATACATATATATACATGTATATATATACATAAATATATATATATATATACATATATATACATATACATATATATACATAATATATATATACATATATATATATATATATACATGAATATATATATATATACATATATATAATATATATATATATATATATATATATATATATACATAAATATATATACATAAATATATATATATTAATATATACATAAATATATATATATATATATATACCATGTGCATATATACGCACACGCACATATATATATACATATATATACACACACATATATATATATACATATACACACACACACATATATATATACACACACACGCATATATACATACATATACACACGCATATATATATACTTATATATACGTGTATGCATGTGTAAATATATGTATATGTATGTGTGTATATGCATACATATAAATGCCTATATATGTATCTATCTATAAATATGTATATGTGTATACATATAAATGCGATATATGTATGTATATATATGAAAATGTGTATACATATAAATGCGTATATATATGTATATATACATATATACATACATATATATACGCATATATATACATATATATACATACATATATATACGTATATATATACATATATATACGTATATATATATACATATATATACGTATATATGTATGTATATACGCATATATATATACATATATATATATATACGCATATATATATACATATATATACGCATATATACATACATATACGCAAATATATATACATATACACATATATATATACACATACATATATACACATATATATACGCATACACACACATATATATATATACATATACACACATACATGGATATACACATATATATATATATGTACGCACTAATTTCGAGTCACGACGTACATCGCGAAGACGACAGCAAAGACGTTATTTTTATTGGATAATATTCATCAATCGATGCTGAACGTCATCAGTAAGTAAGTACTACTTTATTTTACCAGGGACAAAAATATACATATCTATATCTGTAGAGAGTAGGATTCATACCTTTCCCAAGTGTATTAGCGCGAAATGAAATCCAATTACCACATCCAGGATTTGAAGTCGGGGCGACGAGTCCATTTATCCTCACTATATGTTCATCCTGATAAGTTATATATATAATATATATATATATATATATATATATATATAGGCCGAAGTGTACATGCAGAGATTGATTTTTCTCGATTTGTTTAGCCATACATTTGAATAGGCATGCCCGCCTAATTAATTAACTATTAATTAATTATCCTTCAGAATTAGGTACGACTTCAATTAAGCACATATTCTCCCAAAAATTGTCGGCTAAAAAAGCCATATCAAAACACATCGTTTGTGTATTTACTTCTCATACTGTCGTGTAGAAAAAGTCACAATGAGAGGAATAAAAACCTACTTCTAAACAAAGCGAAAAATATAGGAAAGTCCTGTTGGTGTAGGGGTTACGGACCTCGCCTGTCAGCTTGACAGTCAGGATTCGAATCACGCACAAGGCGGTCTTCTTATCTATAGCTCTGCTGATGAGGCCTAATAAGCCGAAGTGTGCATGCAGAGATTGATTTTTGTCGATTTGTTTAGCCTTACATTTGAATAGGTATGCCCGCCTAATTAATTAACTATTAATTAATTAACCTTCAAAATTAGGTACGACTTCAATTAAGCACATATTCTCCCAAATATATATATATATATATATATATATATATATATATATATATATTATGATAATGGTACACGGTAATAACTTACTCAAGTTTCACCATAAGGATCTTCAGGGTTAAATCCAGTGGATTAATCAAGATATTGATTAATTGCAGTTGATTACACGTATGTAATTTTTTGCGTTTTTGAATTTTCGAATCTTGAATCGGCGTTCTTTGACTGCGGTCCTGTAACCAGCTGTTTATCGCAAAAAAAAATACACACGTGCAATCAACTGCAATTAATCAATATCTTGATTATTCCAGTGGATTTAACCCTGAAGATCATTATGGTGAAACTCGAGAAGGTTATTACCGTGTACCATTATCATAATAAATTTGCTCTACCAACGTATTGAGCACTTTATATTTGTTATATCGCTGCCTTATCATTGTGAATCTTGCAACAACTAACCATTGTGACCTGTTTCAGTGGTAAGTCACATTTTCCACAAATACCATATATATATATATATATATATATATATATATATATATATATATATACACTCAAAAAATCAAAAAATTACTCTGATGAAGGTCGTTAAAAATCTCTGTGTACGGAACATTTTATACATTTTTCCTATTATTATTATCATCATCATTTCAACTCCATCTGATTATTTTAATAATAATAATAATAACGTAAATCCGTACACATTTTGATAAACAGACCGAAACACATGTGTAAGTGATATCGATTAAAAGTGATATCGATAAAATTCATTTTTATCCATGTACATTTCTTTACTCATTTTTTCCTCATATATATATATATATATATATATATATATATATAACGACCCAAAACATAAACAGGATGTGACGCAAGATCAATATTTAAGTGCATTCAACAGGTTCTAATTCAGAGTTTTCCTTCTCCTAGACTGGTTGCCATAACAAGTTTAATAAGCAGATAATGTCCTACTATTTACTCACAACTGGATGGAGAATATATATTTACCAACCCCTTCGCACGAGCAGGATGCGACACAAGGTCAATTTCTTAAGAATGTAATGGATTATGTGTTGTAATATGTTTTAATGTTTATTTTTTCATTAGTAATATTTTTTCTTTCGCGTAACATATTTGGAAACTTAAATGTTTAAATGTTTTAAAGAACTTAAGATAAGCGTATCTGAAGCTCGCTCGTACATCAAATTTTAGCTCTCAAAGGAAATAAAAAAATCGACCAAACTTGTAACTCGGAAAACTCGTAATGTTACACAATTCATGGATTGTTAATGAATTATGTACGTACTGTAGTTAGAATATTTCTGAATAAGAGTTCGTACGATTCAAATTCAGGGAGGTAAGTGTGGAATTTCCATAATCCTTAGGGTTATGATTGATTAATGATGACCCCGACTTGACTCCTCCAGATGCGCGCGATTACAGGCGTGAGTAGTTTTAGATTAGATGCGACTAGTCACTTGACGAGAGCGGACGCTGTCGTCGGCTCTAGAGATGTCATTCTGGACGTGCATGGAATATTTATGGGCTGGCTTGTTTTAAATAAAAGACTTAGGAAAAACAACAAGTCTTGTTAAGGTATCAAAACAAGAAATGACCAGCCCGAAAAAATGAGCCCCTCCGGATCTGCCCGAGAAGTAAGCCCTGAAGAACATGGCGAGTTAGAAACAGTAGAAGCAGAAGCGTAACAGGTAAGAGCCCTCATCTATCATCTCTCTTCTGTCTGTCTGTCTGTCTGTCTCGATCTCCTTCTCTCTGTCTCTCCCCATTATATACCAGCGATATTGTTATGTACCCATTTTGCCGGTATATAAATAATAGTGTTACTGTGATAGAGAGAGTAGAGACATTAGAGAGAGACAGATATATATATATATGATCTGGATAGCCCAGTAAACATTTTAACAGGTATGTCCTTTAATTTTAGAAGTCTGTCGCAGATGACGATGACGTCATTCCGTGTATTCAACAGTTGTGGACCCTGTGGTGACTAATTAATTAAATTCTTGACT
>CM042167.1:78736847-78784347 GCA_023376005.1 Doryteuthis pealeii
ATATTATTCTAACGCTACCTTATCTTCAGCCTCAGCAAAATGAGTCTGGCCAGCAAATGCCACAAATCTGCAACCCTTTTTGTACCCTTTGATTATATGTTTCTTTATTTTCAACTGTTGTTATTGTGTTCTTTCATATGAAATTACTTGCTTATCACCGGGGAATTTTAAGAGTCCCGAATATGTCTTAAGGGCTGACATACCGTAGAACCAACCAACCAACCAACCAACCAACCAGCCAGCCAGCCAGCCAGCCAGCCAGCTTACAAACCAACACAAAGTCAACTATCCAACCACTCAACAACCAAACAACTAACACACCAACAAAACAAACAGTCAACTAACCAACCAACCAACCAACCAACCAACCACGTTCTGGGGAAGCTTATCACTACCTAACTTCGGTAATTTAGTGGGAAGCAGTATTTATATATATATAACTTTACCATTAATCTTGTACCTACGTATGTTAAAACTTTTTAATACCAGCCTAGGTTGGCACAAGGACAGACAGCTGGGATATTCAGTGAGAATAACTTAGTTCTTACTAGTCTAACTAGCTAATCTTTACACTTCACAATTTCTTTAACTCTCAATAATTAATAATCTATATATATATATATATATATATAATATATATATATATATATATATATATATATATCAAGAAAAATGAAAAAACACAGGTTTAAATGGGTTAAGTGGTGAGTTTATTGGCCAACGCTGCAGTGTTTCGATCTATTAAATAGATCATCTTCAGGGCATAAGATAAGAAATTATATATCACAGAATGATGAGAAAAAGTGAGTGGTAATCCTTCTTATTCAGTCTGTTTAAAATTTTTTCTGAAGTTTGAAAAAAGGAGACGGTTTTGAAATATGACATCAAATATTCTATTTTAAGGTGTGAGTATGTAGCGCTGTTAGTGTTATCTTATGCCCTGAAGATGATCTATTTAATAGATCGAAACACTGCAGCGTCGGCCAATAAACTCACCACTTAACCCATTTAAACCTGTGTTTTTTCATTTTTCTTGATATATTACATACCGTCGGATTTACTTCCTCTTTACATATAAATATATATATATATATATATATATATATATATATATATATATAATATATAAAAAAAGAAGAAGGTCCGCAAAATGTATCGTTCTCAGAAAAAATGTTTTATTCTTTTTATTTCACATATGCAACACGTGTTTCAGATATTCTGGTATCTTCTTCAGGCTTTGATCAATACATATATTGATATACATATATATATACACACATATACACATATATATATACATAGGTTGTGCGTGTTTCTTTAATTTTTCTGTTATGGTTATAAATATATATATATATATATATATATATATATATATATATATATGTATATTAGAGAAAGGGTTATTTATTATAACTCCAACATAAATAAAGGAGAACCAGTCTTGACTGATAAATTATTTATTCATTTATTGATCTACTAGGAAAAAAACAAGACGAGGTTAGGATTAGGGTTTAGGGTTAGGGTTTAGGATTAGTTTAATGGGAAAATGAATAAATAATTTATCAGTTAAGAGTGGTTCCCCTTTGTTTATGCTGGAGTTATAGGAAATAACCAAAGAAAGATTCTGTCTGTCTGTCTGTCATCCTGTACATTTGCTTGTACAACAACAGAGCGCAGGTCATTTTATAAAGAAAAATTGGTGGTGTGGTGTTATTTTCGTATTTGCCTGGAGAGTTGTCTGCCCGTTTAGTTCCGCTGGTTTCCGCCAGGGGCCTCGGCTGTATTTAAGCGGCTGATTTGAACTCACGCTCTTTTTGCCAACCTACGAGACACTATGGGTTAGACTCTGGTCTACCCCCTTCTCGTTGGGGCTTCGCCCCCCTTACATTACTGTAAGTAATTTATACAGCATGGACTATTCCTAGTCTCATGTCTGTTGCTTTTATGTTTATCCTTTTTACATTTAACTGTGTATTACTTATGTATGTATGTTCATGTACGCCTCTATGTATTATGTACCATGCTTATTCTGTGCTGTATATAAACTTTTTTGTCTATCAACCTTTGTCGGAGTTTTATCTTCAAATATTATCACTTTGAATCTTACAGTGGAAACCAGCAAAGGTCATATTTTAATAAAATCCACACCCTACTTTTGTCCAAGAGGGGGCTAAGGGTTTACTCCCCCTGTCCCATAAGAAGAGCTAAATGAAGATATAAGTGTATAAATCAATGATTAAAAAATATGAGGTTGAGTAAAAAAAGTAATGCCATTTTGTTTAGGACAGATATAATTACAAACACAGCAACATGTATAATACATAAAAATGAAGCTGATACTCTGTAGATCAAATCCCTACTTCTGTACATAGTCAGCGTTTCTCTTAATAGCAATGTTCCACCTTGGAATGAGAGCATGTATCCCTGCACCGTAAAATTCTGTTGACTGTTCTTTGGGCTATTTCTTCACTACAGATTTCACTTCCTCGTCACTGGAATAATGTTTGCCTCTCAAACCCTCGTTCATAGCGCCGAAGTGATAACAGTCTGAAGGCGATAAATCTGGTGAGTATGGAGGATGCGGTAAAGTTGTCCACCTGAATGAGGCAATTTTTTTCCCTTGTCCTGATGCTTGTGTGTGGTCGAGTAATTTCATGCAGAAGGAGGACATTGTCGATATGTAAGTTGGGTCTTACTCGTCGAATTCTTGCTCTGAACCTCACTAGGATCTCAATGTAAGCTTTAGTTTTATAAAAAAAAATTCACATGTAATAAAGAAATGGCATTACTTTTTGACTAACCATCGTATGGCATTATTTTTTGACTCACCATCGAGTTGTGTATATGTGTATGTTTGAAGGAAACTTCGAAAATAAAACAATTAACGACAAAGTAAATATATATACACATTAAATACCACCAGGGCTTGGTTTTTAAGCAAAAACAATTATGGTTTTATTTCTATTTGGGACGATATTTAAAAATTAAAATTTGTATAGTAACAGAAGGTAATTGAAATATGATGTTGATTGATTGAATTAATTGCCTCATTTATATTGTATTTTTTTTAATTGTAAATTATTGAATTAAAATTTCTTACTATATTGTTATATATTTATATAGGGATTTTATGGGGCATCCAGTGAGGATCTAACTTGTGATAAGTAATAATGGATCTGCGAGACTAACTTTTTAAAAATCCCTCCTCTATACAGGCGACCTTTGGTAGCCACTTCTAGTAAAATATCAAAGAATAAAAGCAAATAAAAGTAAAAATACAATCATGAAAAATAACAAAAATAAACAACTTCAAAACAAGAATATATAGTGTGACGGCAACACACAGGCAAGGAATGAGTAATGACAGAGTCGACTGGTGAATACACTTTTATTTAGATAAATACGAGAGTTGTCACTTATCCTCCTGTCTCGCAACTGATCTTCAACGTGAAACTTCTTGTCTCCTCAGCTTATTTTTACAATGACATACGTTAAGTTATGGCTCCTCGGTGGGGGGGGGACTTCCCCAGTCTCCGATTCATGTAGTAGCACAATTTTGTGAATTGGCTGTTCCACAATTGATAATATTTTGTTTCCTTTGCCATTTCTTGCAACATCTGCTTCTCAATGTCGCAGACGAAGGTTATGGGTTACTTGCAAAAGAACAAGAGACAATAAAATAAATATAGAGAAAATGAATTTGTATTCATCTATATAAAAATATAGGTAAGAGATTTATTTTTAACGTTTTTAATCAACAGACAAGGCCGGGTAGGTCTGCTAGTTAGATATAAAAAAAAAGTATACTCAAATGAACTTAAACTGCATAAACATTTCAATTAAATATGAAGTGTTTACCTGTTTACAAAGATTCTGAAGATGCGTGTTTATACAATACATAATTTTTTAAACTGTAATCTTTATACTACAAAACTTATGACATTGACATATATATATATATATATATATATATATATTTGGGAATAAAAGGCCTTAAATACCATGGGTATCTTGGTTATGGACCATTTCCACTCGCGAGTATGTTCACGAGTGGAAATGGTCCTTAACCACGATACCCATGGTATTTAAGGCCTGTTATTCCCAAATAACTTTGCTCTGTTTACAATAATTAAACATTGAGCTCTCATACGGAACCTGAACTCTACAACAAACTACTGGTAGAGAATTAGAACCCACCTAGAATCACCTTGTACCAAGAAACTTGGTACCGCACCAAAGTATATATATATATATATATATATTATATATATATATATATATATATATATATATGTGTTGTGTGTGTGTGTGTGTGTGTGTGTGTGTAGAAAGTTTTGTAGAAAAAAACAAGATGTTACAAATTTTTGCTGACAGAAATCTGTTTCGACGTTATGAATATGTCTTTATCAAAGCAACATTGTAAGCGGAAAAACGAAATAAATATATCATTAATCACGAGGCACAGAACGCTCTCGATCAGTACCGGAATTTTCAATATATATATATATATATATATATATATACGCGGTAAAACGACCAAACAAAGCTACTTTACTCAGAGGTGATCTTATTTACCACTGGACAGAATACCAATAGTACATCAACTAAAGTAAAGTCGTCGAGGGAGTCTGTCCCCTTTTCACTAGCGCTAGACCAAGGAGATTATTTTAGCGTCTGAGGTGGAGCGCCACACCTACCATCAGCTCCTTACTTTACCGCACAGATCCCTATGCTACTCATACGCACAGATCCCTATGCTACTCATACGCTGTTGGCCAGGGCTGGTATTGAACTAAGAACCTTGTGGTTTCTAGCCGAATACTCTACCGACTGAGCTAAACCGGCACATCAACTAGTTTCATATAAATTAATTCAAATAAACTGCAGCTAAACTTTACTCAAAGCTTAGGTCAAACGGCTTTCAAAAGTTAATTCCAATTAATCTATCTCTTTAGTCTTGTTAATGTTTATTCAATAAATCCTCTATTCATAAATGATTAATCTACAATATGTACATACAGTAACTAGGCGACCCATCATGTTGTAATTGTTAGGAAGTTAGTCTCGCAGATACATTACTAATGGTTTGGTTTGTTTTTGTTTTACGGCATATCCACCTCAGTGGGTCATTTAATGCCAATAAAGTTTTTAAATAAATTCATTCTTAACGGATACTCAATTTTCTTTTATAAATACATGTTCCTATTTAATCCATAGATGGGACCCTAACAGGTACTACCACTCCGGGTCCGAATGAACCAGAGACCAATGGTGATGAAGGGGTACTCCACATTCCCCAAACCTCCAGCACTGGAACCTCACCATCAGATAGAGTTTAACATCATTCACAGGACATGCATTAAGGGCAATAGGGTTGGGGAAATCATATAGGTGCTAGGGCTTGACAATTTCTCGAGCGGTATTTTTATTTTGATGCAAAACAGAGTTTATGCTGCTGAGATTGCTCATGGAGTCTCGAATCTCAAGTAAAAAGAGGAAAACTATATCACTACTCACGTCCCAAATCCCTTTCTTATTTACATCACATTCTTCATGAACTTATTTGCATTTTATTTATTATATAAATATATTGCGGTCTACAGTGTAAACGGGAAGGCAATTTTGCTAATTGATCTTAAGAATTCGATTTTAATAAATATGTGTTTGGTATTATTGATTTCTAATTATTTGTTTATATCTTAATTAATATGAGCAAAATCTCGTAGATAAATCTTAAAGGAAATCCATTAACAAGAAATAACTGTGATTTTATTCTTTACTTGCTATTTTAAATAAATAGTTAAATCAGGAAAATTTAGCAATGAAAGACGGGAGTGATAGAAAGTGATGGAAGTTGTTCCATTTTTGATTACAGTCAAATCTTAATTGTGGAACGTGCTCAACTATTAAACATTAAAGTTACGAATCCACATGGAAGACTCGGGTCTCAAGAAGACGACTAAATGTTTACTGTAAAAAAAAAGTAAAGAAAGAAAGATAACAACAGGATTCTCTATTCTACAACGACATAACTCCAGCAATGGCGTCACAGATTCTAACAAGGAGATGTGGTTTCCAAACTGACAAACCAACAAAGACAGTCTTCACACATCGAAACCATATCTCGCCCTACCACTGCAAGAGCATTTGCTAGCGTCATTAACGAAAAGGCTCCAGATGTGCGTAATAGTCACTGTGTATTATACAGACATCACCTTGTAGCAAAAAGTAAATCCAGTGATGAATTGAAGACTACTCCATAGGCGTGTATAAGATCGATAGATGAAATTGAAGCACATCTACTTATGTCGTGACTGTTTGGGAAGCTGTGTGTGATAAAAAATATGATGAAATGGTAAACTAATTATTGTTACATAGGGAAGTAAGGTAGTTGTCAAGAAGTGTTAGCCTGCAAATGCTTGTTGAATAGTATGACTCGACGATTGAGTTTTTATAGGTGTTGATTATACTTGTTATTATTTAAACAGTTTAGCTCAGTCGGTAGAGCATTCACCCAGGGATCGCGAGGTTCCGGGTTTTATTCTGGTCCTGGCCAACTCTGACCATGAGTAGCACTGCTTGGGTAATCAGATTTGTGCAGTATAGCATATGGAAACTGATGATATGTGTGACACTCCACATGAGAAAAAATCTCCTTGGTCTAACACTACCATAAAAGTAACAGGTTAATTAAAAAAAAGACATCAAAGTTTTAGGATAGAAAACCAAAAGATATGACTTGGAAGAAGAAAATGTTTTGCATCTTAACTGTTATTAGTTTATTTACTGCTAAATAAAAGGAAACCAGAATACGAACATCCTCAGTGTGAACTAATTCCATCATTCTTGGCAGGGGTTGTATGGTTATCATAATTTATATCTTCTTTTGAATTTTCAACATTGGTGGGATCGAGTGACGCGGTTGCAAAATCGCCTAACTTGCTGCCACTCTACCCCCATTTAGATTCTTGCAGCCAGCGAAAAGCTAAAACAAAATTAGATGGTAAAAAAAGGAAATTCATTTGACATTGCCGTTTTTCGAAGGAATTTGAGGAAGAACGATCGAGGAAAAAATAAAATGAGAAGGAACTAAGAAAATCAATAATGCACATACACTTTACTTAGACGTTTTTGCACACTAACAAGGACATATATATATATATATATATATATATATATATATATATATATATATACTTGCCATTGCTTCACCCGAATGCTTACAGAGACACAGAAACGCATATATATATTGAACCGTTAACACTTTACTTAGACGCTTTTGCACATAAACAGCAGTGTCAAGTATATATATATATATATATATATATATATGTATATATGTATATATATATATATATATATATATATATATATATATGTGTATACTTATGACATATATATGTATACTTACCACATAGCAAGTGTATATATATATACATATATATATGTATATACTTGTCTCTGCTTTACCAAATGCTTGCATACATACGCATAAACACACGCACACACACACACACACATATATATATATATAAATGTGTGTGTGTGTGTGTGTGTGTATGTGTGTGTGTGTATGAAAGAATTTGGTAAGGCAGAGGCAAGTATATATATATATATACTTGCTATGTGGCAAGTATACATTTATATATATATATATATATATATATACACACACTTGCCAAGTATATTATATACACACACACACACACACACACACACACACACACACACACACATATATATATATATATATATATGTATATGTTTGTGTGTGTATTTCCAATGGTGTTAGTGTGCAAAAGGGTGTGTGTACGCTATATATATATATATATATATATATATATATATATATATGTGTGTGTGTGTGTGTGTGTGTGTCTGTGTCTGTGTCTGTGTCTACGTATACAAGCCTTTTAATGTGCAGGAAAGATTAGATCTATTTGCATTGGTGTGTTTGAGTGAGTATGTAACATTCACATCACACAGACAAACACACAAACACAGACACACACACACAGACACAGACACAGACACAGACACACACACACACACACACACACACACACACAAAGACAAAGAGATAAAATAGAAAGAATGGAAAGTGTGAAAAGAATTGGAAAAAGTAAAGAAAAATCCTTCTTTGTTCCATTGTTTGTGGATTTCTTTGTTTCTTTGCAACCCCCCCCCCCGGATTTTTACTTCTATTCGCTTAAGAAGAATCCCTTGGAAATAATCTAAGTCACAAACAAGTCTTGATATGAAAGAATCAAAAAAGCCATCGAATGAAGTCGAGGAAATTGATAAGATAAATGATCATATTAAAAGATAAAATAATATAGATCGTTAAGAGTCGTAAGCCGACTGCCATAATGGCGTTCCGTTTCAAAAACTCTCGTATCGAGCATCCCTTTTTTTTAAATAATGTTCACCTCAAAAATTGTACACATATAGTTATTTACTAAGTCTAGCTTAGATGCGACACAAGGCCAGAAGAATGAGGCGCCCAGTGAGAATCAAACTCAGTAACAATGGTTTGCGAATCTCACTTGTAGCCATTTATCACGTGAGGTGCCCAAATTGTACACATATCAGTCAAACGATTATTAGTTCTCTCCTCCCTTTTCCCTCTTTCACTCTTTCTGTCTGTTCGTCTCTCTCTCTCTCTCTTTCTGTCTGTCCGTCACCCTCTCTCTCTTTCTGTCTGTTCGTCTCTCTCTCTCTCTCTGTCTGTCCGCCTCTCTCTCTTTCTCTCTCTTTATATATCTATCTACCTATATCTATCTCTCTCTATATATATCTATCTATCTATCTACCTATCTCTCTCTCTATCTATATATCTATATATCTACCTATCTCTCTCTCTCTCTATATATATATATATACCTATATCTATCTGTCTCTCTCTCTATATATATATATCATCATCATGTCGCGCTATTAGCACGTATATCCATGACAATCTCGCCAACCTTTCCTATCATTCATTTTCCCAGGGAGGTCCTCTGTGCAACCTGCATCTTTGCTTAGTTGGTCAATGTAGGTCCTTGATGGACGGCCCACACTAGCATGTCCGTGTGTTGGCCTCCACAGAAGAACGTCACAGCTCATCCTTGCTTCTCCAGCAGTCCCCGGCATGTCTTGTCCGTCTCACTTGTATGGTTTGTGAGACTGCTTCCACGATTTATTCAGGACTACACGCAGCATCTTTGTGCAGCTCCCGTCCAGCTTATTCTCAAGGCGCCTCGTTCCAAGTGGTGCATACAGCAACACTGATACAACCACCGCCTGGAAGAAATGTCGCTTTAGCGATGATCCCATATTATTGATAATTTATTTGTGGCCGACCACGCTTTTCCTATTCGTGTATTTACATCGCTTTCTGTGGATAAGATATTACTACCTAGGTATGTGAATTGTTCTACTGGCTTAAGGGGCTTACCGTTGAGTGTGGTTATGTCTCCTTTCCTTTTGAAACATATGTACTCTGTTTATCGGAGTTTACATGAAGGCCAATATTATTTGCTGCCTTCTCTAGGCTATGCAGTAGTGAGTCGGCCTGTGGTGGTGTATCTGCAAGGAGTGCAAGGTCATCAGCGTAGTCTGCATCTGTGACTTTCTGTGCGGGATATCGCCTGCTTCTTGCCTTTTTTAGTGTGAAGCCTTCTTCTTTTATGGTATCTAATGATGTTCGAAGTGCATAGTCTAAGCATATGATAAATATATATGTTGCTAGTGTATCTCCTTGTAGGACTCCAGTTCCGATGTCGAAGAAATCTGTGTCGCCATCGGGTGAGCGTACCATTGCTTGTGTGTCTTTGTAGAGCATCATTATAGCAGCAACAGTTTCTTCTGGGAGCCCGTATGCTAGTAGTATTTGTTCCATTTTCCCTCTGTGTATGGAATCAAATGCCTTGGAAAAGTCTACGAATAGTAGCGTTAAAAAAAAAATATATATATCTACCTATATCTATCTCTCTCTCTCTCTCTCTCTCTCTCTCTCTCTCTCTCTATATATATATATATAATATATATATATATATATATATATAAGGTGAGGTAAAAGGAAAAGGGAACAAAAATAATGACTCAAACAAGTCCAAGTAGGAGAGAAATATTTCGTCCTTCTGACGCGAAGAACATCCTCAGTCTGACTTTATTCAAAGCAAAATACGTACATTTGTGTTTATAGAAGAGAAAGTGAGTTAGTGGTGGAATTGAGGGGTAGGGAGGTTAGGGAGGATTTGATTGAAATGAGAATAACATCATATAAAGTGGAGGGGGAGTTCAGAGGATGCTGGTAAGATGAGAAGAGGAGGTTGCTTGTTTGGAAAGTGTGTGTGTGGGGGGGGCGGTTGGGAGAAGTGGGTATAATTCATAGTTAGGGGAGAGTTTGATTTATTGCATGGGAAAAGACCAAATCAAATGCACCTCTTGGAAATAATCAGATGGATTATAATCATATAATATAATGGACCAAAGGAAAACATAATTTAAGAGTTATCTAAGTTAAATATACTAAAGTGCTCAATATGTTATATATTGTACAAACGGAAATATGAATTTCCGGTTTTATTAAACAAAGAAATATAACAACTTCCCGTTATCAGATCAAGAGATAAAAATGTGTAGGAGTAGCTATAAATATAAATGAACCGAGGGCTCGAGACAGATCAGTCGTCAGTCAGCCCCGGAGGCAGTCAGCCGGAGAGAGAGTCAAGTGATCGGGGTCAGTAGTCGGGAGAGTCGATGCGAGTTAGTTGGCCGAGCGGGACCTCGTGTAGTTGGTGTTGGAAAAGCTAGCCTTAATATTTACCAACTGAAAAAGCTTGTCACCCAGAAATTTAATCGAAGGACCGAAAGTCTAAAGACTGAATATATTAATTAAACTGACCCTCTCTCTCGAAGTTAAGAAGCTTGAATTTATTTCAATAAACTTCTGGAGGATAACTTTGGTGTTATTGTCATCCCTTACAACGAAGATAAAACTATTGCAAAATAGTACAGTGACGACGTGCTATGCAACAAATACAGTAAGAAGAGGCAATGAATAATAAAGTAAGCCCCATGAGTCAGATAATATATACCTAGGTTTTCCCAAGGGATCATCAGGGTAATTCTAACTGCAAGGGTTGGTTCAAATACATACTAAACCTAGGTAGATATTCTCAGACTCATTAGACCGAATTTATCATTGGTTTGGTTGTGGTTTGTTTCGCTTTACGGCATATCAACCTCAGTGGGTCATTTAATGTCGGCCAAATTTTGAAATAACTTCATTGTTATTAGATACTCAATTTTTTTAAAAACGTTTTTTTTTATTTAACCCAGAGATGGAACCCTAACAGGTACTACCACTCCAGGTCAGAGTGGACCTGGGAGTAATGGGGATCGGGTGGTGTTCCACATGTCCAGACATGTCCAGCCGCCGCCTTCTAGCACCAATATGATAAAAAGGGTTGGGGCTTACCATAAATGCCATAAGGTTGGGGCAATCGTATAGGTGTTATGGCTTGATGTGATCGGAGGGAGCCTCTACGACCGCCCATCTAGCCTAAGTAATGGTCTGAATGGAGTGTTGCATGTCATGGACTACTCATCCACCAGGATTCCGTCTTTAATCATCACGGGTCGCCACCCACGGCCAACATGTGGCCCCATATAGGGGTCTTAAACCCTCTGCAGAAGGGTGGAGTCGGTGTATTTCAAAGCCCCACCCAGCAGTTTTACTTTATTATATCTCTCTCTATCTATATCTATCTATCTATCTATCTATATATATATATATATATATATACGAGAGGCGTTCAATAAGTAATGCCCCTGACCCACTTCCCATAGCAGTAGAGCAACAACACTTGGCACAGTTATTAGTATTTTTCTACATAGGAACCACCCAGAGTTGCGCATTTCTCCCATCGTTTGATGCAGCTCTGAAGAACGTTTTTGTAGAACACCCCAGGTTGGTCTTCCAACCACGACGTGACTTCAGAAATCAAAGCTGCATCATCTGGGAAACGCTTTCCTTTGAAAAACAACTTCATGGCTGGTAGGAGGTGAAAGTCAGAGGGTGCAAGATCAGGAGATTAGGGGGATGGGGGAGTAGTTCATAGCCGCACGCCTGTGCTTCTGATCTGGCGACACACGAGTTATGGACCGGAGCGTTGTCCTACAGGAGGAGGATACCTTTGCTGATCTTGCCCCGCCTCTGGATTTTGATAGCTTCTCTTAATTTCCTCAAAAGTGAAGCATATTAGGCTCCTGTAATTGTGGTACCCTTTGCCAGGAAATCTGTCATCACTACTCCGTCCTGGTCCCAGAAGACTGTGAGCATGACCTTGCCAGCGGAGGGCTACACCCTTGCCTTCTTTGGAGGAGGTGAGTCAAGGTGCTTCCATTGCATTAACTGGTGATGGACCCAGGTTTCATCCTGTGTAATCAATGTTTTGAAAAATTTTGACTCATCTTCTTAGCACATCCCCAAATTCATCCTCGAGCACTTGACGCGTTCTTGCTTCTGGAAAGGTGTGAGCAACCTGGGAATCCATCTGGCAGACACCTTTTGCATATGCAAATGGCCATGAATGATAGTTTCCACAGACCCGGTACTAATCTTGACCTCATGGGCGAATAGTTATGCGTCGATCTTCCAAAATGGCAGCCTGAACTTGACAGACAGATGCCTCATCAATGACAGAAGGGGGGGGGCGGCCAGATCTGGGAGCTGTTTCCACAGAGTTCCGACCATGTTTGAATTCACGATGCCAGCGTTTTACAAGGTCATATGATGGGGCATCCTCACCATAAGTCACTTTCATTTCATCAAAAGTCTCCCGTGGTGTGCGTCCTTTCAAATACAAAAACCGGATCACTGCTCGACACTCCATTTCACACTTGACTCAGTTCAAACACCTGTAAATCAGAAACCACAATTAGTTTAGAGCTGTAATTTGCCGCTGAATATATAGAGATATAAATGATTGCACATGAGAAATTTCAGCTAGATCAAACAACTGGAAGTGGGTCAGAGGCATTACTTATTGAACGCCACTCGTATATATATAATGTATGTTCCATATTTCAGCGCTCTCATGTTTCTCTGTCTCATTTCATTCCTGTAATGAAACTTTTTTTTATCTCTCTCTCTCTCCCCCCTCTCTCTCTTTCTATCTATCTATCTATATATATATAGATGCTTCGTAATAACACCCAACTTAAAAAAAACATATATATATATATATATATATATATATATCTTATTATAATGGAGATTGTGTGTTTATCTGTCTGTAACCGAAACTATATTACTACTCATGTCACAATTCCCTTAGTTATTTACATCAAATTCTCCATGATTGTATTTTTATTTAAACCTCAATTATTAATAAAATTATTTTACATTATTAATACTATTAACCATGTCTACATACTGACAACATGCAATTATATTTATATATACAACAAAATAGTGGTTTACAGTGTGAACGTGAAGGCTAATTTGCATATTGATATTAAAAGTTTGATTTTAATAAATATATGCTTAGTATTATTGATTTCTAATTCTTTGGTTTTATCTTAATGAATATAAGCAAAAATCTCGGGGATAAATCTTAAAAGAAATCCATTAACAAGAAGAAATAACTAATATTATCCTTTACTTCCTATTTTAACTAAACAGTTAAATTAGGAACATTTACCAATGAAAGACGGGAGTAACGGAAAATGATGGAAGAGTTAGTTTCAAAGTTGTTCTATTTTTCAATCATACCCCCTCTGTTCCAAATATTTTTATCTACATTCTTATTCAGTTTCATTAGCCTTTCTAATTTAATATGATATTTGATTATATTAAAACTTAAATACATGCACCCGGAGGGTGCATATATTTGCTAGTATATATAATGTATGTTCCATATTCCAGCGCTCTCACGTTTCTCTGTCTCATCTCATTCCTGTAATGAAACTTTTTTTTATATATCTCTCTATCTATCCATCTCTCTCTCTCTCTCTCTCTCTCTCTCTCTCTCTCTCTCTCTATATATATATATATATATATATATATATATATAATATATATATATATATATATAGATGCTTCGTAATAACGCCCAACTTAAATATATATATATATATATATATATATATATATATGTATATATATATATAATGTATGTTCCATATTCCAGCGTTCTCACGTTTTTCTGTCTCATTTCATTCCTGTAATGAAACTTTTTTTTTATCTCTCTCTCTCTCTCTCTCTCTCTCTCTCTCTCTCTCTATATATATATATATATATATATATATATATATATATATATAATGTATGTTCAATATTCCAGCGCTCTCACGTTTCTCTGTCTCATTCTATTCCTGTTTACAAAAGAAAGTCATCCGCATAAATTATATTCAATTTGCTTGTCTTTGTTTTGAAGTGTTTCTGCCGATGGCTATGTTGTCTAGTAATTAATATCACAATAATATATATATATATATATATAATATATATATATATATATATATATTCTTTTTGAGCATATTTGTTCGCTATTGATTCCTCGTCTCCTATTTCGATAATAGCAGGCAAAAGTCAATTTGATATCTCAATATTTGCCTCTTTTCATTCACATAAAAATGTAACCGTTACAAAAACGTATGTTTCCATTATGAAGCGTATACATGAATCTGCAAACGTATGTTGTGTAAGTATGAGTGTCTATCTGTGTGTAGGTGTGTCTCTCTCTCTCTCTGTCTATTTCTTTCCCCACCCCCTGCATGTTTGCGCGCGAATCGTGTTGCAAGAAATGAGTCATTTCACTTAGCGAAACGAAATGATGTGCAAAAAGCCTTAGAAGCGTCATTTGAGATGCAACAATTGCTCCCTTGGGAGCATTCCGTGAAGACAAAGAAATCTTAATCTATATTTCAACGTTAAACATACTTCAAATGTAATCCAGAATATTTTCTGCTCGGTAAGGCGACACTTTTTTTTCAAGCTGTGGTTGTGTCAGTGCTGCTGTATGGCTGCACCACTTCGTCCCTAGCGAGACGCCTTGGGAATAAGCAAGATGGGAGCTGCACAAGGATGCTGCGTGTGGTCTTGAATAAGTCGTGGAACCAGCATCTCTAGTAACATTACTACGGAAATATCTAAGCAAACTTTAAAAAACCACAGTGTAAACATTCTCCTAAGATATTACCATCTACGTAGTATTTCGTAAAATACCAATCTACGTCGAGTAGGAGGTCTAGACTTAGATTGTAGCTGGTTATAATGACATCTTATTATAATGGAGATTGTGTGCTTATCTGTCTGTAGCCGAAACTATATTACTACTCAACTCACAATTCCTTCAGTTATTTACGTCACATTCTCCAAGATTTTATTCTATTCAAATCTCAATCATTAATAAAATTGTTTTACATTATAAATACCGTTGACCATATCTTCATACTAACAACATGCAATTGTATTTAAATATACAACAAAAATAGCAGTTTACAGTGTGGGCTGGTAGGTTAATTTGCATATTGATATAAAAAGATTGATTTTAATAAATATGTACTTGGTATTATTGATTTTTAATTGTTTGGTTTTATCTTAATGAATATTAGCAAATACCTCGGGGATAAATCTTAAAAGAAATTCATTAACAAGAAGAAATAACAGTAATTTTATTCTTTACTGCCTATTTTAACTAAATAGATAAATTAGGAAAATTTAGCAATGAAAGACGGGAGTGAAGGAAGAGTAATTTCAGTTGTTCTATTTTTCAATTATACCCCCTCTGTTTCAAATCTTTTTATTTGCATTCTTATTTAGTTTTATTAGCCTTTCTAATTTGATATATTTTATTACATTAAAACTTAATTACTTGCACCCAGAGGGTGCATATATTTGCTAGTTTAAATAATTCAGAAGTACCGATGGTGAACTAGAATGCTGGATAATATATAACCCTGAAAGTGGACTTGGTTTGGCTTGGTTTGTTTTACGGCATATCAACCTCAGTGGGTCATTTAATGCCGACAAAGTTTTGAAATAAATTAATTCTTGGATACTCAATTTTTTTATTAACACATTTTTCTATTTTACCACGGCACTGTTGGAATAAAATACTTAGTGTGGGCACAGAACTGCTACGTGTATTGGCTCATCTTCTGTTTAATCAAATTATTAGTATTTGATTGGAATACTTTATACCATATAAATGTGTGCAAATGCATAATAATTATAGAAAAATAAAACAAAGTGCTGTAACAAAATTATTGTAATGGAATGTTGAAAATATAGTTATGATCAATCGTCATATTTATTAATATAACTTCTGTTAAAAGTTTTTTAGGAATAGAACTTTAATTGTATATGAATTATTGATATTAGATAAGAATATTTCAAACCAGACACATACGTGCAAATTATATACCTGATATTATATATCTGTGTGTACACAAATGAATATAGATAAAAAAATGAAATTTAAAATAAAATATCTATTAATAATGGAGATTCGCTCCCGGTTTTTGTCTGTAACAAAAATTACGCCACTGCTTACGTCACATTACCCAAAATCGTCATAACAGAATAAATACACTCAAAATTTGAACATGCAACATTAGACAGTCCTCATTGTTTTTTTAAACAAGTTTTAATAAATACATGACTGGTATTATATATCTATATATAGTTTGTTTTATTCTAATACATATCTAAAGTTTACATTTCAAATTGTTTTATTTTTTAATCCTTTAATGAATTTGAGGATTTTACTTACTTAGGGTAAAACTCGCTGACATTGCATTTTTTACTCCCACCACTCAGGCAATATGTTTCAAAAATGTATTTTTACATCGCCCTTAGGGCGTTTTCTTATTTTGTTCTAGCATTTATAATTTCAAATAAACATTTTAAAATTCAACAAATTTCAGCATTAAATAACTAAATTGATGTAGTCGTTGTATCTTTACCCAAATTTACTTCTATCCATCGATCTTTTATTTTCAGGCGAAATTGTCCGGGGGTAACCTACCTCATTAGGACGCTGAATCTCACCCGATATTCCTGAAGGTAAAATTAGAAGAATATTTTCTGATTAAAAGCCCAGGTAAATGTTGCATACCTCTTTACCGGCCCTAAATATCTATATGTTGTATACTTCTCTTACTTCTTACTCTGTCGTCTATTCTTCTGGCCGGGTCTGGTATATCTTCTAAGGTCTCGTCTGGTCTTCTATTGAGGATTCCAGGTTTGGTTTCGGTTGGGGATCACTCCTTATCAGAAGCCCTGTGTCATTGTTAGTTTTTAGTAATAATCACAAGACTTCGATTTACGATGATGTTACTTTATTCGTAGCTTCCCAGACCAGACAATCACGCAGTGAGACTCACATCTTGCTAGCTTCGCTTCTAAGTTCTAACTCTAACTAACTCAGTTGCTTACTCATTAACCGGAAGGGGCTTCTATTGCCTTCCGTTTCTCACGATCATCCCCAGAACGCAAGGTCAGAGTGAGGTCAAACGCTGTCACTCACTCTCAAGGCCATCAGCTGCACTAATATGATTTCTACACTATTGTCATAATCATTAGGTATCTAATGATTATGTAACATAAATAATTTCGGGAACGGGTCATATTTTAGGGGGTGGCAGTGCTTTTGATCTTTTGGTTGCTATTCATCTGGGGGTCTCTGGCATTCCTTTTTTCCTGGGTACTGTCACCTGTGTGTAATTTTTGGACTGGTCATTTTCAGTTCAAAATTCCTCTTTTTTATTTCTTTTCTCACCGTTCTTCAAGACAACGCGCCTGTTAAGAAATACAGTGAATGTCCCTTCATTTATATATGTACATTGGTAGTCGGCGGGATCTTCTTATTTTCCCCGCACTTTTTTATTCCTAACTATGAACGTCATTAGTATTAATATTAATATTAATTAGAATAACAAATAGTGAAACCCAAAAAATACAAACGTGCAGACAAGAACGAATAAAAGCAAAAAATTAACACCTGGAGCCGGTGGATTCTTGACCTCCATCATTGTATGCAATATTTTCGAATTTTGATAAATTGTCTTTTGGAAATTATCTCAACAAAAAGATTGTCACTGGAAGAATAAATGGACCAAGTATCCAATAGGCACCCCAAATCATCAACTTAATGAAAGGTTCACGTTTTAACTCGTCATCGGTAACTTCCGCTTCCAAATTTTTGTAAACAAATGATTTTGATCAGAAGTTTATGGAGATGTTGAACTTACGATGAATTAGATAAGTAGGTGCAAGAAAAATAAAACATTTATTGCAAAAACACGGACATAAAATGAGGGTTCAGTTTATTTTATGGTAGGAATTTACGAGAAAACTGTTCTTCTTTACCTTCTTTGTTAGTTTGTTTGTTTGTTTGTTTGTTTGTTCTCTTGTCTGTCTGTTACCGGTGATGAGTTAAAATATGAAGCTTTCATTAAGTTGATGAATTGGGGGTGCTTATTGGTTACTTAGTCCCATATATTTGTTTGTTTTCTTGTTTGTTTGTTTGTTTGTTTGTTCTCTTGTCTGTTTGTTTGTTGGGTTGATTGGTGATTAACGGCATATCAACACTTGTGGATTATTCAAGGCCAAATCTTATTTTAAATATATGATTTGTTCGATTTCATGTATATTATTTTTGTCAACCTTTTAAAATTCAATAGCAAAATCTTTTTTTAAAATAAATACTTTTTAATCAGAAGTTTATGAGTATTTTTCAACACTTACGATGATTAAAAAAAAAAGACGAAATACGTTTTTATACTAAAATAGTTTTTATTCAATCAGAAGAGAAATGCAATTATGTTCATTGAAATAAGAATGTAGTTTTTATTTGCAAAATATTTTTATGTTTATTTAAATAAAAGGATGGCGTTCGGAAATAGTATCCCAAAATTTGTAAAAAAAATTTTTTTTTTCAGATACAATATTAGTTAAAAAAATCATCTATTTGTTTATTTTCAAATATTTGAAAGTCGAAGTTACCGGTGATAAGTTAAAATATGAACCTTTAATTAAGTTGGTGATTTGGGATGCCTATTGGATACTTGGTCCGAATAAATGAAGCGGTAAATACGTGGGTAATCCCAAAAGTAAGATTTCCCAAACCACCAGTGACGAAATCGAAAATGTCATATCATTTTATTGTGGAAACAAATAAGTGCAAATCGAATTTTGCGCATTAGATATGCCGATTTTCAAAGAAGAATTTCTACTTTCACTTTCCCTTTCCAAATGGAAATTTGATAGCCACAAGAATTGATCATTTATAAACGGATAATATGAACTCCATTAATGATTTATAAATGTTTCGATTGAAACTATAATGAAATGAAAATAAAAGCATTTGATTTCAAGAAAATTAATACCATAAAAAGATGTTTTTATAAGCAATACGAGATTGTATTTTCCGCAAATATTTAATAGAAATTCCTTTCCAATTACAAAGGAAAATTAAAGTTGCTCTTCAAATGCGACTTTGGGAGTTTTGTCAGATTTCATTACATTCATTTCATTTTAGTATTTTTCATTCTCAAAATACATATTCAACCATATATATATATATATATATATATAATATATATATATATATATATATATATATATATATATATATATATCATTACATTCATTTCATTTTAGTATTTTATCACACTCCACAAACACACACACACACACATATATATATATATATATATATTGTATATATATAATATATATATATATGTGTGTGTGTGTGTGTGTGTGTGGTGTGTGTGTGTGTGTGTGTGACAAGGTGTGTCATAAAAATATAGAAATTGAATCTGTATTTAGCAAAATAGGAATGAACAATAAATGTAACTTAAATTTTTTCAGAATACAAGGTGTGTCAAAAAGTACAGATTTTAAAGCTGTAGTGACCAAAACAGCAATGAATTTTTTTTTGACCTACCTTGTATATGAAAACCTTAATTCATCAGAAATAAATTTATTTCGGCAACCTTTGCCTCTTCAAGTCTGATTTTCTAATTGACAAAATTTACATATCAGGGCTATTTAATATTATTTTCACTTAACATTCTGTATCTAAAATTTCTTTCAGCATTTGTTTTTTTAAATACAAGTTATTTATACTGACGCCAAATAGGAAAACTACAAATTTTGTTTATCATGCAACTATGTTGATTGAAAAATATTGTTCAAGTTTAATAAGATTTAATATGTAGTGAGTGCATAAAGTGTCACATCATCATCATCATCATCATCATCATCATCATGTCGCACCGGCAGCACGGATATCCATGACAATCTTTCGCCAACCTTCCCTATCATTCATTGCTCCTGGGAGTTCCTCTGCGCGGCATTCAGTATCCGCAGAGAGCTGGTCAATGTATGTCTTTGCTAATCGGCCCACGCTGGCGTGCCCATGTGATCGCTTCCAAAGAAGAACGTCACTTCTGAGTTCGTCATTGCTTCTCCAGTAGTGTCTGGCGTGTCTCATTCGCCTTACACGGATGGTTTGTATGATATGGGGAAGGTGGCCGTACAGCAGTTTTCTCGTGGGGTGTTGTTTCCACGTCTTGTTTAATATTGCACCCAGCATTCTTGTGCAGCTGCCGTAGAGAAAATCCTTAGAAAAAAAAAAACAAACTAAAATGGATTCCGCTGGAATTGATCCACAACCTCTCAGATCCTGACTATTCGTCGAATCATAGAAGGGGTACGATCAAAGAATCTGGAGGCAACCTTACTATTTGTAGATTTCTCCAATGCATTTGATTCTTTACACAGAAGGAAAAAAAATGAAGTGTCAGGTAAGGTAGCTTAATTGCCACCCGATAGGGCGGCTTTTAAGCTTTTACAGGTGTCAGATTTCAAGTTATTATGTTGGTTGTAAGGCTTAGGTGGCCTTCCCATGTGAGTACATAAAAGTACCAGACATGTTCCGACAAAGGAGTTGAGAAGTGTAATAAACATGGACTTTATTACATGAGCACGTGGGGAAAACACATATAACAGAAATACATATACGAGTAGAAGGCATACAAAGAAGATATAATAAAGAACACATATATGAAATAAGGTACAATATAGAATTTTACAGAAGATACATAAACGTATTGTAAAGAAGGTGGGACGAAGTCCTACAGCAGTGAGGGAGAGTCCTGAAGTAAAGTCACTTACTTAGGCTGGCTGGGTGGAGAATCCACCCACCTAAAAGGTATAAACGTAAACGTCTAACCCATGTGTGCTGGTTGCAGTCCCGCGGACAAGAGAGAGTTCAAACTTGGCGCTTCCTTGATTGAATAGTCAGGGACGCCTAACGGTCAAAACCTGAAAAACAAGGGAAGATAACTCTTCCAGACCATACAGGGACAGTCAAATGCTACACAGGCGTATGTATACGTAATCATATTTGTGTATCACATCCTTTAGATTAATTTACTCCAAACTTTAAAGTAATTGGACATACGAGGTATGTCAGAAAAGTTCCAATTGTGATTTTAAGAAAATCACAATTTCTCTGTTAGTCAAATGTTTTGTCCATTTATTTAACACGGGATACGATGTTGTCATATTTTGGGTAGACTGTGAATTCAGGGGCGTAAATTTTTTACTATAGTTTACCTGACAGATGTTAGTGGGATATGAAATCAAGTCCAATGTATATATTTTTAATTTCTCAATTAGGATTAATACTTTTAATAAAAATCAAACTCTAAGGAAAACATAACTTAATACGTTAATTCATTTATAAGTTTTAAAAGAATTAAAGGACAGCATTAATTGATGTTGTATTGTATAGATCTAAATTTGTTGCGTAGTCATTCAGTTATACACTTTTTTCCGCCTTAACCTTATTATTTTAATGGAATTGAAATAATAAGTTTACAATCATTATAAACTTGTCAAGTTCTATGCTGAAATAAACTAAACATTTCAAATCCAAACGACAAACTTCATAATTTTATAAGTGACCCCCTTCAAATTACCCCTTGGAGTTCTAATGCACTTTCACATTCTTCTCTGCCACGCATGCATACACTCCTGAAAGGATTCTTCGGGGATCCTCCGTAGCTCTATCGTCACGATGTCATGCACATCTTCACAACGGGTTACCTTGATGACCCCCTTGAGCTTGGGGAAGAGGAAAAAACACATGGAGCCAGGTAGGGCGAGTAGGGAGGTTGGTCCAACACAGTGATGTTCTTCTGGGCCAGGAACTCTCGGATATTCAGTGCAATGTGGACAGGTGCGTTGTCATGGTGAAGCACCTACGAGTTGTTCTGCTACATCTCTCGCCTTTTCTCGCGAACTAAATGAAGCAAACGCCGCAGTATCTCTTTGATGACAGGCTGGTTGATCGTCTGGCCCTGTGGCAAGAACTTGCAGTGTACGATGCCCCTCACATCGAAGAATGTGATCAACTTGGAAATTTTATGACGTAGATTCTCACAGCATAAAACTAGGCCTCAGCTTGTTTTTCTCGTCTTCGAAATAAATACGAACGAAAACACCAAAGGTGAGAAGGTATCTTCTTAATAGACAATTTAACGATACTAAAGCAAATGAGTCTATTTGAAAGGAGATATTTTTTCTAAGTTAAGTATAGCAAAGTAGAAAAGTTCTTTTATTATGTGTAATGTGAAAACTATCTTTTTTTTAACTAGGCAAGATAAGATCGATGTTTAGTATTTGATCTTTAATTCACGTATCGACAGTAAAACCTGTTCTCTTAATGAAATTACACACCTACAAACTCTCTTTCTCTCTCTCTCTCTCTCTCTCCCTTTCTCTCTCTCTCTCTCTCTCTCTCTCTCTCTCTCTATATATTATATATATATATATTTATCTCTATCTCTCTCTCTATTTATATATATATATATCTATTTATATATATCTCTCTTTATTTATCTCTATATCTCCCTCTCACTCTATTTATCTATCTCTCTATTTCTCTCTATCGCTCCCTCTCTCTCTATTTCTCTCTAACTCTCTATTTCTCTCTATCTCTACCTCTCTCTTTATTTATCTCTATCTCTCTATTTATCTCCCTCTCTCTCTCTCTCTCTATCTATCTCTCCCTCTACCTCTCTCTCTCTCTCTCTCTCTCTCTCTCTATATATATATATATATATATATATACATATATATAATATATATATATACATATATATATATATACAAGGTGTGTTAATATAGAGATATCTTGTACTTTTTGACACACAAATCACCAAAAATCACCCTGAAGACGACCAGTGACATGGTTAAAAAATATTGGATACTTTTTCTGTCGTCTGGATCCCTAATGCAGAAAACCAAGATGACTTGGACGTATAGCGTAATTATTGTGGTTAACGGGGAATTTGGAGATTGAGATTTGGAGATTTGGAGGAAGAGAAGAAAAAGAAATAAGAACAAAAGTTAAACTTTATAAAGATAAACACTCAACAGAGTATCAGTAATTGACTAAAGAATGACACCGGAAATATATTTTAAAATAAAAACGGAAGTTCCGAGTTTTGACCGAAAAACGGACGCGAAACAAAAGAGGAGGAAAATCTTTATCTTTTCGGTTGGGCTCTGGTGGGAGTCAGACAGGGCTCCCAGTTCCCCGTATGGGTTTGGGATAGTAGTACTGAACATGACTTACGATAGAATAGTTTGACCAAAATTTCTCTCTTTACTTCTCTCTGAAAAGAACCCACGAGCCTAGGAAGAAATAATCAGTCTCCTATGACTATACAACTTGTATGTGTTATTTCTGAACTAACGGCAACTACTACTACTAAACGACTACTACTATAACTTGAATTTGGTACTATGCAACAGACTTCTACCCTTGAAGATCATAAAGAAGAAATATTCAGTAATTATTATTATTATTATTATTATTATTATTATTATTATTATTATTTGTTCACACTGATATGCGCAGTCGCAAATAGAAAACAGGGGAGAAGAATATGGCTGATTGATGAACACATCGCATGGCCGATAGCTGAACTGTTTTATCCAACTCTTCCTACTGTATTCCCGGTTGGTGAGAAAAATTAAAACCAATATTGTTATATGTTAAACATATTTAACAGGTTTGTTATATTTTGTTAATCTTTCATTTTGGTATATAACAATATTATTTTCACTCATTTTGAGTTTTTCACATCAGCTTTAGCTGATGGTATTTCACTGGAGTCTGGGTTGCAACTAGCCTCTTCAGGTCTCCAGGACTCAGTATTCTAGCCGATTGCAGCAATGTAATAGTCTGGATGGTCTCAATTCTTCCTCTGATTTCCAGATTTTCCAGTCATTTTCCCAAGATCTTTGGGACCGTTCCCAGTGCACCAACTACAATTGGTATAACTTTGGCCTTCATATTCCATAACTTTTTCGATTCTCTAGCAAGATCCAGGTATTTGTCCATCTTTTCGTTTACCTCGATCTTCACCTTGCTCCAGCAGACCACAGGGTGAAGATGAAGGAAAACGTAAAGATAGACAAATACTTGGATCGTGCCAAAGAATTGAAAAAGCTGTGGAATATGAAGGTGAAAGTGATACCAATTGTAGTTGGTGCACATGGAAAAAGCTTAGAAAAGAGACTTGAGGAATTGGAAATCAGAGGAAGAATTGAGACCATCCAGACTACTGCACTGCTGTTATCGGCTAGAATACTCAGAAGAGTCCTGAAGAGACTTGCTGTCGCTCAGACTCCAGTGAAATACCATCAGCTAAAGCTTGTGTGAAAAACACGAATGAAGTGAAATAATAATAATAATAATAATAATAATAATAATAATAATAATCTGGTCTTCTTGCTGGGATAAGGTGATCCGTTTTTCCCAGCAAGAAGACCAGACTTAGTGTTGATAAACAAAAAAGAAAGAACTTGTCAACTGGTGGATTTTACAGTGCCAGCAGATCACAGGGTGAAGCTAAAGGAAAAGGAAAAAATGGACAAATATCTGGACCTTGCCAGAGAACTGAAAAAGTTATGGAATATGAAAATGAAAGTGATACCAATTGTAGCTGGTGCACTTGGAACAGTCCCAAAAGGATTAGAAAATGGTTTGGAAAGTTTGGATATCAAAGGAAGGATTGAAACCATTCAGAACACTGCACTGCTGCAATCTGCCAGAATACTCAGAAGAGTCCTGGAGACCTGAGGAGACTTGCTGTCACTCAGACTCCAGTGAAATACCATCAGCTAACACTGGTGTGAAAACTCAAAAGGAGAATAATAATAATAATAATAATAATAATAATAATAATAATAATAATACGAGACTGCTGCACTGCTACAATCGGCTAGAATACTCAGAAGAGTCCTGAGGAGACTTGCTGTCACTCAGACTCCAGTGAAATACCATCAGCTAACACTGGTGTGAAAACTCAAAAGGAGATATAATAATAATAAATAATAATAATAATAATAATAATAAATAATAATAATAATACGAGACTGCTGCACTGCGGCAATCGGCTAGAATACTCAGAAGAGTCCTGAGGAGACTTGCTGTCGCTCAGACTCCAGTGAAATACCATCAGCTAACACTGGTGTGAAAACTCAAAAGGAGATAATAATAATAATAATAATAATAATAATAATAATAATAATACGAGACTGCTGCACTGCGGCAATCGGCTAGAATACTCAGAAGAGTCCTGAGGAGACTTGCTGTCGCTCAGACTCCAGTGAAATACCATCAGCTAATGCTGATGTGAAAAACTCACAAGGTGTGAAAATAAACCAAACACCTGGAAATATAAGAAACGGACACAATCAGGCAAAGAGAGATGAAAGAAAATATAAGAATACATTATTTCAGAAGACACAAGAAAAGTTCTCGAAACCAAACTGCAAGAGAAACGATATCAAAGAAATAAACACCTGGGCGTCCTTTGTAAGATACGGTGGACTATTCTTAAAATAAACAAAAGAGATGGACAATAGAATAAAGAAAGTGATGAATATGCACAAGAGATGATGTTAACAGACTATGTGTCAAGAAAAGAAAGAGGAAGACGACTTGCCTACATTACGCATTGCGTAGATACAACAATTCAATGACTCGAGGAATATATAAAAATGAGTAAAGACTAATTACGGAAGCCAGTAACAGCAATATTAACAGAAGTAACCAAGGACAAAAAGTAAAACTACAAAATCTAGAAAACAAGAATGTGAAAAAAAAACCAACAAAAAACAAACTGCGTTATTCGGACTATTGTTCCCATCTTCATTGTTATTTTTACAACGTTTCGGCCGATATGCCCTCCGGCCTTCTTCATGTATTTCTTGTCGGAATCGGGAACCTTCTCGGATACGGGAACCTTCTTTTCGAACTCGGGAACTTTCTTGTCGTAATCGGGAGCCATCACGGAACTTTGAACCTAACCCTTTATTCAGTCCACGGGAGTATCCTGTTCTCATTTCGCTAATCATAGCTGGGGTAGAAGTTGTGTTAATTATTTTTCTAACTGCCACTACTCAGGATTGAACTCGGGATCCAGAGATAACTGTCACTTAGAACTGTCTTAACCTAACTACCTTATCCACTATGCCATGTGTCCAATTGGACTCCCTATTACGACAAGAAAGTTCCCGAGTTCGAAAAGAAGGTTCCTGAGTCATTGTACACAAGATGACCTATGTTAGACATGGTTACGAAGGGGGGGGGGCTTGAAGAAATAAACTGAATCTCTAATTATAACAGCACAAAAGAGAAAGAGAGAGAGAGAGAAAAGAAAGAAAGGGAAAGAGAAAGAGAAAGAGAGAGAGAAAGAGAAAGAGAAAGGGTGAAAGAGAAAAGAAAGGGAGAGAGAGAAAAAGGGTGAGAGAAAAAAAGAAAGAGAAAAAGAAAGAGAGAGAAAGAGAGAGAGGCGAGAGAGAGAGAGGAGAATGAGAGAAAGAGAGAAGAGAAAGAGAGAGAAAGAGAGAGAACGAGAGACAGAATGAGAAAGAGAAAGAAAGAGAGAGAAAGAGAGAGAGAAAGGGTGAAAGAGAAAAAGAAAGGAGAGAGAGAAAAAGGGTGAGAGAGAAAAAAAGAAAGAAAAAAGAAGAGAGAGAGAAGAGAGAGAGAGAGAAGAGAGAGAAGAGGAGAAAGAGAGAAAGATAGAAAGAGAGAGAAAGAGAGAGAACGAGAGACAGAATGAGAAAGAGAAAAAGAGAGAGAAAAAGAGAGAGAAATGGGAAGAGAAAAGAAAGGGGAGGAGAAAAAGGGTGAGAGAAAAAAAGAAAGAGAAAAAGAAAGAGGAGAGAGAAAGAGAGAGAGAGAGAGAGAGAGAGAGAGGAGAGAGAGGAGAGAGAGAGAGAGAGAGAGAGAGAATGAGAGAAAAGAGAGCAAGAGAGAAAGAGAGAGAAAGAGAGAGAACGAGAGACAGAATGAGAAAGAGAAAGAAAGAGAGAAAAAAGAGAGAGAAGGGTGAAAGGAAGAAAGGGAGAGAGAGAAAAAGGGTGAGAGAAAAAAGAAAGAAAAGAAAGAGAGAGAGAGAGAGAATGAGAGAATGAGAATGAGAGAAAGAGAGAGAAAGAGAGAGAACGAGAGACAAGAATGAGAAAGAGAAAGAAGAGAGAGAAAGAGAGAGAGAGAAAGGGTGAAAGAGAAAAAGAGGGAGAGAGAGAAAAGGGGAACAAGAGAGAAAAAGAAAGAAAAGAAAGAAGGAAAAGAGAGAGAGAGAGAGAGAGAATAGAAAGAGACAAAGAGAAAAAGAGAGAAAGAGAATGAGTGAGAGAGAGAGAGAGAGAGAGAGAGAGAGAGAGAGAGAGAGAGAGAGTAAGTAAGAAATAACAAAAGACTTAGAGATTTAGTTTATAGTCTATTTCAGGGGAGCTTAGAAAATAATGCTAAATCTCTAAGTCTTTTGTTATTTCTTTACTTATATATTTGCTCTGTGACTGTCATATTAAGAGCACACATTGAGCTCTCAAATAGGTTTTTTGAATAAAACTCTTGTGTCGTAAGGAAGATTTCTTCTCTGGACTTTTGGATTATATATATATATATATTATATTATATATATATAGGAGAGAGAGAGATAGATAGATAGATAGATAGAGAGAGAGAGAGAGAGAGAGAGAGAGGGGAGGGGGAGGGAGGACGCTAGTGTTTCTGCTAGCCTTGCATTACTTGTTTATATATGTGCAGAGATATCGATCAAAGAGTATATCAATAAGTGTCTGATAAAAAGAATATATATATATATATATATATATATATATATGTGTGTGTGTGTGTGTGTGTGTGTGTGTGTGTGTGTTGTGTGGTGTAATTATTAGACAATAAAACGGCATGGAAAGTTTTTTTGCATTATTTACTGGTTATTCTTAATAGATTGTTTACGTTTTTGGCGGCAATCATTAACGTGACTGAGTGACATTCACTCACTTCTTTGTCTCACTCACCCCCACCCTATTCACTTACTTTTTTGTCTCACCCCCCTCCTTCTTCGTGCGCACTCCCGACAAGCCCTCGCCACACAATCAAGCAATCTGAACTCGCTCTTTCGTTCATCTTGTTCAGTTGTCCAATTAAATTCCATGCACGACGGAGAGTTTCAAATAATCTGTTTTTTTTTTCTTCCTCCACCACTTCCTTGGTAGCTGAGCTGTCCATGGAGCTCTAGGACTGCGGATTAGCACTTAATTTCAATTACTCACAGTTTTTACTCTGACCTGGAGTTGTAGTACCAGTGAGGATCTCATCTTGGTTAAATACATAAAACTCGAATTTTACAAAGACGTGTTAAAGGATTTGAAAAAATGAATACCCAACAAGAATGAATAAAAAAAATATGTTCGGCATAAAATAACCCAACAAGGGTTGACATGAAGGTAAAATGCCACCAGGCAATACAGCTCGCCATCCCATCTTCATTCCGGATTTCTCTTCTCCTCTGGATATAATCCTCTTCTTATTTTCTTGTCTCTTTTTTCTTCCTTTCCTCACACTTCTCCTTCTCTCCTCTCTCTCCCCTCCTCTCTCTCCCCCTCTCTGTCTCTATTTATTTATTTTTCTTTCTCTTTTCTCTTTTCTTTTTCTTTCTTTTTCTTTCTTTCTTTTTTTTCTTTCTTCTTTTCCTTTCTTTCTTCTTTTCCTTTCTCTCTCTCTCCTCCCCTTTATTTCTCTCTTTGTTTCTTTTTTCTCCCTCTTTCTTTCTCTTCTTTCTTTCTCTTTCTTTCTTCTTTTCCTTTTCTCTCTTCTCTCTCTCTTTATCTCGTTTTCTTTATCTCTTTCTCTTTCTTTCTTTTTCTGTTTCTTTCCTTCTCTTCAATCTAAAATTTAAAAAAAGGGGGGGGGAAAAAAAAAGTAAAAGAGATGTTGAGCATGAAATTGAAATGAGGCACTTAACACGACTAAGATTGATGGGATGCTAGTATTTTATTTTTATCCCAAAAAATGCCGATTCGAAAATGAAAGTATTTTTGTATTAAAAAAAAGAGAAAAATAAGAAAAGAGAGGCCATCGCTTTGGCTATAATTTCTTTGACATTAAAAGCCGTTTTTTTTTCAATAACCCCAGTCAGTTTTCTTATCAATTTCTGGATAAAAAATTAAAACAAAATAATTGCTTTACTTATCTGATCTCTTCATCCCCAGCTATATAAATAAATCCACTATCAATATATATATATTATATATATATATAATATATATATATATATATATATATATGTGTGTGTGTGTGTGTGTGTGTGTGAAGAAGGGAAGTGAATCCGACGGTATGTAGTATATTAGGAAAAATGAAAAAACACATTTTAATGGGTTAAGTGGGTGGTTTTATTTGCGACGCTGCATGTGTTTCACACACACTCACAACCAAACACCTAAAAAATGTAAATGTTTCCTTTCGATAAAACACCACCTACAACCGTGCCCATACCACGCCATAAAAAAGAATATTTGACGTCATATTTCAAAACCGTCCCCTTTTTTTCAAACCTCAAAATTTTTTTAAGCAGACTGAATAAACAATAACTACCACTCGCTTTTCTTTCGTTATTTTCTATAATAAATAATTTCTTATCAACTTCCATATTACCAAATGCCCTGAAGATGATCTAATTAATAGATCGAAACACTGCAGCGTCGGCAAAAACTCACCACTTAACCCATTTAAAACCTGTGTTTTTTTTCATTTTCCCTAATATATATATAATATATATATATATATAATATATATATATATATATAAATATATATATATGTATCCATCCAATCATAATATGGCAATGAAGTCGAGTCAATTTATAATTGGTGCCCTTGGAACCGTCCCTCAGGGGTCTGGGAAAATGAGTCTGTATGAACTGAAAATTAGAGAAAGATCGAGCCTATCAAAAACTACAGCAATGTTAAGAATACTCAGAAGAGTCCTGGAGACCTTAGGAGACTTGTTGTCGTCAACCTCCAGTTAACCCCTTAAAAAAAATTCTTAACTCTTTTTGAAAACACTTAAAAAAATCTCATTCCTTTTAAGCAACTTTTAAAAACTCATTCTTTTAATGTATTTAACCCATAGATGGATCTTTTATTTTAAATATTAAATTTCAATTTGTTTGCAAATGACACTTCGCTCAAAATCGCACCACGTGATGCAATTTAATTTATCATATTGGTGTGTCTAAAACAGATATTATATTGTCAAGCACTCCCATTGCAAACCTCATTTATTTAAATTGCATATTCTAAAATAAAAATAAAATAAAAACTCTACGAATTTCTGGAGCAAGAGACCATGTCTGTTCGTGATGGTAGTACAATTCTATTTGACACAGTGCATGGAAATTTCCTAGTGACACGGATTTCCTGGTTGTTGGCAATCTCAACATCTGAACTAAATGGAATTGAATCAAAGCGATTATTTTTTATAAATTTTGGAGGCGGAGTTTTGAGGAAAATAGGATTCAAGACTAGGGATTTTTTTTTCTGTAAAGCTACATTTCTCTTTTGTTTAATCAAGGCAGTTTTTATTCATTTCAACTTGCACACATACGATAGGTTGATTATAATACCTGTTGTTAATAAGTGGGTCACACCCATTTTAGAACTGACAGGCCTATTGCTGCTTAACGCATACAAATCTAAAATAACGAAGAAAAATCGTATCCATGTGTCCCAGTGTTTTTTTCTTTCCCCCACTAACTGTAAATACATTTCAAATATTTTCTTGGAAACGAATTATACTGTATGCTGTACAAGGTAGGGGTTAGACGGCTTTAGTTTGTTCATAAGATAAAAAAAACTCTGGCAATTTATTGATTATATATATAATATATATATATATATATATATATATATATATAATCAATGGTAATAATTATGGTTTTCACACTCCATAACTTAAAGTTTCCATGGTAATCCAATCATCAAGATGAAGATCAATGGTTGAGATGTCAAAAACCATCTCAATCATTGATCTCCATCTGATGATTGGATTACCATGAAACTTTAAGTTATGAGTGTGAAATCATAATATCACCATTGATTATAAATCTGCTCTGCTTATTAGCATTGAGCACCTTTCCATGCAAAATACTTTCTCATTTTTTTCATTCATTATCATTAATATATATAATAATATATATATATATATATATATATATATATAATGTATTGTGTTACCAAACCCTCCACCACGAGCAGAATGTAACACAAGGTCATTTTAAGCAGTTTGACAGGTTTAATTTCAGAGTTTTCTTCTGTTAACCTGTTTGCCAATACCAATGTTAAGAGCTCAGTCTGCCCTATATTTACTCATAGCTGGAGAGAGAATAGTTAGATGTACAACTTTCCCGAAAGTGTACTAGCACGCTGTGAAATGCTACCAGCCTCGTCCAGGAATTTTGAAACTTAATGACGCCGTTTCCATTTCGCTACGACGATAACCATTACACAATGTATATAATTTTTGACGTAATATTTTATTTTTATTTATTTTCTTTATTATTTATTTTTCATTTTTTCATTAAGTTGCGCATAACTTTCACGATAATAAGTAATGCCGAATTTCGAACTATAAATCACCGTAATCAATTTCGTATGAGATACGTCACACTGTTTCGAAATAAAAATAACGGCTAAACACCAAATCCTTTCACATTAATATATTTCTCGTATTTGTTTCATTTCACTTTTTTATACATTCATAGTTGTCCTATAATACATTGCTAAAGGGTGAATGTCAACCGAAATATTGGAAAAATAATGCAAACCAGGGATAAAACAACGGCTGGGATTTGAAACTGTTTTTTGTTCTATTTTTCTGCACTTGTTCATTTTCCCATGATTCTTGATATCCCCCACCTCCAAAAAAGAGAGCGTTCTCAAGAACAAAGTTGATAAGCAATAAATTTCTCTCTCTCTCTCTTTCTCTCTATCTCTCTCTCTCTCTCTCTCTCTCTCTCTCTATATTATATATATATATATATATATATATATATATATAAAGTAAAGTAATAACAAAGGACTTAGAGATTTAGCTTTATAGTCTATTTCAAAGTGTCTAACTCTCCCGACTCATCAGATGCGAATGATAAATTCTTTATTACTTTAAAGGCATTTGAAAACAGTTTTTTTTTAATTTAACATTTTTTTTATATTAATAGTCCTGTGACATGAATTCAAAACGAAAACCTTAATGTTGCAAAAAAGTTATGTGTTAATTTATTATGTTTTTGTTATGGTTATGTATTGTTATTTTGTTAGTTTGTTATGTTTCTGCAACATCAAAGTTTTCGTTTTGAATTCATATCACAGGACTATTAATATAAAAAATAAATAAATCTGTTTTCAAATGCCTTTAAAGTAATAAAGAATTCATCATTCACAACTGATGAGTCGGGAGAGTTAGACACTTTGTCTAAGCTCCCTGAAATAGACTATAATCCTAAATCTCTAAGTCTTTTGTTATTTCTTTACTTATAAATTTGCTCTGTGACTCTAACATTAAGAGCACACATTGAAACTCTCAAACTGCGACAGATTTTTAAAAAAACTCTTGTGTCGTAAGGAAGATTTCTTCTCTGGACTTTTGGTATATATATATATATATATATATATATATATATATATATATATATATATATATATGACATCTCCCCTACCTCTTACACACACACACACATACACACACACACAACCTTAAGGTTTATTTCCGCTGTCGTTTATCGCAAAAGATTTATACACACACACACACACACACACACACACACACACACACACACCTAAAAATACACAATGTTTCCTTTCGATACACACACCTACACCGTCCCATACTCACGCCATAAAATAGAATATTTGACGTCACATTTCAAACTGTCTCCCTTTTTTCAAACCTCAACATTTTTTAAACAGATGAATAACAAAGACTACCACTCGCTTTTCTCATTAATCTGTGATTAATAATTTCTTATCACCTTCCATATACCAACAAATGCCCTGAATATGATCTAATTAATAGATCGAAACACTGCAGCATAGGCCAGTAACCTCACCAGTTAACCCATTTAAACCTGTGTTTTTTCATTTTTCTTAATATACTACAAATATATATATGTATGTCTATATATAGTAAGTTTGGGGCAACCAGCGAGGATTGAACTCGCTATTCGGTAATAATGGATCAACGAGACAAACTTATTAATCAATACACCACAATGTAACGCTCAATGCGGAGAGTCGATGGCGTATATCAATGAATAATAAGCATGTTTGACATTTTTTTCTGCGAGTTATCGTGTCTGCAATCTTCTCAGGCTTAGTGAGGAAAATATTGCTTTGTTTAAATACAATTATAATTTAGCGATAGTTACAACCATGATAAGAATAATTGAATACGACTGTCTGAATAATTAAACAAAAGAGAAATTTACTTTTACAAAAAAAAAAAATCCATAGTTTCAAATTCCATTTTTCCATAAAAGTCCGACTCCAAAAAAATTATAAAATAATCGCTTTGATTCAATTCCATTAGTCAGATGTTTTAGATTGCCAACAACCAGGAGAATCCGTGTCACTGGGAAATTTCCACGCACTTTGTCAAATAGAATTACTACCATCACGACAGATGGTCTCTTGTCCCAGAAATTCCAGTTTAAATAAACGAGAAAATACATTTTAGACATATCTGATAAATTGTTTGGTTTGGTTTGTTTTGTTTTACGGCATATCAACATCAGTGGGTCATTTAATGCCGATAAAGTTTTGAAATTAATCAATTCTTAATGGATAATACAATTTTGTTTATGAATACATTTTTCTATTTAACCCATAGATGGGACCCTAACAGGTACTACCACTCCGGGTCAGAGTGGACCAGGGAGCAATGGTGATGAAGGGGTGCTCCACATTCCCCAAACCTCCAAAACTGGAACCTCACCATCAGATAGAGTTTAACGTCATTCTCAGGACATGTAGACCCGCAGCCACCGCCTTCTAGCACCCATATGATAAAAAGGGTTGGGGCTTGCCATAAGGGCAATAGGGTTGGGAAAATCATATAGGTGCTAGGGCTATGACCAGCCGATTGATCGGAGGGGGCCTCTCTGACCGAAGATAGGGCCAAAGTGTAGTATTCCATGTCATTAACTGCTCATCCACCTGGGCTCTATCCTTAAGCATCACGGGTCGCCACCCACGGCCAACGCGTGGCCCCATTGGTGGAGTCTTACCCCTCTGCAGAGGTGCAGTCGGTGCATTCTAACGCCCCAGCCGACAGGGCGGTGATAAATTGTATCATTATTATTACTACTAGCAAATATATTCATCCTCCGCAATGTAATGAAATATTATATTAAATTAGAAAAGGCTAATTAAACTAGATAAGAATGCAGATAAAAAGATTTGCAAAAGAGGGGGATATAAGCGAAAAAGAGGACAAGTGAAACTTACTCTTTCATCCTTCCCGTCTTTCATTACTAAATTTTCCTAATTTAACTATTTAATTAAAATAGGAAGTAAAGAATACAATTACAGTTATTTCTTCTTGTTAATGGATTTCTTTTAAGATTTATCCATGAGATTTTTGCTCATAATCATTAAGATAAAACAAAACAATTAGAAATCAATAATACTAAGCACATATTTACTAAAAATCAAATTTTAATATCAATATGCAAATTAGCCATCCCGTTCACACTATAAACGCTATTTTGTTGTATACATAAATACAATTGCATATTATTAGTATGTAGATCCGGCCCACGCCGGGGGTCCAGTGGCTTCGGCCCTGGATCTTTACGAGTTAATAGCGTCGATCCCGGGGGGCTATCCCCCCAGGCAATACCTGTCCCCTCGATTTAAAGGGCAGCGCTGGGTTTATTGCCCAGCGCCTGAGGCGCCCCCTTGAGGGGGAAGCCGACGGGATCGACGCAATTTTTCACCCGCCACCCATGAGCTTCGACTTGTAGGTGGGCCCACGTTAATAGGGCCTTGTGCCTAACCCGTACAAGTGGGGTACGAGGTAAATACAATGTAGATCCGCCCAACAGGGTGAAGGTCCAGTGGCTTTGGCCCTGGATCTTTACAAGTTAATAGCGTCGATCCCAGGGAGCTTTCCCCCCAGGCAATACCTGCCCACTTGACTTAAAGGGGCAGGGCTGGGTTTATTGCCCAGCGCCTGAAGCGCCCCTCTTGAGGGGAATGCCGAAGGGATCGACGCAATTTTTGTTCTTTCCCATCTATGAGCTTCGGTTTGTGGCTGGGCCCACGTTAAAACGAGGCCTTGTGCCCAGCCCATACAAGTGGGGTATGAGGCAAATACCTGTAGATATGGTCAACAGTATTAATAATGTAAAATAATTTTATTAGTAATTGAGGTTTAAATTAAACCATGGAGCATGTGACGTAAATAACAAAGGGAACTGTGACTTGGGTAGTAATATAGTTTCGGTGACAGATATACAAACCCAAAATCTCCATTATCAAAAGATTTAATTTTTAGTTGTTCAGACAAGTCATAGACCTACATCTATATATTAATACTCGTTTTCCTTAATTGCACCACTGTTATCATTTCGCAACACCCCATGGTTAAAAAATGAGACTGTTCAAATCGTCCAAGATGAAATGTATAAATGCAAATCCTGATTATATGGTATTGCTTATCTGCCAAATTTTTATTTCTTATGAGTTTCGTCACTTCAGCTAAATAATGGACCATTCTATTTTTATTTTGAAGAAAGGAAGGAAAGAAAAAGTATATGCTATACAGAAAAATATGAGAAACAAAGAGAGTAGGGAAAAGATGGAGAGAGAGGTGCGCGGAAGTGATGACGCTAATCTGTTTCAATTGAACATAAAAAAATTATTATACTTTTTACATATTGAACTATTATGCATGGGCTCTTAAGTAAACATATCAAATGTTGTAATAATTAAATTATCACACTGTGATATATTCATAGGTCCTGCTAGTATATCTATAATGCATACACACATGGGGAGAATGGTTAGTTTCAACTCCCCAATCATCTAAAGGGCTTACATATAGCTATATACATATATAACTATGATAAGTTGTAAACACGGTTTGTTTGGAATGGCTTTTTGCCGATAATTTTTGGGAGAATAAGTGCTTAATTGGAGTCGTACCTAATTTTGAAAATTAATTAATTAATAATGAATTCGGCGGGAATACCTATTAAATGTATGGCTAAACAAATCGAGAAAAATCAATCTCTGTATGTACATTTCGGCCTATTAGGCCTCATCAGCAGAGCTATAGATCGGAAGACCGCCCTGTGCGTGATTTGAAACCGGACTGCCAAGCTGACAGGCCGATCCCATAACCTCTACACCAAACGGACTTCTTAGATTTTACGATTTGTTTAGAGTAGGTTAATATTCCTCTTCTAGTGACTTTTATTACACGACGATGTGATAAGTTGTAAACACGGTTTGTTTGGAATGTCTTCCGATCTATAGCTCTGCTGATGAGGCCTAATAGGCCGAAATGTACATACAGAGATTGATTTTTCTCGATTTGTTTAGCCATACATTTAATAGGTATTCCCGCCTAATTCATTATTAATTAATTAATTTTCAAAATTAGGTACGACTCCAATTAAGCACTTATTCTCCCATATATAACTATATACAAAAATGTATATATATGTATAATTACATACAAATTATAATTTGTATATAGTTATGTTTTTAAATATTCCAAACTAATACTGACAATTTTCAAACAGGTCTAAAATAACTACTACTCTGGGGTTGAGCTCCAGGACTGGCGCCTCACCAAAGGACGCAGGGGATACTATCGGCGTATTCTAGACACCATCAACAGGACTATTTAGAAAGAAAGAAGAAAGAAGAAAGAAGAAATTTATTTATCAATAGTAGGTACAAGTTATAAAGAATAAGTAAAAGAAAAACTTTATTTTTGTTAAACTACTATTGAAGGGAGGCCATGCCTAATAGCGTGAAGCTAATCCCATGGACATGACCACCCTTGGACGCTCACAGGAAACGATACATGAAACACACAACGTAAACATATACATATATATCATGAGACAAATTAGCCGTGTGAGAATCTAAATGCAAATCTGTTGTTTATAAGAGGCAATAAAATGCTTTTTCAAAAGTGTTTTTAAGGACAAAATAATTTACCGAAACAAGCTTCACCTTTTCCTCCTTTTCTTCATCAAGCAATACCGACTGAACAGTGTTCCAAGAATTAAGTGCATTAAAACGAATCGAATTATGCCCAAAACTAACCGTGTTGATAATAGGGAAATTAAACAAACCAGTTTGGTCAGCACGATTGACCTGAGCATCGGTGAAGTTAACTGCAAAAGCATTCTGAACAGAAACAGGCATTTTATCGTGGAACAGTTTATGTATGAACAAAATATTTTCACAATGGACCATATCAGAAAATTTGAGAATCTCCAAATTTTCATACAGGTTGTTGATCATTCATATATTCAATAAGCGTGTGGTGTAATGGTTAAAGTCTTCCAAAATGGACTCGCCGCCCCGAGTTCAAATCCTGGACGTGGTAATTGCATTTCACTTAGCGCTAATATCCTTGGGAAAGGTATGAATTCTACTCTCCCTCCAGCTATGGGTAAATAGTAGGGCAGACTGGGCTATTTAACTTTGGTTAGGCAACCCGTCTAAGAGAAGTAAAACTCTGAATTCAAACTTGTTAAACTCGGCTTAAGAAATTGACCTTGTGTTGCATCCTGCTCGTGCGGAGGGGTTGGTAAATATATATATATATATATTCAATAATATAACAATAAGCATTCTCATAGATTTATTTGAAGGTTAATATTTTGCGTAACATATGAAATATCATTTTCGCCAGTTTACTCAAAATTTGGATGGTTATGAATGTTTATATAAATTTTGAACAATTGTTTCGCAGTCGGCGAAGGGCGGAAATCAATATATCATTTTGTGTTTTAACTCTTGTTCATCTATTTTCTATCGATTTTAAAGTCTACCACATCACAAGAACAATCGATTCCATATATTTGCGGCGTCTGTCATTTGTGTGTTGTTTGCTTTTCACCTTCAATTCCACGTCCAGTGTTCACCGTTTCTTCCGCTTGTGGCCATTAGATGTTCAAGAGAAGAGAACGGTAAACAACAGTCACCCACGAACCCATCCACCCTTCTACCTTACGCCTCGTCTACGCCTTGTTTGTTTTGTTTATTCTTCCTTTTGATGGTTGCGTATGGAAAACTTTATTTTGCTCGTCAGCCATCAACGATTGAGTGAACACCGTCATGTTGTCGTTATTTCGATTAGACAGCCATTAAATATTTGTCTTTCTGCGACGGAAAGTGAAAATAGGGCTGTCACGTGACTCACTTCCTTTGAGGGAAAACAAATCTATTGTTTCTGTCCCTCCCCTTTTTTCTCCCATATATTTTTTTTATATCGGAAGCCCAACTTACATTTTACTAAGAAGTTAAGAAACTTTACTTCTTAATAAAATTTAAGTTAGGCTCCCGATATATAAAAAAAATATGGGTTAACTTCCCCTGACAGAACCCGGAAGCAAGGAACTAGCTGAGGACCGAAATCGGCAGAACAGAAAAAGTAGTTGCTTGTGTCCCCCCTTTTTTCTCCCTAAAAACCCATATATTTTTTTTTTATATCGGAAGCCCAACTTACATTTTATCAAGAAGTAAGAAACTTAACTTCTTAATAAATTGTAAGTTAGGCTCCCGATAAAAAAAAAAAAAGAGTTATCCTCCTCTATAGAACCCCTGAAGCAAAGAACTAGCAGGGGGACGAAATCGACAGAACAGAAAAAGTATACGAAGAGACAAGACAAGACAAGAGGGAAGGACAGAAATGGAAAGCCGGCCAGAAGATTGATTCAACAGTTCAACACAGACGCACACCATCTTTGGCTGAACCAATATCGCAACAGCGCCGATCAACGAATGAACCTCAACTACAACGACTCGGTACAGAAGATGAAAGTACTCTACACAAAGATAAGTGTTCATGAAATTGCAACTTATATATATATATATATATATATATATATATATATATATACATTTTTTTTTTTACTGAGAATGTCCGTATGAATTCGGACGAAACGTTTCAACTCTCAGATTGGTTTTGAGTTTACATTTTTTGTTCACCATCCTTCTACCTACCTCATACTGTCGGATTCTACTACATTCATCCTATCTCCATATATATATATATATAATATATATATATATATATATATATAATATATATAAGGTAATCCAAATGGCTGGTTGTAAAGGATCATTCTATTTGGATCTTCAAAATCTCACTGCATAACCATACTGTATGATCTTGTAGATGCAAACATTCATACAAGGATTTTTATAAATCCCTAAAGAGAGCTCAATGTATAATAATCAATAAATTAGATTATATACAGGGCAATATTTAACTTTCAAAGAAAGAAAAACATAACAATCCATCTTCCCGTAATAATTTAAACCAAAAACTCAAATTTAAACATTTTTTTAAATTTCAAAAAATTCTTATGAGCCCCAGTCTCATTAGACGAGTTTTACAAAAAGATTTTGTAAAACCCGTCTCAGTTTCTGGTTGAAATAAATTATTACGGGATGACGGTTTGTTAAGTTTTGCTTTCTATGAAATTTATATATATATAGAGAGAGAGACTTGAGACCGCCAAAAGCAATAAGTTTTAGCAACCTTACGCACCATTAAACCATTTTGAATTATCAAACCTTGTTTTTTCTGGTCTTTTACACCTTTTGCACCGTAAATTTCCCATACCGATTACGACATGAAGTCTCCCAAGTTCGAAGAGAAGGTTCCCGAGTTCTACATGAAACACGTGAAGACAGGAGGGCACATCGGCCGAAACTTTGTATATATAAAATAAAGAGGGGGACAATAGTCCGAAAATTTTAAATACAGATTTTCAAGCCTTACTCAAAATTCAGACAAATAGCACTTTCTTTTTACGGAATCATGACTCATGCTACCAAATTGTTGATATCAGTTGTACAGCGAGGGAGTCCATACCCTTTTCACTAACGCTTAGAGAAGGAGATTGTTTTTGCGTCTGAGGTGGAGCGATACATCATCAGATAATGTGATATAGTACCAGTCTTAGTAACCCCGGTGAAACCAGTGTCAGACTGTCTGATAGATAATAAGGGGTCAACCACGAGGACTCTCACGGTAAATACGAAAAACAATTACATAAAAGGTAGGAATTTTTAAAACCGTCACCATTAGCTACCCACTTTACCGCACAGATCCAGGCAGTGCTACTCATGCATTGAGCTGGCGAGGCCCGGTATAGAACCCGGAACCATGTGATTTCTAGCACCCATATGATAAAAAGGGTTGTGGCTTGCCATAAGGGCAATAAATTCGGGACAATATATATAGGCACTAGGGCTTGATGTGATCAGCCGATTGATCGGAGGGAACCTCTCTGATCGACCAAGTAAGGACTAAAGTGGAGTTTTGCATGTTATGGACTGCTCATCCACCAGGATTTTGTCCTTAAGCATCATGGGGTCGCCACTCACGGCCAACGGGTAGCCCCATTTTTTTTTGGGGGGGGGGGGTCTTACCTTGGTGTATTCTAAAGCCCGCACCGACAGGGGTAAAAATTGATTAGCAAAAGAGCTAGCACATGTTAATAGATTTTGCAACGCATAAAACGAAATTTCTGAGCTTAATCCATGGCATGCAGTGCAAAAGAGATAAAGATATATATATATATATATATATATATATATATATATATATATATTATGTATGTATATATATATATATATGTATATATATATATATATATAAATAAAATAACTAGACTAAAATTAATAAAAGAGTGACTTCAGTAAGATATTCTTTTACTGTGAGGGTATATAGGAAGGAAGATAAGAAATGATATCTAATATTTATCAATTATTCATTTATAGACAAAATATCAAAATACAGGACATTACGTACAGTCACATGACTTTCGGCGAGGATAGAAGGTTTTAGATAAAATTAAAAGAAAAAAAAAAAAAAGATTTGCACACCTGATTTTTGCAGTTTTTCTTAAAGGTACAAAACTGAATTAAGCGAGTTAGAAAGAAAGAAGGAAAAGAGAGAAAAGAAAGAAGGAAAAAAAGAATGTAAGAAAGAAGGAAAAGAAAGAAGGAAAAAAAGAGTGTAAGAAAGAAAGAAAAAAGTATATAAGAAAGAAGGAGAAACAAAGAAAAGAATGGAAAATAAAAGAAAAGAAGAAAGAAAGAATGGAAAAAGAAAGAAAGAAAAAGAAAAGAAAAAAGAAAGAAAGACAGAATGAAGAAGAAAGAATGAAGAAAGAAGAATGAAGAAAGAAAAGAAGGAACAAAGAAGAATAGGAAAGAAAAAAAAGGAACAAAAAGAAAGGAACAGAAGAAAGAAAAAAGAGAGAATAGAAAAGAAAAGAAAAAAAAAGAAAGAAAGGAAAAGAAAGAAAAGGAAAAAATGAAAGATAAGAAAACAGAATGAAGAAAGAAGGAATGAAGAAAGAAAAGAGAGGAACAAAGAAAGAATGAGAAAAGAAAGAAAAAAGAAAAGAAAGAACAAAAGAAAAGAAAGAAAAGAATGAAGAAAGAAGAAAGAAAAGAAATGAAGAAAGAAAGAAAGAAAAAAGGAAAGAAAAGAAAAGAAAGAAGGAAAAAAAAGAAAGAAAGAAGAAAGAAAAAGAATGAAGAAGAAAGAAAGGAACAAAAAAAGAATGAAAGAAAAGAAAGGAAAAATAAAAGAAAGAATGAAAAAGAAAGGAACAAAAAAGAATGAAAAAAAAAGAAAGAAAGAAAGAATGAAAAAAAGAAAGGAAAAATGAAAGAATGAAGAATAAAATGAAGAATGAAAAGAAAGGAACAAAAAAAGAAAGAAAGAAAGAAAGAATGAATGAAGAAAGAAAGAATGAAGAAAGAAAGAATGAAGAAAGAAAAGAAAGGAACAATGAAAGAATGAAAAAAGAAAAGGAAAAAAGAAAGAAAAAAAGAAAGAATAAAGAAAGACAGAATGAAGAAAGAAAGAATGAAGAAAGAAAAGAAAGGAGAAAAGAAAAGAAAGGAAAAAAGAAAGAAAGGACAAAAAGAAAAAATGAAGAAAGAAAAGAAAGGAAAAAGAAAGAAAGGAAAAAAGAAAGAATGAAGAAAGGAAAAAAGAAAGAAAGTAGGAAAGAAGGAAAGAAGGAAATGAAAATTAAGATTATTTTCATTTCACGTGGGTATCCTTCGGTTACTTATCAATATATCATCATTATCAACAATAGACATGTGGAAAGCACAGATTACTATCTTCCCCTTCTCTCTTTCTCTCTCTCTCTCTTTCTCTCTCTCTCTCTTTCTCTCTCTCTCTCTCTCTTTCTCTCTCTCTCTCTCTATCTATCTATCTATCGCTTACGGTCCAGTCACGTTGAAAGCACCTGTTTCATCTAGATCATCGAAGTTAAGCAGCAATGAGCCTCCTCAATATTTAGATTGATAACAATTTAAGAAACCGCAAGTACTGTAAGCAATCTTATATGATATTGTCTTGATTCGGTATTAAATGACCCGAAAAGGTTTGATAAGCCGTAACCCCCCAAACAAACAAATTTCTTTCTCTCTCTCTCTCTCTCTCTCTCTCTCTCTCTCTCTCTCTCTTATATATATATATATATATATATATCCATCCTTTCTTTGGTAAGGCACTAGACTACACCCACTGAAAAATAATTCCATCGAAATGCACTTTATTATAATTGCAAGTCATTTTATTATAGGAAATTGCAATCATTGCATTTTATTATAGGAATCCATTTGAAAATCATTTTATTATAGGAATCCATTGAAAATCATTTTATTATAGGAATCCATTGAAAATCATTTTATGATAGGAATGCATTGAAAATCATTTTATTATAGGAATCCATTGAAAATCATTTTATGATAGGAATGCATTGAAAATCATTTTATTATAGGAATGCATTGAAAATCATTTTATTATAGGAATCCATTGAAAATCATTTATTATAGGAATGCATTGAAATCATTTTATGATAGGATTATTGAAATCATTTTATTATAGGAATCCATTGAAAATCATTTTATGATAGGAATGCTTGAAAATCATTTTATTATAGGAATCATTGAAATATTTTATTATAGGAATCCATTGAAAATCATTTTATGATAGGAATGCATTGAAAAATCATTTTATTATAGGAATGCATTGAAAATCATTTTATTATAGGAATGCATTGCAAATCATTTTATTATAGGAATCCATTGAAAATCATTTTATTATAGGAACTAACTAAAATTCACACTGGATAATTTTTAATGCAACAATAATGTATTCATTTAACGGTGATTAGAAAAAAGAAATAGATTTAATTTAACATCATGTGTTCTCAATAAATGTGTTACGAATCCATAAATAAAAAAAGACAAGCGACTTTTGAATTGAATTATTTTTATCATACATTGTCAATGAGCTTACACTTAATACAAACAAACAAAAATCCGATTATCCAGTTACAAATTTTATTATGACTAGCAAAATTATTTTTAATGCAAAAATAAAATGATAAGGTATTCATTTAACGGAATTGAATTGAAAACTAAACAGTCGAACAATATGGAATTGAAAAGTAAAGAGTAGAACAACGAGACTTATAAATCGTTTTCATAGGTTTTAATATCAAAACAATTACAACAGTTAATACAGTTCAGCAAAATGTCCGTGTTCGTATTTATATACGATATTCCCTAGCGGACAGGGGAGATAATTAGGAGATAAGGTTAAGGTTAATCAAAGTCAACAGCGCTTGGTAACTGTCAGTTTCTTGCCTCTATGTCCCCCCATATATATATATATATATATATATATATATATATATATATATATATATATATTTATGAATTTTTTGAATAAAAATAATAATAATATAAAAATAATAAATATAATAAAAAATAATAAGAAAAATAAATAAATTTAAAAAAATAAGAAAAAAAAATATATCCACACAAAAAAAAAACTTAAGCACGTACATTTCTGATATTCACCTCTGAAGATGAAGTTTCTACTTTGAAATCGATAAGACAAAAATAACAACTTTTTGTTTTTATTTTTATACGCATTGTAATTGCCTTCAAATCATTAATATATTATAACATACTTAACAATGCTTCAACCAAATAACCAATTACTATATATATATATATATATGTATATATATATATATATATATATATATATATATATAATCTTTAAAATTATTGTAAGTGTTTAGCATATATTTGATATCAAGACAACAAAAAGATAAATTAAGAAAAAGGTCTTATTAAGCACGGGAGGGTGGTGCAATTAATATTTCGAAAATTATTAAAATTGAATTGAAAAGTAAAGAGTAGAACGACGAGACTGATAAACCGTTTTGATAGGTTTTAATATCGAAACAATTACAACAGTTAATACAGTTCAGCAAAATGCTTGACGTGACCAGCCGATTGATCGAAGGGGGCCTCTCCGACCGCCCGTCTAGCCGAAGATAGGGCCAAAGTGGAGTATTGTATGTCATGAACTGCTAATCCACCTGGGCTCTATCCTTAAGCATCACGGGTAACCACCCACGGCCAACAGGTGGCCCCATTGGGTGAGTCTTACCCCTCTGCAGAGGTGCAGTCGGTGCATTCTAATGCCCCAGCCGACAGGGCGGGCAACTATTTAAGTTTTAATGTAATAAAATATAGTTTATTAGATTCTTTTAGAAAGATTAACGAAACTAAATAAGAACAAATATAAAATATTACACTTATTTAAACTTATTTTAATTGATTTTTATATAAAGTTAAATATAGTATTGGTTTTAATACGTTTGAGAATAACATATTAGAAATCAATAACAGCAAATAATTATCTATTAAACTAGGTTTTATTAAAATAATTATGCAAATTATTCCCACTATATATTATATAAATATTTATTTCTTAGAGATATATAACACACATTTCAGGATTTTAATAATATGGGCTGTTTTGCGGCAAATATGACTTGGATATATTTTAATAGCGACATTGTTAATGAATAAGCTGCTAATTGAGATTAAATAATGACTATTTCATATTCGTTGAGAATATAACTAAACTAAGGAAATCGTTACGTCTGTGGTGACGTAGTTTCGGACAGTTACATAATCTCCAATTTAATTAGATTTTGAATGCAATACATTGGATAATTAAATTTAAAAATTAAACTTGCAGAATCTTCTCAGTTGTGTCTGTTGCAAATTTTGAGATCGCCATATTCCATTCTTTATGCAGCGGAAGCTACTGCAAAAAGCGGAATAGTGGCTACCTGAAAAACGAATTAAAACGAAAATAAAATTTTAGATATTTTTGACAGTAACATTCAGTTTTTGAGGAATAAGATTATTTTTTTGAATTACTTAATTTTTTAATTCATTTTTATTTGTAAAATGATTTTAAAATCACGTTTAGGTCAAATTAACCATCATCCTCCACAGTCAGACTGGGAAAATCCAAATTTGGCATTAATCTGAACTCTTACTTCACTACTTCCGGTTCAAATTCCTTTCCGTTTTAGATCAATTGATGTCTAGTTAACATGGAATGCGAAATGTGTAGTTGAAATAAGAAAAAAGATGACTGTTATTGCGTCGGCTAGTTACTTCTGTGCCTCAGCTGATCAAGCGAGAATGGTTCTTCCAGACCAACTACTACCTTTACTTCCGGTTCAGAAACCACTTATCTCCGTGGTACCGCTGAACAAGCAAAGTGCTGACTGTTTCACCTAAGAATTGTTAATGGCTTAGGTGAGAGTGGTCCTTCAAGACCAACTATCTTCGCTCCGGTTGATTCGGCTACGGCTACACAAGTTTCTACACCAGTGTTACCAGACCACAGGCAAGAGTGGGTCGCAAAAGATTATTCTTTTAGCAACCCCGACTCGTCAGCCTGCTCCACCTGGGTCACAACTGTGTTGATTATTTATTTTTTCTACATAAATAGTAGGGCAGACTATGCTCTTTCTCCTTGGTAACGTTTTGTTTGGTTTCTTTTTTTAATGGCATGTCAACCTTTGTGTTTTATTTAATTCGAAATCTATCCTTGTAGAAGAACAGTAGTCTTACTATTCAACCCTTAGCTGGGTTAGGTAACGCTACCAGTCTAAGAGAAAAAAGACTTTGAATTCGAACGAACTGTAGCCAACTTTAAAATTGACCCTGTGTCCAATCCTACCCGCGGTGAATGGGTTGGGTAAATTCAGCCATAGTCTGATCGATTATTTGCAATCAAAAGAAAAGAATTCAGAATCAGAAAGTTTCAATAAACATGTAGACAATTCGTCGTGACAGCCGTTTCCCCACCTGTAAGCATCGTCCACTCTGAACTCGCGTTTCGCGAGACTCTCGTCGCCGCAACATTCGCATCTATCACCGCAAGAATCGTTTGCTATCACCGCAGTCAGACAGCTACTGTCATTTCCCATTTCAGCGTTATCTTTCTGACACTGAAGGAGGCTATGAATATTCAATGTACACCCCCAGAAGAATTTCGTATAATTGCACTTGCCAAACAATATACAACCTTTTCCCTGTGTCTCTTTTGGAGCTGTCCGGCAAATCCCTGTTTTTCACTTCTTTTTCTATGACAGTCATATCCTCACCCCCCCGTAACCCCGCCCACAAAAAAACAAAAAAAAACAACAAAAAAAACCAAAAAAAAACAACAAAACATTAATCGATCAATAGGCGTGAATATTTCCTCGTGTTCTTAGTTTATAGAATGTAAGTTGGACTTTTGTATTTTTTTACATTTCTCTTGTCAAACATCAGAGGTTAGCTTCTCCTAATAAAAGAGTTGCCCGCCCTGTCGGCTAGCGCGTTAGAATGCACTGACTGCACCTCTGCAGAAGAGTAAGACTCCCCCAATGGGGCCACCTGTTGGTCGTGGGTGGCGACCCGTGATGCTTAAGGATAGAGCCCAGGTGGATGAGCAGTTCATGACTTTCA